>OX421973.1:116802331-117402331 GCA_949128135.1 Parasteatoda lunata
TGGCCATACTAAAATAAAATTTTAATTTTTTTTCACAAAAATTAATAATTGAAACCATTAGCATAAAAAAGGACTTTTTAATATTGAATGAAATATTATTTGTTCGAATTGTAGACCTACATACAAAAACTGCGGTTGAAAATTATAATTCATTCTATTCAGTAGGGTTTTTTTCTCCCCCCTTAAAAAAAACTTTTGAGAAAAATCAATTAAAATTTAAATTCTTATAAAGTTAACAGCTCTTGAATTTAAAAATATCATTTTTTAGTAAAAGCTGCTTTATTTAAAACATGAAAGACTAAAAGAATTAAATTATATTTAATTCTATACTCTAGATCATGTATAAAAAATGTCACTAAAAACATCATTAAACAAGTTTAGCTTACTTAACTAGAGAATTATAGTTTTATCTAAATGCTAGCTACTTAGTGACAAACTGTTTCTAATTCTTTAGTGAGAGTTGTTTTAATAAAAATATGAAAGACTAAAATAATTGTTCTATTTTATATTTTAAATTCTGCACAAAAAGAGTTATTAAAAATGACAATTTAAAACAAGTCTAGTTTTCTTAACTAGATGTGTGTGTAGTTAATTTACGTCGCACTAGAGCTGCACAATGGGCTATTGGCAACGGTCTGGGAAACATCCCTGAGGATGATCCGAAGACATGCCATCACAATTTTGATCCTCTGAGGGGATGGCACCCCTGCTTTGGTAGCCCAACGACCTGCACGCGAAGTCTTTTCTTAAGAGTCTTTCTTTTTTCTTAACTAGGAAATACTAGTTTTATTTATATACTAGTACAGTATTGGACCCCTAATCCGGCATCCCAAAATTCCGCAGGACCCAAAGTTCGGAGATTTTTTTTTTCTTTTTTTTAAGAAAATTTTAAGGATAAGGGGAAGAAAAATCAGTTATATTCTCTTATCATTTGGAATTTTTATTCTGTTGCAGTAGGTAACTTTATTTTATCTTTTAAAAATAAAAAAATCTGTGTCAAAAGAAACATCTGTTCCTAAAGCAGTTTAAAATAAAGGGAAAAGTAAAAACACCTGCATTTCTGATGAACAAAATAAAGAAATGTAAGTTGGGTTGGGAGAAACTGATCAATCAATTTTGACAGCTGTGCATGTGCTCTATTGGTGTGTCCCACATTCCCCTCTTCTATTTGACCATAAATTGGCCACACCTAGACATTGAAACTACCATGTGGGGTACAACATGAATTCTATCTCCTCTTTGAGTGTCCTCGTCATTGCTATAGTGTTCTTACTCTTGTGCAGTTCTCATAACGTTTTCTTTCTCCAGCATCACTTGTTTTTTTCTTCTGTTTTTTATTAGTTATTAACTGTTAATTTTTTTTGTTAATTGTTAGCTTGTTTTTTTTTATCATTATTAGTTGTTAGCTTGTTTTTTTGTAGTTATTCATTGTTAGTTTCTTAGCATTAATTAAAATTTTTTTTTTTTTTTTTTTTTTGAAGTTTCTTGTTAGATTTTTTTGGTGAGGTGTTTTTTTTGTGATGTTATCTAAAAGAAAAAAAGAGAATAATGATCTCGCTCCAAGGAAGAAACGATTGTTTCTTAGTTTGTTGCAGAAAGTAGAACTGTTAAAAAAGTTAGACAGTGGAACACCTGTTAAGTTGCTTTGTGAAGAATATGGCCTTGGAAGCTCAACGATTTACGACTTAAAAAAACAAAAGGCTGCAATTTTGGATTTTTATGCAAAGAGTGATTCACCTAAACTAATGAAAGACCGAAAAACTTTGCATCATTCCAAAAATAAAGATTTGGATGAAGTTTTGATGGAATGGATTAGGCAAAGGCGTGTAGAAAGGATTCCTTTAAATCGGACAATTATTATGGAACAAGCAAAAGAGTTTCATAAACTCTTAGAACTGAAAACTGGATGTGATTATTCTTCGGGATGGTTCAACAAATTTAAGAAGCGTCGGCAGATATTGAAAACGCAGAATTGTTTGTAGAGGAATTCACAAACATTATGTCTGAAGAAAGGAACTCTCCAGATTTAGTCTACAATGCCGACGAAACTGGGTTATTCTGGAAATACATTTCCAGAAAAACGTATGTTGCACCAGAAGAAAGTACCCCCTCTGGAGTGAAAGATTGCAAAGAACGACTTACTGTTCTTGGATGTAGCAACGTGACAGGTACACATAAGTGTAAATTCCTAGTTGTGGGTAAAAGTGCTAATCCTAGAGCCCTAAAAAATACCAAGATATTGCCCGTTATTTATAAGAGCAACAAACGTGCCTGGATGACCCAGGATATTTTTTACAATCTGGTTTAACAATCACTTTCTCCCTGAAGCCAAATCTCACTGTAAATCTGTAGGTTTGCCAGATGATTCAAAAATATTGCTGGTGTTGGACAATTGTTCAGCTCATCCAAGCACTGAGATGCTTGAAAAGGATAACGTACGGATCATATTTTTACCCCCGAACTGCACGTCTTTAATACAACCTATGGACCAAGGAATTTTGAATTCCTTAAAGTGCTTCTATAAAGGGGATTTCATCCGAAACTGCCTCAACAACTGCAATTCCGGCGGCACCATCCAAACCTTTCGAAAAAGTTTCACCATGAAAGATGCTTTATGGAGCATTGCGAATGCATGGCATTCAGTAAAACTGTCAGACTATGAATTTCAATGAACAAGGTTCGAGTAAGAGTCAGAGATCACGAGTTCGAAAAACCTCTGAAAGAGGGAATTCGTACATTTAAAAATAATTTAAAGACAGAATTTGCATAGTATTAATTTTGAGTGTGAAAGTACCCTCATTATGCAACTGTTATCTTGTATATATATATATGACAAATCGAGATTAGATTGTAGTTGTTGTTGCTGGTGTTGTTCATGACTGTATGTATTGCCTCATGTTATGGAGAGGATAGTTTTTCTTTTATGATGTTTAAGTTTAGTAATGATTTTTCTTGCTTAATAAAAGTTCTTATTAGTTCAAAGATGACTTCTTCATTATGCTTGCTAAGCATTTTCCACAACGCACTAAACTCTGCCAGCAAGGTTATGGGCCATGCCTGCCCAGCTTAGCTAAGCTTTTGTCGTCTTTAAAAGCAGGTTTATTATAACGCTACTGGGGCCGTTTAGATAGAATGGAGATGGCCGAAAATGACAGCAGTTCCATATTGGGATTTCCAAAGCTAAATAGTTTCAATTACAGTAGTTGGAAAGTAAATATGAAGGTGTTACTCATCGATAAAGGCTCTTGGGAATTTGTTGGTGGTACAGAGAAGCCATTACCAACTGATGCAACTGACAGAGACGTACGCTCTTATGAAATGCGAAAAGCTAGAAGTTATTCTACTATATTCCAAGGAATTGACCAGCAGTTTCAACCGCTGATAGCCGACACAGAGGACGGGAAGACAGCGTGGACTATTCTGAAAGAAAACTTCGAGCCTACCTCCTGAGCACGGTTAGCCGGACTCATTGATGAATTTTTTGAATTAAAGTTCGATCCAGACAAGGAGACTATTGGAATTTTTTGCAAGTTAGTTAATGAAAAAAAGAAACAGATCCATGATGCAGGTTTTGAAATGCCAGAAAAGCTCACATGCTTCCAATTAATTAGAAGATTGCCGGCAGATTATGACAACTTAGTTCAAATGCTTTATCGACTAGAAGATAAAGATTTTTCGATTTCTAATGTAGAGAAAGAGCTTCTAATCGAATCAGGAAGGATACAACAAAAGCAGAAAGACAGGGGAGAGGAAATAGTCGCCGATGCTTATACTACTTCATCTACTAGAAAGCAAGTCTATCGGAAATTGAATGGAAATAAAAGCAGTGGTCGCGTCCTGGGCATTGATACAACAACAATGATGCGTTCCTACTGTAATAAGAAAGGACATAGTGTGGAAAGATGTTTCCTGAAGAAGAAAACCACGAAACGGAATTCTAAAAATAAAGATTCCAAGGAAACCTTTTACAGTGATTTGACTACGATAAGAGGAGATGCTGAAATTCGCCAAAGGAAAGACAAGCAGTTTGATGAATTCCTGATTGATACTGCCAGCACAGCTCACTTCTGTACACAAAGAGACTACTTTACTACATTCAGGACTTTGAATCCTAGTCAAGTACTTGTTGGAGATAAAAACAGTAAGTCGGATATTTTTGGTATAGGCGATATACATTTTAATGTTAAAGATAAAGATAAATTAGTTCCGATAAAATTAGAAAATGTATACTTTGCACCTAATATGCGTAGAAATTTAATAAGCGGTTCAAATATGGATTTAGCGGAAATTACTGTAAAATGGGGTAACAAGAAAATGACTGTATTTGGTAGAAACCATAATTATTTATTTACTGTACCTAGAATTGATAAATTGTATATACTTAGAGGCTATGTTGAAAAAGTGGTAGTGACTAAAGAATTAGCATTTAGTACCAGTCTAGATAGGGAATTAGTTCACAGAAGATTTTGCCACTTAAATATTGGAATGCTAAATCATATGAGTCAAAACAATGTGGTTAAAGGTTTAGATAATTTGTGTGGTAAATTTGATTCTTGTAACACTTGTAAAATAACTAAATCGACTAGAACTAGTTTTAAAGTAAATCATGGTATAATGACTAAAACTGTACTAGAGAAAGTACACATGGATGTTTGGGGCAAAAGTCCAGTAAATTCAGTTGGCGGAGCTGAATATTTCGTATCAGTAATAGATGATTTTTCTCGTTATGTTGAAATTTTTACTATAAAACATAAACATGAAGTTTTTAATTGCTTTAAACTGTATTTAGCGAAATATGAAAGGCAGTTAAATGTTAAACTTAAATCTGTAAGGTGTGATAACGGCATGGAATTTTGTAATGTAAAATTTCAAGATTTTCTTAGTGAAATAGGTATACGCATGGAGAGAACTTCAGTATACACTCCAGAACAAAATGGGGTTGCCGAATCTTATAACAGAGTAGCTGCAGAGGGAATACGCTCAATGTTAGCCGATAGTGGTTTAAAAGGTAGATTTTGGGCAGAAGCACTGCACTGTTTTGTTCACGTAAAGAATCGTAGTGAACACAAACTACTGGAAGGTAAAACACCTTTTGAAATTTTCTATGGTTATAAACCGTCAGTTAAACATTTCAAAGTATTTGGATCTTTAGCGTATGCTCATATCCCTAAAGTTCACAGAAACAAACTACAACCAAATGCAAAAGTAGGAATTGTAACTGGATATGCAGTCAATACTAAAGGTTATAGAATTTACTTGCCCAAAGATAGGAAAACTATAGAAACTATACACGTAAAAATTGATGAAAGTAAAAACGGAGTTAAAACACTATTTGGTAAACCTAGTAATGAAAACTTTTTATTTATAAACCTGAATTCAGATATCGATTTTGATGATAATATTGAAAATGAGATAGATAAAGTTCATGTTAAATCTCCTGATTTAAAATTAAAACCTTTAAAAATAACAGAATGGACTAGAGTTGAGAGACCTTGTAATAAAAGTAGCAGAATTGATGTTTACTATTACCCTCCAGGCGATAAAACTAGATTAAGATCGAACAACCAAGCTAAAGAATATTGCGATAAAAACCAAATTGAGTATGATGACTCTAAATTTAATTTTAAAGCTTTAAGCAAAACTCAAAATTTAACTTCTACTTCCCATAGTGACACTGATAGCGAAAGTGAAGATTCTCCATCTAATTCTTTTATAGATAATCAAATAAGTGATATATTTGAAGGTGAGGTATATAATGTAGAATTACCGAAAAACTTTTCTAATGCACAAACACTACCAGAAAGAAACGAGTGGAATAAGGCAATGGAAAAAGAGTTAAATATTATGAACGAAAGAAAGGTATGGGAAATAGTTGATAAACCTCCTAATGCTAAAGTAATAGGAAATAGGTGGGTTTATACAGTAAAAAGAGATGAACACAATAATGTTAAACAATACAAAGCTAGACTTGTAGCACAAGGTTTCAGACAACAGCATGGTATAGATTTTCTTGATGTATTTTCACCAGTTGTGAATTTTTCTGTTATTAGATTGCTATTTATTATTCTTGTGTCTATGTTATGTTGGAAATATGCACAGCTAGATGTGAAAGCGGCATATTTGTACGGAAATCTTAGTGAGGTAATTTATATGAAACAACCTCCAGGTTTTGAAATTGAAGGTCGATATATGGACTTAAACAATCGGGTAGAGAATGGAATGCAGAATTAGATGCTATATTAAAATCTATTGGTTTTGAAAAATTCAAATGTTGTAATTGTGTGTATAAAATGAATGGCATTATTTTATTAGTATATGTTGATGACATGGTGTTATTTTGTAAGACTAAAACCATTTTAGATGAGACTATTAAGTTGATTAAGAGTAAACTTGATATTCAAAATTTGGGAAAAGTCAAATATTTGTTAGGTGTTAACTTTGAGAACAAAAACGGTAATTTTTATTTACATCAGAAAACTTATATTGAAAAATTATGTAAACGATTTAATGAATTACCTAAAACTCATGTTACGTTACCAATTAAAGTAGGATTTAAATTACCTAATAAAGTAAATGAAATTGTTGAAAATTTAAAGACGAAGCACATTGATATAAGATTTAATTTTGTGAGAAATTTGCTTAATGAGGGAAAATTCGAAATTAAGTATATTAAAAGTAAAAGTAATTTGGCTGATTTTTTGACTAAAGCTTTAACTAAGACTGAATTAAATAAAATTAAAGGAATTTATTTTGAAATGTCCGATGGGGCCGCATGTCAGACTATGAATTTCAATGAACAAGGTTCGAGTAAGAGTCAGAGATCACGAGTTCGAAAAACCTCTGAAAGAGGGAATTCGTACATTGAAAAATGATTTAAAGACAGAATTTGCATAGTATTAATTTTGAGTGTGAAAGTACCCTCATTATGCAACTGTTATCTTGTATATATATATATATATGACAAATCGAGATTAGATTGTTGTTGTTGTTGCTGGTGTTGTTCATGACTGTATGTATTGCCTCATGTTATGGAGAGGATAGTTTTTCTTTTATGATGTTTAAGTTTAGTAATGATTTTTCTTGCTTAATAAAAGTTCTTATTAGTTCAAAGATGACTTCTTCATTATGCTTGCTAAGCATTTTCCACAACGCACTAAACTCTGCCAGCAAAAACAAGAAGCCCTAATCAATGCATGGCAACTATTGTGGCCCTCTTCAATTTTCATTGAGGGCGAAAGCGAAACACAAGAATTTGAAGGATTTCGGATTTCAAGCAAAAATGAAATGATACAAGAACTTTTAGATTATGCCAATTCAAGAAAAATAGAAAATGTTCTGGATAAGAACATGATTGAAGACTGTCTATCAATCGATGAAAACGCGCCAATTACCTTGCAATTGACAGACGAAGAAATTATTAACGTAGCTCTCGACAAAGAGAATAGTGAGGAAGATTCTGAAAACGAAAATAGTGAGGAAACTGAAAAAATTTCAATTGAATGTATGATAGAAATAAGCAAAGAATTAATTAAAAGAATGGAGCAGAAGTCATTTTTTAAAGAACATGACATTTTATCTGTATATAAAATTCAAAAAGTTTTGTTGAAAGAAGAACCTAAGCATTTAAGACAATTAAAAGTTAGTGATATGTTTCAATCCATTAATAAAAAGTAATAGCATTTAAAGAACAAGTACTTATTTATTTTGTCCTTTTAAATTTAGCGTATTTTCCGACCCATTATCCGCAGCGGTCTATAATCCGCACCCCTAATTTTCGGGAAGGAAGAAAAATAGACAGCCTATAACCCGCACGCGAATTTGTGCCGATATCGTCTCAAATTCAGAACAATGCATAACTTTTGTAAATCATATTAATAAAAGAGCAAATTTAAAACAAAAGTCATAAAATTAGTTACGATAATTAACTACGTTATATATATGAAAACAAAAAGAATCAGTAAAAATCACCCCATCGATTTTGGGGAGGCGGAGAAGTTTCTACTGACGCATACGCAATGTTTTCTTTTGAGAAATAGGAAAAGAAAAGAATTAGGATGAGATTGGTAGGTTGAGTTAAATATTTGTTAAAAATCAATTTTAATCCTTCATAACTTAACTGAAAAAATGTCTAATATAAATATTAAATGGAGAAATTAATCATCGCATAATGTGAAAGTTGCAGAACTGACTCTTAAATTGCACTTGGCGGTAGCTTTCCAGCATTACACTTTCAGCGCCTAAAAAGGCGGGACATATTCCGGTAAGATTCGGCCTTGAAGTAAGGGAAGTTTCCCTTCTTCAAGCGAAGCACTTAAGTTCTTTCACTGTATGTGTAAAAGAATGTAGATGTAGTTGAAAAACCTGATTTCTTTAGCATGACGTCAAAAGTGATAATAGATAGGGGGATTCAAGTGGGGGAGGGGTAAGCAGACAGAAAAGTATGAAATATGAGATCTTTATTATTCTCAATCCTGATCTCTTCACTAGCTGTAAGATATTGAAGGGGCGGAGGCAACTCAAAGTGGTTTCAATACACGTGTTTTGCTTTCTTTCACAGGAATTGCATAATTTTCTCCTTTCAGATTTTTTTTTTTTAATCTTAAAATAAGTTTTTATCAATAATTATCACATTTAACATATAGATTTTTAAAAAAATTAAGCTGATTTTTATAGGTAGCTATAGTTTAAATATTGCTTTGCATTTACAAATGAAATAAGCATTTACAAATGAAAATAAAAGATAATTCTTTCTTTTTATTGAAAACTTTAGTAGCTTTTATTTTTATTCTTAGAGATATAAGGGATATTAAGATTATTTTGATCGTGAATGAAACGTTTTTAAAATGAAGTCATCTATATAATTGACAATTGTTATTTGACTTGAGTTTTCAGATTTTTTTTTTTTTTTTCTCTTAAAGAGTGATGCTTTTCAAAATGTTAATGCAAGTTTATTTTTTTTAAATTGTTATTTTTGTTTCAAAGGAAATTTATCATTAAAACTTTTAGAACATGTTATTAAGAGATTTGATTACAAATTCCTTCATTTATATCATTTTTTCTTTTATTTAATTCAAAATAGTTAAGTTTATTTTTATTCTATAATAATTTATGGTTTATTTAAAAAATTATTATTATTTTTCATTTTTGCCAATTGTAAAATTTATTTCTACTTAATTTTAGATAATTTTTTACTTCTTTGATAAACTTTTTTCATTTTCGCGATTTATATTATCTCTACAGAAAATAAATCAAAAGATTATTTGGATAATTTTAGTTAAATGTATTTAATGGGCTTAGATTAGGAAAGTTATAGAGTTAACTTTAAGTATTTTAGATTTTGCTTTGTTATAACGATTTTACAGAAATCTCCCATTTATCGGATCTTTTATAATGGGAAATGGGCAACTGTGTTGCTACCCTCTCTTAGCTCAAATCATGTGTTCATCCCTTCCCGCTTTCGTCGTGAACGAGGATGTAAGATAAATTTTGAGATTGGCTGGCTCGTGGTGAAAACGTTTCGGCAGATACTCCGCATCGGCCGATAGCCTGCACCTTGTAAAGAAACCTTTTTTTGACAGGTAATCCGCGGATTATAAACCGGAAAATACGGTATATCATTAAACTTCCAGCTACTGCGTTGAAATAGTGAATATTTGAAGGTAAGTACATACGTTTGGTATATTTAAAAAATATATATTGTCATTTCTATTATATGGATTATTATTTTAATTAATAAAATTTCTTACGGTGGGGCAGTTTTAAATTCACCCCACGATAATCTACGATCACAACTTAAATTAATTGATTTTTCAGAATAGAATTTAATTATCGTAATATATTTGCGCCATATTGGAATTTCCGAAAGAGATCCGAAATTCGGCAAATTCCGAAATACGGAATTTTGTCGGTCCAATGAGTGCCAGATTTGGGGTCCTATACCATTTAACAAATACTTCTCTGAGAAGCAATACTTTGCCATTGTATTGAAATGAAACAACATATTTAAAAGTTTAAGTTCATTCAAGAAGTAGAAAATAAGCAGCTCAGACAATATTTTTAAAGAATCTTACCTCACTGTAAGTGGGATCCCTTTTTAAGGATGGCTGATACTGTTCGCAAAGAGTACGGAAATAAACTAATTTCCCCCTAAAATTAATATATCAAGATTTCAGCAACTTCATTAAAAATTACAACACTATAAATAGTTAATCAAGATAACAACAGATTAAGTAAATTTATAATTAATGTAGGGTAAAACCATTTTCAGGGATGCCAACTCTTCGCTGATAGGGAATGTGATAGGGGTGCCGAACTGAATTTATAAAAATATGTTGCTTGCAAAGGAAAAATATAAATAAGAATATGGGTCATACTAGTGAAGGATTCTTCTGTTGGCTTCATTTTTTTTCTAAAGTAATATTTGTGTCCAATTCACAGATTCAGTTCACATATCTAAAAATAATATGCTGCTTTAAAACCCTTACCACCCCCAATCATTGGATGCTTTAAAATCAATTCCTTCAATATCATTGTAATCATTACAATGTAAGCTTTTTGAAATCTATTCTGCTCGCATTTTTATTCTAAAGGAGTGTCCCTGCTTTTTTTTTCGTTTTAAATCTAGTCTACCAAAATGTTTTCTATTTTAGGGAACTTAGCATGACTCTCTCGTTTTCTCCTTTTCCTCATTTCAATGGATCTTTCTGATGAACATTTTTTATTTTATTAAATCACTCAGTATAGAAAAGTATTTTGCTGTTGCATTTGAATTGTCATTCAGCTCATGGAGTTTACTCAAAATCCTATGTGAACTCTTTTTGGCTTCACCACTTCCATTTTTAATATGCTCAGTGGCCTCCTTACATTTGATGCAAACTTTGAGCGTGCTCTCATTGTTGCCATTTAAAATTATGTCTACAGACAAAAGTAGAGGTATCTGAAGGTCGTACAAGACTTTTAAGAAAGATGAAAGAAAAAATACTAGGCCTCTTATCTATTTCCTCCCCCCCCCCATCATGGTTTGATGTGTTATTAGAACTAAGCAGGCTTATCCGCATTACTTCTGGAATGTCGACTGATGCAAGGTAATACGGGTTCAATGCTTCTTAATCAGAACCTCACTGTTTGACTAAACACATATGTTTTGATAAGTGTAGCCAAAGAACCTGTGAATTGTTAGATTAAAACAAAAGATTTGATACCAATTCAATTCAAAATGCTAAATTAACAATTTGCCCTTATTAAATCTTTTGATCAAGAAAGAACATCTTTTAATAGGTTTAACCATTTCTTTAGAACTAAGTTTGGCAGTTATGAAAAATGATTATCAGCAACAAATATAGGGGGGGGGGGAAACATTTGCAGTTTATATTAGAAAAATGTAGGATTTGTAACGCTTCTTACGTCTATATACTGCTATTTGCTTTAAAAAGACTAATATTGTATATAATATATACTGCCGTGCAATTGAAAAAACAATGTAAAAACTTCGAGAAAGATTTCAAGAAAATCAGCTTGACAACTTTTTTCTTTCTCTTGCCAACATTATAAACTCTTGAAATAGAATTTCAGATAATTGGTAAACAAAAAATTTAAATAAATAATAATTCTTGAAAATATACATATAAAAATCTTAATTTTGAATTTTATGTCACTTACATTAATTTTTGTATTGCACGACAGTCTAGTTGTTTTCCTAACTTGAAGCAAATTAACTATTTCTGTGCATTGGGTTTGAAGTTATTAGGTATGGCAGAATTTTTTTTTTTATTTAAGGAATGATAATAAAAGGTACTAATTTCAATAGTTTTTTTTATTTTTTATCAAAAATAAAAATAATTTACTTTAATAACAGTTAAATCATTTCTTTAATAATTGGGAAATTTACTTTCAACAATTAGAAGCAAATATTTTATAAAGAGTACTGATGGCTAATAAACAGTAAAAATAAATAAATAATGGAGACTGTTTTTTTTTTAATGCTTTTTTTGTCTCATGAAATAAGAATGATATCCTATTTTTATAACAGTTGTTAATTTGAAACAGTCCTTTAATACTATTAAATTTAATTTTTTTCATTTCATGTAAAAAATGTAAACTATGAAAAATTACACCATCACTCCAGGTTTATTACAAACAGTCAAAAGTCAGGCAAAGAGCTTCAATTAGGAAAATATATGCAAACCTTTCTATTGCTTGAAGCAGAAAACTAAGAAAATTGAGAAGTGGTAGTAGAAATGGGAAGCCTGATGTTACAGCAGGGTGCATTCCTGTATATGCCTGAAATGCTGTTGATGCAGTAGTTTTGTTTTTAAGGCACAGATATCTGTCAAAAGAAACACAATACGCGCTGACTTTTAGTACATACATTAAAATAAAATTTTATACACAAGTTATTCAAAATATAACGTGTGCCATGCATTTAATAATTGGAAACGGGTGCATATTTAATAAAAGAAAATAACATGTTTAGCTTTAAGTTTATAATATGAAACTTCCTTTGCTGGTGATAATGAGCATTCAAAAATAGGCGCCCTTTCACAAGATTTGCTAGTCATGAATGCCGAGTATCGAGAATTTGAAAACTTACTTGCAGAAGAGAGAAATTACTTAAAATACGGAAGATTTTACCTGATTTCACTTTCCATTTCTTATTCAAAGAATTGCCAATACAGTTATTGGAATGTAGTGTTTTACAAAAGGAATATAGTGTTAAATACACAGGTTTGGTTTACTTTAACTGATATGGTTTAAACACAATCAGTTAATTAAATCTGATATGAAAAAAATTTGATCCTTTGTACACCCTGTGGCAGAATCGTGGCGGCATTGTCGCCGAACATTAAAAAGTACTTGCAGAAAGATTTTTCATTTGGAAAAGAAAAAGTTTAACTTCTTTATCTGCAGAAGTTTTGGAAAGATTTTTTTCTCTGCAGAGCTTTTTTTTCCCCTTTTGTGCAGAATTATTTTCAAAAAATGCCTTTCCCACATTTCAGAGATGGAAGAAGCGCTCATGATTTCTTTTATTTTGCCTTAGGAATAAAAAAATTCCAATGACTGATTAACTTTATAAAAAGTAATTGCCAAACAAATAAAATTTTAAAAATGTAACTACAATAAGAAATTTTTAGAACAGGAGAATATTGCTAATAATATTAGAATATGTATATTAAAAACAAAAATTCTTACATTTATAATTGAAACAAATTATGTACTGTTCTATTCTGTACATGAAGGCTTTTTAAAAAAATTTTTTTTTGCAAACAAGAAACGATTCTGCTACTTGAAATTAGTAATATATATATATATATATATATATATATATATATATATATATATATATATATATATATATATATATATATATATATATATATATATATATATATATATATATATATATATATATATATATATTAGTTACTATTAAAAATTACTTTCATAAAGATATTAGTACTAGAGAGAATTGTTGTAGAAAAAATTCTGCAAAAGGGTTTGTACAATCAACACTTAACATCTTGCATTAATTGATGGCCTACAACATGGAAAAGCACATTTAACAGCAAAAATTCAAGATATTTGAACAAGGCAGGAGAACCTATTCTGGGGTATGTACACTGCGCAAAATAAAAATAGACCACCCTTAATAACTTTTGATCTAATGATTGGATCTTCACGTTCTAGGACACAATCTTAATGGTTACCCCTCAAATATGCTAATAGTTTCTCAGAAATCAAAATAACATTCTTTAAAAATTTGATTTCTCAGGACTATTCGACCAATTTCCCAGAAATTCTACATTATGCCATGTAAAATTATATTTTTTAAAATGAGGTAAAAAATTATATACCTTACCATTCAAAACTTTTCGGCAAATATTAAATAAATACTAAAAATGATAAATATTTACTAAATGTTATTTTTTTGCGTGGAATTATGTTTGGATATAGGAATTTTATAATTATGCCTAAAAATGTTTCAATTTGCTTAAAAATTTCTCATATATCAAAAAGTAAAATTAACATTAAGAGTTGAAACTTTGGATTACTTTCTTTACCAGACTGCAGGGGTGATTGTGAGCCCAACTCAAAAATTCTGAAAATGTCTGGAGTAAAATCATTAATGAAGCATTTCAAAAAATTAATGTCTATATAAATTTAAATCATTGATATTTTCAAAACATGAAATTCTAAATAAATTATATGCAGCATAATTTAAATGGATAATTATGTATAATTTTATCTTTAATCACATTCAATCATCATTTTCCCAGAAAAAATATTTACAAATGAAAGAGATGCCAAGTATTAATTCTAGTTCTAATATTTTTAAATAAAATATACAATATTTTTTATACATAAATGTGATCAATGATTTCTTGGAACTTCTGGACCTTGGATTTCCAGAAACTTCCGGATCGTGGCGAGGGAAAAATCCGGATTTTTTCCGGAGAACAATCATCCTTGCAGATTGAGACTACCTGTTATATTTTAACAACAAAAAAAAGGTATGTTTGTTCAGACAAGGTACATTTTTGTGCTTGATTTCGAAACTTAAAATATAGTCTGCACTTATTAATAAGTATATTTGAAGTAAACCCCTTGAATCGATGAAATTGAGTCCTAGAATATGAAGATCCAATCAATAGATCAAAAGTTATTCAGGGTAATTTGTTTTTTATTTTGTGCATTGTACATAAATAGTTTTAGAATTTTTATACGTATATTTTCAAGATGCAGAAGATTTGAGAACAGAAAATTTCAGCAAAATGTAGAATGACAATGTACAAATTGCATTTAATAAATCAGTCTGCTTAGTAAGCAAAAATATTAGACAATTATTTCGAACTCACCAAATTTGTTATAACTAGAAGCCTTTAATTTCAAATGTTATTTAAAAAAATTGTTACAAAATAAAATTATTTAGTTTCACTAATAAATCTTAATAAAATCATACCATTTACTAATGAAATTTGACACAATACAAGCATTTAGTTTAAAGAATGAACGAGGGGGGACCATCATTTACAGTACATCTGTTTTAAATAAATAATTTACCCTTTCATAGAATTATTTCATGCTATGAAATCATTGCAAAGCAATCATCGGTGTAGATGACTGGTAGAAAAAAGGGGGTTTGGCCCTTTAGTATAACTCTAAAATATTACTTTACTGTTAAAAAAATGTACTAATTTAGTTTTTAACTCAAATTGACATAAAGAGAATTAATTTTTATTTCAGTGTATTTAAATATATAAACAGTGAAGATTCATAATTTCAGTAACTTCACAAATTAACCATTTTATTAGCACATCTCTGAAAAATCAAGAACTGTTTCATACTAGCCATTACAAGTTGTATTTGTGTTAATAAATCACAATGTATTTTCATTTAAATAAATAGTTAATTGGATTTTAATGCTGCAAATTTGATTAAATATATAGAACAATAAACTGTAATATTAAAATAATCAATAATTAAATTAGAATAGAAAACAGAACAGAAAAAGATTGAACTGAGCTATAAATGATAATTTTTAAACAATAATTACTACTTGTTCAGTCATGAAATCATAAAAACAAAATGTTAATATTTTTACCATGTATTAAGCTTAACTGTGTTTTGCTCACATTAGAGCAAATATTAAGTTGCACACAATATTTTTTTTCTCTTTGCTTCGTATTTCATTTATGGAACTATAAAAATAAAATCTAAATAGTTTTAATGTAAATACAGTGAAACCTCTTGATATGGACACTCCTGCAAAACGGGCGCCTCTCAATACAGACATATTTTCAATTCCCCGGGAATCTTCTATGAATAAACCATTATGTACATACTCTGCAAAGCAGACACTCCCGTAACTGGACATGGACAGTCATGTTGGCCCTGAAACGTTATTCTATCTCTTCAAACCGGACACTACTTCTTCTAAATTTGAAAAAAAAAAGTTTCTGCTTTAAATTTCAAGAAAACCATTTTAACTTCTCCCCATTTTAAAGCATGTAAATTTTTTTTTGCCTTATCCATAACTAAAAATATTGTTAAACTATTTCACTACTGAAGAATCAAATCTTTCTCCTGTCACCTTGCCCTTTTTTTGTAAAGAATGGAGAGAAAATGATACAGTTCTCCTGAAATAATTCGGACAGCGGTATCTTTTGATCTTTTCATCTGGACCACACAGGTTATGAGACCCCTCAAGTTGAAATGACATCTTAAGTGCTCCCAATGCTTCTTCCCCTTTGAAAATTTCTTTAATTTTCTTATGAATTTGAAGACTGCATTTAACACAGCTGGGGTAAAAAAGAGAATAGAAGTATAATTTTTGAGGTGTTTATATAAATGAAACAGTTATTCAGACACTTGATAGCTGATAAATTGTGAATAATCAATTCCATAGGTCCTCATGATTAACAGGCAGGCATAGCTTTCTTTCTCTCTGAATCATGTGAGGTTTACTTTCAAAAAGGCATTAACCACGTTCCCTATCAAATGATAGGTAGGTGTAAGAGGATGTAAACCTAATAATAGAAAACGACTGAGGATTGAAAGCTTCTTTTCGGTATCATATGTCTAACTCGAGTATTTATGCTAATAGGAAAATTATATTCATTTATATCTAACTACATCTGGAATTATGTATTTATATCAAACTTCTTTATATATTCTTTTTTATCTTTCTTAAAGTTAAAAAAAATATCCAAGTAGATAGTTATTGTAGATTGTTTAATTATTTCTACATCGTCCAAAATATTTCAAAAACAATTTAAGGTGTTAAACTTTGTTATTAGGGTACACCCTTCCTGTAAACGGACAACCTCATAAACGGACAATTTTTTCTGTCCCAAGAATGTTCGCTTAGCGGAGGTTTTACGGTACTAAAATTTTAGCTGTCTTTTGCTCATAGGTAGCAAAATATCTAATTAGAGTAAATATAGCATGTACATGCTTTAAAGTTAAGACATGCTACATTTCTAAATTGAATGAGAAAAAAGGAATTAAATTATTCATCAAGCAAATAACAGGAAATAAACAGTTATAATTGCTCACAGTTAGAAAAATAACTCATTAGAGCATTAAGTTGCACACAATATTTCTTTCGCTCTATAATAACTTATTTATTTGAAATTACTTTATTCAAATAAAAAATACATGATTTGTTAAAAAAAAATTCGTTTTAATCTTTTATTATATTTCTTTATATATATATATATATATATATATATATTAAGGGGAATATATATTTTTCTTTTCAGACACAATACTTTCACCAAGACACAATTTTCTTTCTTTTTCGAATTTACTATTTTATAGCATTTGGCAAGGTGGCAAGTGCTTAGCAAGTAAACAAGAAATAAGACAGAGATAAAATAAACTCACTGGAAAACAGTCTGAGCAATAAACAAATCAACTTCATTGGGATAACCTTTAGTAATATGATATTCAATCAACATAGTAGCACAGCCCTGACCATCAGAAGAATGGATGAAGTGGTACCGAGACTGTTGATAATTCTTTTCTAGAATTAATTAAAACTCATTTTAGAAAGATTCTTGAATAACAGAAAATATCTAATACAAAAAATATATTTAATATAATTTAAAAATTAAATTTATGTTACCTTAAACATTCTTTTCATTAAATGTAATCCATTAAACTGTTTCTATAAATTCTATTTTTATTTAGTATTTCTATAACTGCAAATAACATTCATATAAAAATTAAACTATTGCAAATCAAGAATAAAAAGTTAGCTGCAATTGTTTGATTTCATGAAATAGACGTTTTAAAAACACATTTTGAATTTCAGGTCATTAATCAACAGCTAATTTAGTACCAAGCAAATCATAGATGATTTGGCTTTATAAATGTTCCACTAACCATAACAATAATCCTAAAATAACCACTACAGTTTTAAAAAGATCTTTTAACAGGGTTCCCACTTAATTTTATTTTCGGAAAAATAAACAAGTACATTTCAATAACTTTTAAGGACCTATTCAGTAATAGTAAGTATGCTAAAATATGTGTCAAACACATTTTATTACATTGAAGCATATATTAACTTTATAAATTTTACATTGCTTAATAGTTTTTGCAATTTTTTAATATGTGTAGCCCACAGTCACCAATGGAAATATAGAGCTACTTTGTGGTTCAACTCAGTTTGAAGTCAATATAAAAAATTTTATTGCCATTAGCATACTTGCCAACTTTTAAAGATTAGCACCAGTAAAACTTTACATGAAAATTTTAATGAAGCACATTAGAATTATTTGAAAAATAATATTTAGCATATCTACTATATTTTTAAAAACACAATATCTTATTCTTACCAGAGAATATCAGTGAATGTATTTTAAACATAATTAAATCTTTTGTAGTACAATATTTTGGTGGATAACAAACTAAGATTTGCCAAACTTTATTTGCCTTAAAATAAATCGAAAATTGAAAATCGTGATTTTTAAATTTTGCGAATACGATTCACCGTGCTTAATTTTTAAATCGTGTGTACACAAATCACTATGAGTTACGAGTAAATCAAATGACATGAAACGTGAAGCAAGCCTTGAAGATTACGCGTCAAAACATATGACTTGAAAATGCAATGCATGTTTCATAAATCAAAACAATACGAATAGCAAATGATAAAGTTTCGAAAAGTAACTAAAACTATGTACAAATTTTCTAGAGATTCCGACTCTCTAAACATAAAGGTGAACGATAATCTCGAGAGAAAAATCATGTATTCTTTTTTCACCTTCAAGAATTTACTCATTGAATCATTTCAAACATTTCATTAATGCAAAATTCTTTAGCATTTCATACATGATAGCATTATAAATTGTATACATCAGAAATTACCAAATTTTTTCAGTTTTAGAAAGATTTTTTTTAAAAAATCGTAATTTTGGAACATGGACCCTATATGGGACATATCCATTATTCAGCCACTATAGGCCCTATATTGGCCGTACATAGGTCGATATTGGCCCTATAAAGGACCAATATTAAAAACTCTAGACATCCCAATTTTGATTCCTCAGTTCACAAAGGATCCATATTGAGCCCAACTGGGTTCAAGGTAAAATTGTTGCTAGGGGATGTGAAGTATCTTTTTCCAAATTTAGATCAGACTACCACATAGCAGACATTAAACTATTCATAAATAAAGAAAATGGTAAAATGGGAAGTGATCGAAATTTCTATCATTTCGCTTTTTTTTTTGCGCTTTTTTGTAGGAAAGATTATTATTTTGAAAATTACTGAGAAAAATCAAAAACTTTTCATGGACCCTATCACAGAATTCAAGGACTTTTTGAGACCCTGATTTTTTTCAACAAAATTCGAGGACTATCAAGTTTTTTCAAGTACTGTGAGAACCCCGTTTAAAAAAAATAAAGGTTTATTTTGACTTCTACTTGTTTCATTTAAATATTATTTTATTTTCTACATATAATTGTATTTAATCATCATCCACAGTATCCATCTTGAACTACAATAACAAAAACTGGCTTCTTATACTAAAATGTATGGGGCAAATAGGTTAAAAAATTTCACCATGGCAGAAAATAAATATTTTTAAGTTAATTTAAAAATAGAAAATTTAACATAAAGTAAATTCTATAATTCTTATTTTAAAAATATGAGAAGTTAAAACTCATCTTTATGAAGATATAGCAATTTCTTTTTAACTCCTTTCTATTTAAAGTGCGAATCATTATTTTACTATATGACTCACTTAAATTCTTAAAAAAAGTAGTAAACAGAGTAAATGCTGCAGAGATAATTGTTAAGGAATTTTTCAATTTTCTAATATATGCAATTTAAACCAGTCATGGCAAAAAAGCACTACTACTCAATACCTTCATTCACTGAGATATCGGAAATTTAAAGATTATGTTCTATTAATAAAATAAATTAATGCCTTATACAGGGTGCGTAGCCAAATTTTGAATTTTTAAAAAAAAAACGCACCTCTTAAGCACTATTTAAGTACTCAAAAAGTATTCTTAAACTCTTTATTTTTAAGAAAAAATATAAGAGGACATTTCCATATTGGGCTTCCTCGCGTCAACTACAATCGCCAAGGTGCCAAATAGATTTTAAACTTGCAAGTTTTAAAAAAAAAAAAAAAAAAAAAAAATGTAGACGTTTGCCTGGGGGTGGCTACGAGTTATACCTTTCAAATTAGTCCCTTTCTGTGTGTTGTTTTTCTTTTTCCTCGGGCCGCCACCCGGAAGTTGCCACAACATGGCGATTATTCTGCCACAGATTATGATACCGAAATCTCCCCAAATATAATTAGGATAAGCGCCACTGATAAAAAAAATTTCTTCCTATCATTGAAAGTTCATATGTAATATGCATGTATGTGTGTGTGTATATATGTATATGAACTTTCAATAATAGGAAGAAAAAAATCTTATTAGTGCGTAGATCCTAATAAAATTACTGTGGTTGAATGAATGGGATAACATAGTTAAATAATAAAATATTTCTCTAAGGAATCCCAACTTTTTTCAAATTTGTTACTTAGAATTTTGAATGCCTTTCAGTTTCCGCAAATCATGAAAAGATCTCCAAACCATTATTAATACCATTTATATTTAATTAATGAGCAGAGTAAAACATATCTTCATCATATCAGTAGTATCCTATTTAATTAAGCATCTCTGAAGTTTACTTTTTATAGTCCCATAAGAGTGCCAAATCTTTTATTTAAGCTCTTCAATTGATATAAAATAATTCAATATTATATAAGCTACATAATCAGTTATATTATTACAAAAGATTTCCATTTATAGAACTTTCAATTCTATGAAGTATTTGTAACTAACAAAGTGTGATCACTATGTACATACACAAGATTATTCATTGATCATGAATAATCACTTAATTATGTAAAAGTAATAACTCCCATAGCCATTCATCCGGACGGTGACTATGGTAATGATGTATAACTATTTCAAGTAGGGGTATAGGAGAGGTTGTGGATCCGGTTAGCGAGAGAAAGGGAATTTTTTCTTCTGTCTATTGTGTTAGCCCTAGACTGAAGAAAAGCTACCCTCCCTGAAATGTGCTATTATTGTTTCCATAGCAGCAGACGGCCTCAGACTTTGGGGTGGAGGGAGTTCTTACCATAGACAAACTATAGTTAACTACATTTGCTACAAAGTAGTTTACTACCAAGAAAAACCACACAAAATCTTATGAAAATATTAATTCACCTTTCCATAATGCATTAGCAATTAACTTATGTAAGTTGGGATGCCCAAAAGAATCAGTACAGCTATTTTTGCTGGACCACTTCAAAGCTGTTGTTAAGAAGTTAGATCTTTCGGGAGAGTCTGGCAACATCATTGAAAACAGAGTGGCTAGTTTTTCTACCGATGGAAGAAAAAAAAGATTAGAATAAAGTTTAAAAATGAGATTATACAAAATCAATAATTCTTCTTACCCATATATTCATCACAAACAGCTACTTCAGATTCATTTAATACATTGATTAAAAGGATTGCTAAATCAGCTCCACTATTGTGCTGAAATATAAGATTATATTTCTATAACAGCAAAATTCAATTTGTATTACAATGCTAACTGTTTTAAAAGGTTTTGCATTAAAGTGCTTTATATTCCTGTTACTCACCCCCCCCCCCTCACTTAAAATGCATTTTCAAACTTAAATTTTCCATGGAAAATCACGAGAAAAAAGTATTACAGACCTCAGAAATTCAAAAATCCTGAGAATTTCTGCGACCATGGGATAGCATAGTAATATTAAAAGTATATAATTTTGCTCATTCTTTAGACTAAATTTAAAATAATTTTTTTAGCCCTAAAAATTTAAAAATAATAAAACAGAAGAAGAAAAAAAATCAAGGGACTTATTAAACATTTATTTTTTTTTAAAAAAATTCAGTCATTCTTTCTGGTTTGCCTTTCCAAGCAACAAATTCTTCAAAGTTAGTTTTGACGAATAACAGAATTAAGTCTACATATTTTTTTTGTGTTTAGTTATCCTCGCAGAAATAATATATATTTGAGAAAGGATAAATACTTTAACTTGACCAACACACTATAGATATTACTTTTCTACCATTTTGTATCAATCCTGCCATGAAAATTTTCATTTGAATTATCTTAGCATCATAAAATTTTCATTTTGAAATATCTTAGCATTATAAAGCACAAAACTGAATTTCTGGAATATTAAGGAACCAACTTCATCATATTTTCTTAAAACACAGAAAACTATCAACAAAAAACTTGGGGCTTAAACAATTGAAATATTAGGCCAATTTGTTATTTTAGCACGAATCACGACATCATGTATTACTCGATAAAAAAAACTTCATTCGCTCCAAATATATATAGATTCAAAATAACAATTGACATGTTTCAAATGATTCAAAAATCATTTTCAAGACTTGCCAAACGTGAATGAGAAGAATCAAAAGTGATTTGAAATATAAGACTTAAAGATACCAACGAAAAATAAAGGTGAGAAACAAAACAAGAAATACCTTAGTAGTCCAGAGAAAATAAAGATGAAAAAACGAAACAAGAAAACTGTGGTGCAAATCAGGGTAAAATTAGGTGGCACAGAGTTGGGAGGTACAGAAACCTCTCATCCACAAGTAAAAAGCTCAATACATTTTTTATTTATTTCAGAATAGAGAAAACGAGTAAACCGAAAAATAAAACCATGAAAAGCAATTTGACTTTTAAATTTTACCAGGTTTTTTTTTATTTTTTTTTTTAACTTTACTAAAAATGTACTAAACTTTTTCAGAAAAGAGAAATTTTTTGCTGTTCATTGGAAAAATAAAAAAAGAATGTACAGACAAATTCCGTATAATTTAAAAATTCCCAAATGAATCTCCATAGAAACAATGAATTAAAAATACCAACATTAAGAAATTCGTAATCCAATTTAATGAAGGTGAAAATAAGCAACAACTTTAATGATCAAAATACTTTCCAATTCTTCAAACGTACACAATGATCTCAGGATTCAAATATTTTTTGCATCTTCAAAATTAAAAAGTTTCAGACATTGAAAGGGACACGTCAAAAAAGACAAATCACTCGGAAGGGACCACCCTGAAAAGACTAAACACCTTACATTTAATTTAATACACGTATTATTACTGTATTATAACGTGTTATTACTATTTCACTATACTTTGATTTCTATTATTTTTAACACATTAGATCGTTAATTCAAGAATTGTGTAAAAAAAAAAATTTCTTATATAACTATATACTTTCCAAAAATATTTAATATTTTCCAAAAGTATTATTGTACATATAATAAAAGATGCCCGAATTTTTAAAAAATTTTGATCCTAAGAAAACTCAGTTCTGAGGAAATATTATACTCAAAATTTTCTCCACTCCCACTTACATGTTACCGCCTCGAGGAAAATTCCCAATAAATCATGACAATAATATATTTCCTGATAAGAAAACTACTGTAAAACCTCGCTACAACAATATCTTTGGGAGCAAATAAATATATTGTAGAGGGATATATTGTTATACCGAGGGCCTACAAACTTTGGGGACTCAATAAGATTTTTTTTTAATTTTAATGTTATATTGGCATTAACTATAAATGTATATATTAATTTGCAGATAGATTAATTATGGGTAAATATTAACAGGGGTCTGTCCAGACATTTTGTGAAAGATCCGGTTTTTGTAAATTTAGAAAAAATTACTTGTAATTTGTGAATATAAAATAAGTGTTAAGTCACATTCTCAGGGGTGATTGTGAGCCCAAGTCAAAATTCCGGAAAATTTCTTACGTTAAAAAAAAAGGAAGAAAAAAAAACAGTTTAAATTGAAAATTTAGAAATAAAAATTTTAAAAAGATTTTTTTTTTTTTCCTTTTTCTCAATATTTCTTATGGAATTATATTAGGATGGTTTTTGTAAATTGTGCAAAAATTACTTGTAATTTGTGAATATAAAATAAGTGTTAAGTCACATTCTCAGGGGTGATTGTGAGCCCAAGTCAGAATTCCGGAAAATTCTTATGTTAAAAAAAAAAGAAGAAAAAAACAGTTTAAATTGAAAATTTAGAAATAAAAGTTTTTTTTTTCCTTTTTCTCAATATTTCTTAGTTAGCTTAAAATATATTTAAAATTTTACACATACCTATACCATTTACACATATCTATGATGACCTGGAGAAGTAATTAGAATTTACAAACATGTCTTTCGTTCTTGAGTTTATGATTATAACAACTATTTACTGATAAAAAATCGGCTCATAAATAATCCTGAATATAAGCTTATAAAGTATCTGACTCTCCCTTACAAACAAATAAAATAAACTGTGTTTTTAAGTTCCCCCTTTGAAAATTTGATTTCCAGAAACTCATGTGATCAATGATTTTTTGAAACGTCTGGACCTTCAATCTCCGGAAACTTCCGGATGACTGTTATCGAAAAATACGGAAATCTGGAATTTTTACGGAGCACAATCAGCCCTGCATTCTTTCAACCAGGGTCCTGCTTTTATGAATCTGTGCAAATAGGGTCCAGTTATTGCAGAAAACTTTTTCAAGGAGTTTTTAAATTGTAAATAAATATAAGATAATGCTCAGCACTGTAAAATTGTAATAAAAAAATTGCATTTTCAAAAATAAACCGCAATTGCTGCTTCAAAATTAGAGATGCAACAAACAAATATTTGGTATTTAGCTTATACTCCTGAACGCAGAATATTCATTTTGGACGAATAAAGGAAGAAGCGTCTGCCGAAGGCAAAACTTGATTCATTTACATGTGTCTTTCTTGTTTTCTCCCCTGGAAAAGGTTTATTCGATTAACAAAACAATAATGAAGATAAACAAATTTGTGAAGGGTCCAATTAAAAGAAAAATCATTTTGTGAATGGTCCGTTTTTAAGTTATAATATTTTGTGAAGGGTCCGTTTTTATGAAAAGATATTTTGTGAGGAGTCCGTTACCCGATTTAGAAATATAGAAATAAAATGAGATCAAAAACATATCTGAAAACCGTTCTCATTGAAAATAATCTGATATTTTTGTTTATTTATTCATTCTTCTGACTATTAAGTCAACCAAAAAAGTATGCATTGAGTTCAAAGTACGAAAATGATTTTCATTTGTGAATGGTGCTCAACCCACCTTCTATGGAAAAAATTCTCTTTCAGGTATTAATGTGATGCTTGTGGTCATTTGTGACTCATGATCAGCTTTCAACATGAAGGAAATGAAATCAAAAAGGAATGTTATATCTGTGACTTCTTACGAGATAAGGGAGGCAATTCTGAGAATGAAAATTCTTAGGATGGTCAGCAGTAAGTCTTCTCTTGTCAGAAAAAAATGGGAAAATGGCAAAAGATGATAAAATAAGATTTTTTACATCATTTGAAAACCAATAATAAATGGAGACAATAAGGTTGAAATTCGGGGGGGGAATCGTTTTACAGGTGTTTATTGCTTCAGAGAATATCATAATATTGAGAGGTGGATAACATTAATTCATATGAAAGTTCCTCGGGACTATGAAACATTATCATAATAGAGGGTGTATCACATATCGAAGTAGCGAGAGATCACTGAAATTATAATTTACATAAAATATAAGCGTTTGTTTAAAGGAGTTAATAATTTTTTCAATCAATCAATTCAAGGGTTAATTAAATTACCAGGGGTCTGTCTAGGTTTTTAGAAGAACCAAATACCACTAATGCTATCTTTAAAATCATCTGCAGTTTATTTTATACCAACAAGGCTAACTCTAAACCGATAAAAAAAATTTAATTTTTAAAATAAATGTCTCTACTGAATGATTAATTTAAATGTTTGAACAACATTTAGGATTGGGGGCTAAAATTGCTCCTTTCATCCTTTATTTTATTCATAGATTTTATCGTTCGATATCAGAGGGTAGAAAATGAAGTCTGAAATTGAGAATCTCTTGTAAAATGCAGCAGAGTTGCACATGATAGTGCAAGAATGATTCCCACTTAATCCAGCTCACTATACGCACATGTGGACTGCAAGTATTTCATTAAACATGTAAAATGATTGGCACTATCATAAGCTACAAAACGATGGCACGCCGAAAGGAATTGTGAAAACATTGAATAGAACAATGAGAAAACCACGCTTTTGCATAATACCTGGCAAAAATCAACATGGTAAAGAAAAAATCTCATTTTCGAAAAGGGAAAAACATGCACTTTTAAAAAACACTCAATGAAAAAAGCACCTTTAATGGCTTTTAAAAAACGAAAATCGAAATTAAGCATCTTGAAGCACTTTTTAAAAATGCTACGCTCCATGTTTAATTCCTGTGAAAAAATACACATAGTAAGATATAAAAGTTTTTACACCATTTTAAAGAAGATAATTTTATAGGGCAAAATTCATAATTTGACCAAAATCAGTCGAATAGTTTCTGAGAAATTGAATTTTAAATATACGGCTCTAGATCAAAAGTGTTTGTGCAATGTACATAGTGTTAATATTACTGATAAATATAACCTCACTTTGATTTAAATAAATATACCTGTCTGTGTGAGAAGAACAAAACAGAACCCTCATACAAAAGTGTTGTAAGTTCTTCATATTTCTTCTGAGAAAGATATCTGCATAAAATAAATAATAATTAGCAACAATAAAATAATATCAATGAAGGCTTGAAGCAGGTACTTAGTACATTAGGGGCGCACAAACTGCGGCCCGCGGATGCAATCTGAACAAAATGAAGGGAAAAAAATTCGGAAATTTTAAATTTTTGCATTCAAGTTTTTGACCCACCCAATTTCAATCAATGTAGTTTTGCGATTGCTTTTTTTCGATGCTTAACGCTACAGATTTAAGTATAGTTTTGAAAATCGCAATATTTTTAATACATCATTATTACTATATGCAAATTTCGAATTTTAGTTATCACTTTTGACGCTCTTCTTGTGCCCCGATTTTATCGTAAATCTAATGACTTTTCAGTAGTTATTGCTACCCATTTTTACGTAGTTTCTGAAATCGCAATTTTTGAAATTATGAAAAGGTTTTTTAGTTCAAACTTTATGGAAAATCTAAATGACTTTTGATCATTTCTTCGGCAGTTATAGCTATGTATTTCAGCATGGTTTTTAAAATTTCAATATTATAGCGCAATATTATTACAAATCGAGGGTAAAGAATTGCTCATTCAGATAAATAATAAAAATAGAAATAAATGTAGAAAAGGAAAAAACAAAATTAAAAATATGACCACTGAAGCCGACGTCTTCAGGGGGTACCGGCCCCAGTGGCCAAAAAACAAAACCTTTTCTATTAAGGAAGAAGGCAAAAGCCTAAAAACCTTCCTCAGTACCCCGAAGGTTTTGTTTAAAAGTCCAGGAGAAAAAAACAAGCAAGACATAAAACTAATACAGAAAAGAAACTCATACAACTCAATATATAAACTCACATAACTCACATAAACAAGGTCAGACAGCGAACTCTAAAGCAAACCAAATGAAAAGGAATCACCCAAACCAAAAGAAAAACAACGCCCTCTTTTAAAATGCGCAGATTGAGAAAAAGATAGGTAGAAGTTGTCAAAGAAAATTTACGTCACATATTAATAGAATGCTTAACTGGGGCTGCTCAGTTAAGTCTTGAATTGCACCCTGTTAAAAGAAATAAAAAAACTAATATTCTTCAATCATTTTCTTAATTAACAAATTAACATTACAAAAATTATAAGGAAAATCATTATTACTCAAATTATTCAAAAAATTATTCACAGCCTCTTGAAAACTTTCAACATTATTGCAAATATTTTTAATCCTAACCAATTGTGAAAAAACTAAATTTTTAAAAATTTTATTACACAAATTGTTCTACTGATTATGAAATTTTGCATTTTCAATTTCATGATTTTGATAACGTTACTCTTTTCATTTTGGATTTTATGGATAATTTAGATAATAGACTTGATTTAGAAAATATTTACATTAGTAGTCTTAAAACTCTTTTTCCATATGGATTAAATAGTAAGTTTAATGGGGAAGGTATTGTTAATGCTGGTGATTATTGTATTTATGACAGATTTAAAGTTTTTGATTTTCCTGGAGTTTTTAATTCAAAATATAGGAATAAAAGAGGTAGTGGGAAAGGTAAAGGTAAAGTTGTTGCTTTTGATGAATTTTTGCAATTTACCTGTTAATTTGAATAATATTTTCAATATTAGGAAATATATTTTTGGTTTTAAAAATAAAGTTCTTAAAAATTTTCTTATTAATTTTGGTTCTAAAATTAAATATGATACTGAACTAGTTAAATTTATTGTTTTGGATTTAATTAAATCAAAACTTGGTGTTAGTAAAACAGATTTGCTTTTTAATAAGGTTTATAGTTTTGAACGATTTTTGTACGATTAATTTTTTTTTGTACGATTAATTTTCATGATAAAAAAATTTGAAAATGCTAAATTGCCACAGATTATACATGAACTTTCGGATTTTTTTCCTTTAAAGCATATTAATGTTTCTGTTGCTTTTAAGTATTCTTCTACACTTAGGAAAAGGGTCTGCAATTATAATTTTTTAAGTCAAAATTTAAAATGTATTTCTAAATTTGATTGTTATTGTAATGAAAAGGAATATTCACAATATATTGATAATGATTATGGGCATATTATTACGGGAAATTTGGAGATTGTTGGTAATGAAGATTTAATTAATATTTTAGGCAAAGGTTCAAAATTTAGGACAAGGTTTAGAATGAATAAAAAAGATTTTATTTTGTCCATTAAAAAAGATCTTGATTTTTTTATAGCAAAAATTTCCAGAAAATATCATTGGCCCGTTGAGGGTTTTTCAGAGTGGAAGGCTAAAATTATTGAAAAGGTTAATTTTAATTTATTTAATACCAGTTTTGGTTCTTTTCCTAATAGTACCATTATTGATTATGATCTGTCTAGTAAAATTAAAAATCTTAAGGATAAATTTATTGTTACGGTTGTGGATAAAGCTTCAAATAATTTTTGTATTATGTGTAAATATTTTTTTTAAAAAATTTGATTATTGGAGATTATAACACAAATAATACTTATTTAAAATTAAAAGTAGATAGGAAGGTTGTTGAAAAAACAATTATTGCGTTTAGTAAAAAATTAAAATTTAGGTTAAATAGGATTAAATTTCCATATTTATTTCCTATTGTAAAATTTCATAAAAATCCTGTTAAATTTAGGTTTATAGCGTGTGGTACTAATTGTTACAATTCTGATGTTAGTAAAAAGTTTTTTAGTTTTCTAAAAATTATTTTGCTTAAAATTAAAAAAGAAAAAAATATTGTTATTGATAGTAATGTTGATGTTTTGGATTATATTAATAATAATGAAATATCCAACATTAATACTTTTGATTTTGAAAATTTGTATACAAGTATACCACACGAAAAGATTATTGATATCTGTAATGGCATTTTTGATAAATATTTATTTAATGAGAAAATTGATAAGTCTAATTGGTTGGATTTGTGTAGGTTTAATCTTTTTGAGAATGTTCTTTTTAATGGTTTAGATTTTTATAAACAAATTATTGGAATTCCACAAGGTAATTCCTTTTCTGGTGCTTTTGCTAATATTTTTTTGCATGTTTTTGAAGCTAAATTTCTTGAAAATAATGATTTTAAAGCTTTTAGATATATTGATGACCTGATTTTGTTTAATAGTGATAATTATAATTTTATTTATAATATTTATCCTAGAGATTTGGTTTTGAAGAAAACTAATGAGGATTGTTTTAATGTTGAGTATTTAGATTTTAAAATTGTTATTGTGGACAAAATTATTAAAATTGGTGTTTTTGATAAAAGAAAGGCTTTTAAATTTAAAGTTATTATTTTCTGCAACTTTTATACTAATTTGTGTAATAAAATTTTTAAAAATTTAGTTTTTTCACAATTGGTTAGGATTAAAAATATTTGCAATAATGTTGAAAGTTTTCAAGAGGCTGTGAATAATTTTTTGAATAATTTGAGTAATAATGATTTTCCTTATAATTTTTGTAATGTTAATTTGTTAATTAAGAAAATGATTGAAGAATATTAGTTTTTTTATTTCTTTTAACAGGGTGCAATTCAAGACTTAACTGAGCAGCCCCAGTTAAGCATTCTATTAATATGTGACGTAAATTTTCTTTGACAACTTCTACCTATCTTTTTCTCAATCTGCGCATTTTAAAAGAGGGCGTTGTTTTTCTTTTGGTTTGGGTGATTCCTTTTCATTTGGTTTGCTTTAGAGTTCGCTGTCTGACCTTGTTTATGTGAGTTTTTATTTTCTGTTGATTTTTATTTTCTGAATAATTTGAGTTTTTGATGAGTTGTATGAGTTTCTTTTCTGTATTAGTTTTATGTCTTGCTTGTTTTTTTCTCCTGGACTTTTAAACAAAACCTTCGGGGTACTGAGGAAGGTTTTTAGGCTTTTGCCTTTTCCTCAATAGAAAAGGTTTTGTTTTTTGGCCACTGGGGCCGGTACCCCCTGAAGACGTCGGCTTCAGTGGTCATATTTTTAATATTTTTAATTTTGTTTTTTCCTTTTCTACATTTATTTCTATTTTTATTCTCTCTTTTTTTGAAAATTCTGCTGCTTTTTAGCGCATTTTTTTAAAAGAAGTTTTGTTCATTTTGTTTAGATATTAATTGTACTCTTTTAGTATCATTCAGATAAACATTTTTTTACGTGGTTTATATGTCCCGATTTTATCGCAAATCAAATTTTTTTTTTCGTTATTTTTTCAATTATTGCTACACATTTCTGAAAGGTTTTGAAAGTCCCGATATTTTATATATGCTATTGCATTACTTTAATTTCAAATCCTGCATTTAAATATGCAAAATTTTGATGTGCTTTATTTACACGAATTTCATCGTAAAGGGATCTTGATAATTCTTTGGTAGTTATTACTACTCTTCCGCCCGTGATTTAAAAAAAATTCTGCTATTTTTAATACAATAATATATCCGCACGCGAGTTTTGAATCTCACACTAAAATAATTACTTTTTACATGCTTTATTTGAGCAGATCTTAACATAAATATAAGAAACTTTTCTACTAAGTTTTTTTTTCCCTGTTATTGCTCCATTTTTTTTAATTGCGATTTAAAATATCCTGACATTTTAACACAATATTACAACTCGTGAGATTCGATTCTGTTTAAAAAAATATTTTGTAACTTAAAAAGTAATTAGGTATTTTAGCAAAAAATTCTTAATGGAAAAAAAAAACAAGATGTGAACATCTATATTAAATGCATCCCTTTTGCAAAAAAATAATTAAAAACACGTGCATATTTCTTTAGTCTCATGAACACATTCAAGTTTTACAACATACACCCAACCTATTCTTTTTGTTGTTACATGGTTTAAAAAATTAAGTCGGGATTTGTATTTATGCGTTTTAAAAATCATACATTTTAATTCTTCTTGCAATTTAAAATTCACACATCTTAATTCGCATTTACATGATCTTAAAATTGTGCATCGCATTTTGTATTAACATTAACGAGATATAAAAATCGCCCATCGCGATTTATATCCACGAGATTTAAAATCACATATCGCGACTCGTATTCTGACATTTAAAATATCAAGCGTTGTTACTCTTCTTACGATTCATATATACACATTTTAAAAATCATGTGTTATAAGTATTATTTTTTCCCAATTTACAAACCACACATCTTGATTCGTATTCACGCTATTTGAAAACCACGCATCACGTTTTTTATTTACGCAATTTAAAAATCACACATAGCAATTCGTATTCAAGCAATTAAAAAAATAACACATTGCTATTTGTATTCACACGATTTTAAAATCCGGAAAGAAAGAACACCATCTAGGATAAATTCCAAAACTGATTAAGTTATTTGCCTAAAGTTTAATAGTACCCACGGCAAACAGCTTCTGTCGAAAGACTGTTTTCCAGAATGAGTTTGGCCGGTTCAAAATTAAAGATCAGTATTTAAACAAAATCATTACATTTTAGTTTAATGAATCGAAAAAGCTATCACATGATCGAGTGAAAAAAACTATCACAATATTTAAAAAATTTTGCAAATTACAGGATCACCATTAAGAAATTTTTTAAACCATTTCATCCCTACTTGAACCATTTTATATCATTTATGATTATAAGCTGGAAAATGATTTGTATATCATTAAATTTTTACATTTTTACTATAAAAAATTGTAATCAAAATAAATTTTGTAGAGTAATGTAAATTTTATTAATTATAAATATATGTGCATTGCATATTAATTGCAAATAGCAAGTGTCATGTTAAAAAAATATTCGTCATAAAAATTTTAAACAAGTATCTTAATAGTTTTTTTAATAATAAGGAAAATAGTTCCGTCAAAATTAATGCTTTCTTTCTTTCTTTTTCTTCCCTCTCTCCTCCCCTGCCTCTTATAAATAATTTAAAATAAATGTTTTTAAGTTTAAGTATATTCCCTACTAAATCCTAAATATTATTTTCTGCTAAAGGGGTTCAGTTCTAATTTTAATCATTTTTAACCCAATGAACTTTCTTTAAATCAAAGTATTTAACTTGCATTTATTTTCATAACAAGATTTTTTATTTATTTTTTAAATTTAATTCTATGAACAATATTGTATTATGTAATCTGATTTTTAAAAAAACCTGAATTTTCCCATACTTTTTTAAATTATTTGATTTTTTTTTCTTTTTGATAAATTAATTCGGAATTTTGGATATTTTTTAAATTTTTCTTTTTTTTTAGTAATTAGTTTTTAAGTTTCTAATTTTAAACATTGAAAAGTATTTAATTTTATGCAAAGATATTACAAGGTTAACTGACAAGAATAATTTAGCGCCTAGAACAATGATGTTTATATAACAATTACTACCTACAATTACTGTCAATATGCCTGTCTAAATACATTGGCATGCGGCCCTTCATTGGTCAATCTCCTGTGCATGTGGCCCTTTACTCAAAAAGGTTGCGCACCCCTATAGTACATGAAAGCCTGGTGGCAGAATTTTTTTTGGAATTTGCGCAACACACTTCTTTAATACCAATATCTTTCAGCAAGATACTTAAAAATAACAAATATACAAGTTACTAATTTAAAGTAACAGAAGAGTTAACTTCAAAAAATAAATAAACCGAATCAAAAAAAATATTTTTTTAAATTGAATATGTAATTTTTTTTATTCTAATATTATGGGCGATATTCTTATATTTCGTTGGAAGATAACACATTAATTATTTCCTTTTTCACATTTTATAATTCGTCATAACATTAAAAAAATATTTACAAAATCGTGTAATCTGCGCAGTAACTGCTGAAAAAAAGATCGCTAGTGAAATCACAGGAATCGAACTCTTCAAAAAGGGGTTACTAAATGTGTGTTTTTATTTTTAAATTCAATTGTAATAAATAATATATCATATTAAAAATATCGGATTTAAAAGCTATGTGGAAATCAGTTGTAATAACTGCATGAAAAAAAATAGATTTCGACAAAAAAGAAAACCCAAATTTTTGACTTCATTTATTCTTTATTTTTCATTATTCTTAAATGAAAATAGAAAAGTCACAAGCGTTTTTTTTTCTCCAATGAGCGAGAAGAAAAGATTAAATCAATCTATCGAAAATTTATGTATAAAAGAAAAGCAAAAATCTTACTTCATTTATTCTTTATTTTTCATAATTCTCAAATGAGAATATAAAAAATCACAAGCATTTTTTTTTCCAATGTGCGAGAAGAAAATATTAAATCTCTCGAAAATTTCTGTAAAAAAGAAAAGCAAAATTTTTTTACTTTCCAAAGGAAAAATATTTCTGCAAGAACTCTGTATCGTTCTGCGACACTGTCGCCTTGTCACAATGATTCTGCCACAGGGATTATCACAGGCAGGATTGCCACTCAAATCCGGAAAAAAATTCCCTGTACATATAATATAAGATATATTATGAGGGAAAATACAATCACTGTGCTCCTGTAGGAGTTGCATTCGGCTTACTATACTAGTTATAATTGCTGAAAAAACTTAAGAAAAGAAAAAGACAGCTGAACATTACTTAAAACAAATAATAGCCATGTGACTAGTTTAATATAGCTGAAATATCATCTTTAAATATCCCATCACACTTTGAGTGGTTACCATTTTTTAAAAGATGAAAATAAGAAACAAAATTCCCTGTTATTTCCCAGTTTCTGAAGAAAAACTCAAAATTCTCTGTTATTTTAGGTGATTTTTAAATTCCCTGTATTTTCCAGGTTTTCGCTATTCTCCCTGATGAGTGGCAACAGGGCAAAATCGAAAGTCAAATCTGACAAAAAAACAACTTAAAAAATGAGCAAATTACAACAGGCAGCCTTAGCACAAATTAAGATTAACAACAAAGGCAGTAGGTAACAGGCTTAATGCGGCGCTACAGATTTATTTTAGCCTAGCAGACAAGAATTAAAATAAAAACAAATATCTAAATAAAGCAGATAAATCCATGGAGACATCTAAACTGAGATTTTTGCTATTATGAGAATGAATAGTATGAAATGTTTTCTTAAAGAAATATAACTAAACAATAGATTATTTTCAATTAGTTTTAGTTACTATCTGTTCTAAAAAAGACTAAGAAAATTTATGCATTTTTCTCTGTTTTTCGAGAAACAATAACTGCAAATGTGGGGTATGGATTGAACTTGAGTGCACACATTAATGTGATCAGGAGAGGAGGAAGATAGTTACTTCAATTAGCAGTAAATTTTCATGTTAAATTTGAAGCGATACGCATATGCAAAGTCGTTATCCATATTTACCTCAAGTTTAAGTTAAGATATAAATTTGGACGGAAATTCACTACACTGATATTTTCCTAGGATTTGGATATTTTTTTTAAATCTATCTAGACTTTCCTATGTTTGTCTAAATGCAGAGTTTTAAACAGACAGGTGGAAGATGAAAAAAAAAAAATTTTCAAAGTGCAGTTTGTTTGTTTTTTTGTACTTATTTTTTTTATACATAAATAAAAGATTGTCATTTTCGGCCACAAAAGTAACATACATAAAATTTAAAGTGAGAAATTTTCGTTTAATACATTTTTTTTCTCATCGACACACATATATATATATATTGAAAAAATTACATATTCCCCCTTTCTCACACTTTGCAAGCCATCATCGAAAAAGAAAATTTTAATAAATTTAAAATACCTTGGAATCTACAGCAATTGAAAAAAGCAATAACTGAACAAAACAATAACTGAACCAGCAAAAACCAGCAGACATTTGAACCAGAAGAAAATGATGTAAAAGGCACAATAAATTACAAAATGGGCAACTTAAAGTCGGGGTTCCACTGCTTTGATTATGGAATTTTAAAAACTCTTTAAAATTATTAAATAAAGTTCTATATTTAAGTAAAATAGTGAGAGAAAGTTTTGTTTTTATTTTCTCAAAAAATTTTTAAAATTTATTTCTCCTTCCAATTATTGATATATTATTATCACTTATTTAAAAATAGTTTATGAAATCATTTGTAACAATTATTTAAACTAGACTGAATTTATAAAATGCTTAAAATAGTAATTTAAAACTTGATATTTCCTTATAGAGAAGAGTTTCTTCCACTTGGGTTGAGTTATTAGAACTATAAAACTATTGTTTCGAACTATTGTTGTGAATTAGAAAACTATTGTTTAAATGAGAAACGTAGAATAACTACATAAAAAACTCTATACATGAAATCAAAATTATTGATGTGTTTTGCAAATACAGGGCGATAAAAAAAACTATAATATTTATTTTTCGTATCTAAATAATTCTTTGTATCTCGTTTAGATGTAATATAGATCGCTGCACGATTCAAAATTTGACACATCAGAGTGATTTATTTGCTTAAATCTGGGTTTAAATCAAATCTACTTGTAAGAACTTGGAAACAACACTTGTAATTTATTGTAAAACTTCCAAAAAATATTTTAAGTTAGAATTATTTTCGGCAAAGAAAACAAAACGACAACTTTTCTTTTCGAATAATAAAAAGTATTGAAAAACACCGAAATCTTGACACTCAAAACTTTGGTTATTAAACTAAATTGGCTCCTTCTTACCTAAAATAAAGAGTTCGATACATTTGATGGGCTTCATAATATTGTCCTAATTCCATATTTATTTGCAATTTTTTCATAACCCGTTCTGTACCACATCCTCTTAATTTTTTAGCCATAGCTGATTTTTATTAAAGTAATGTATTTAAAATTATTATCCTGAAGAGAGCAATTACTATTTCGTGCTTGCGAATTGTTAAATTGTAAACAACATCCACTTCCACTTAATTGTAAAACAACTACAGTTACAGTGAAAAACGTGAAATTCAGTCGAAAAACAATTTTTTTCAGTGGTGGATCCTGGCTCAAAACGCATGTTATAGTTTGAAATACCAATGACTGCATCTAATGATTTTGCCATCTAGTGAGATATATGGGACAGAAAAGTCACACGTCGCACTCATACATCGTTAAAATATTTTTACTTTTTCTTTGTTATTGAAATTCTATGATGGTTATGAATGATTCAATGGTTAGTAGGTATTGGCGATTGAAATGGGCTGCAGGTGGCGTAAAGCAGAACTCTCTACCTATGGCAACACTTCACATGCTTTCCCCATTAGCGTGTGGAAAGTCATAGAGGAAGGAAGTATGTTAGTTTCTCTCTTGATTTTCATATAGATTAAAATCTTTTAAGTTGGAAAACTATAAGGAACTGAAAAATACATTTAACATAGCTCTAAAGAAAAGTATCACGGGAATTTTAAAAAATATTTTTATTAAGTAAAAAGGAAAAATATTAAGAAAAGGGAAAATATTATAGTACATTCCTATACAACTGAAAAGAGGAGGAGAGGGAAGAGAGAAGGGCTTAATGCATGAAACCGGTCTCTCCCCAGATGGCGTATTCGAGTGTTGCGATCGCCAATGTCAAGACAGGGATACGTGTTTTGTTTACGTCATTCTAAAGCTACACAATGGGTTTTTTTGGTGACATTCTGGGAAACATCCCTGAGGATAATCCGAAGACATGCCATCGCAATTTCGATCATCTACGAAAGGGATGGCTCCCCTGCAAGCTTTTGACTGCCTGTGCCTCCGGATTATTGCTTGCTTGTTTTGAAGCCATTTGGCTCACAACGTGATCATTGCGTTTTGAGACTGTTGTTACGTCACTCTCATATGATGACGTCATTCATTTAATGTGTAAATATTAATAACGTGATATTAATCTGTGTATATGTGAAAAAGTATGAGTGGCAACAGAAAGAATATTGTGCTAGATGTGTTCTAAGAAAATAAAATGGTTGCTTTTGTAAAGATGTGTACGCAGGTATTTCTTGTAAATTAAAGCTATTTCATCGCTGGGTAGATCGGTTAGATTTATCGGAAGCACGAAACTTTGTGGTGACCCGGATTTTAAAGGTTAGTTTCATTTGCAATATCAATTCGCGACTGCAATTATGGATTCTCTTATCGCCAAACGAATTCCTGTTCGGGGAACATTTACAAAACGTTATAATCAGTTATTGGCGATGTGTAAGGAAAATAAAAGTACTCGTGAAGATATTGAAATTAAATTTTCATCTTTTGAACGTAGTGCAAACGATTTGGAATTATTAGATGAAGAAATATATAAATTATTAGTTGACGCCAAATCAGAAAACTTATCTGAAGAATACGATAAAATTGAAGAGTACAAGGAAAAAACTGATGTAATTCGTATTAAAGTTAAAATATATTTGGAAAAATTTCTCACATTTCCCGAAACCGCTATGTCTGTGGCGGCTGAAAAGACAAAATTAAAGCTTCCCAAAATAGAATTAGTTAAATTTAGTGGGGAAGTAACGGATTGGTTAAGTTTTTGGAGCCAATTTAGTCGAATCTATGATGATGAAGGTATGAGTGATGAGGACAAATTCCAATATCTCATTCAATGCATGGTTGTCGGAAGTAGAGCAAGGGAAATTGAGGACAGTTATCCGCCGTCTGCTGATAATTATGCCAAAGTGGTAGAAAGTTTAAAAACGAGATTTGGGCGGTAAGAACTCCTCGTCGAATATTACGTAAGAGAATTATTAAATTTAGTGGTAAAAAATGTAATGAACACAAAAGCAAAGATGAACATAATGCAACTTTACGATAAATTGGAGTCATATCTGCGTTCACTGGAGTCTATTGGCGTAACGAAAGAGAAATACGCAGCAATGTTGTTTCCGCTTGTGGAATCATGTATTCCAGAGGATTTATTACGAGTGTGGCTGAGAAATCCTGTAATTACTAAGGAAAATGATTCAAGTGATTCCTATGGCAATAAATTATCGCAGTTATTAACATTTTTGAGAGCCGAAGTCGAAGGAGAAGAACGTATTTATATGGCAAAAACTGGTTTTAAAAATAATGACTCTTCGCATCGTAAAAGAGACAAAGATTTCGAAATATCAACTCATGTTTTTACTGCAAATGATTTGCTTTCTGAGACTAAGCCAATAGCACTACATTTTAAACGCAACTGCATTTTTTGCGGGAAACAACATAATTCAGAAAATTGTTTTAAAGGAAAGAATTTATCATTAGATGAGAAACAGGAAATAATAAAGAAACAGAACGCCTGTTTTTTATGTCTGAAGGTGGGACATCGCTTGAAACACTGCAGGGCTAATATTCGATGTATTGTTTGTAACAAAAGACATTGGCCTGTAATGTGCCCAAACTTGAGCCAAATAAATCAGACATCGGCTGTGGACACATCAGCTGAAGAAAATACTACTTTGTCGAATCAAAGCCAACCTGAAGTCTTATTGCAAACCCTAATGGTAGTTATTGAAGCCAATGGACAACGGAAAACTGTTCGAGCCCTATGTGATACAGGATCTCAACGGTCATACATCCTGAAATCAACAATAAATGAAATGGGATGGAAGACCAATAAATATGAAACTTTAACACACGTAGTCTTTGGTGGAGCTAGTTCCAGAAAAGAATATAAAAAATACACATTGTGGATAAGAAATATGAAGAAAAATAACAAGTTCGAAATTCAAGTTTTAGACCAACAGGTAATATGTGGATATATTCCAAGTTTGAAAAATGATCCTTGGTTAGCTGAAGTACGAAGTAAAGGAATCCATATCTCTGATGTAGGTAAAGATTCTCAACAAATCGAACTTTTGATAGGAGCGGATTATATTGGAAAACTATACACTGGTCAAACCATGCAATTAAAGTGCGGACTGGTAGCAATGGAAACGTACCTTGGTTGGACAGTAATGGGAAAACCAAACCATACTTATAGTTCCACTGGGCTCATCTCAACATCACTCTTCATTCAAAATACTTCGATTACTGACTTATGGGAATTGGAAACAATTGGTATATCTGATCCTTGCGAAACAATTACTTCAGAAGAATACGATGCTCTAGCAACGGAACACTTTTCTAGAACTGTCAAAATAAACCCAGATGGTAGATATGAAATCAGTCTTCCATGGGTGAGAGATGTAAACGATATGCTCAGTAACAGAGATATTGCGGGCTGAAGATTGAAAATGATGACAACTAAACTTATCAAAGATAACCGTTTGGATAGTTATAATGCAGTTTTTGGAGAATGGATAAAAGAAGGTTTCATCGAAGAATCAAACGAAGGTACCGGCCATTATCTTCCTCATAGAGGAGTTTTCAAGTCCAATTCCACCACGAATGTCAGACCAGTTTTTGACGCTTCTTGTAAAACAAGAGATAACTTATCGTTAAATGACTACCTGATGAAAGGACCAAATTTGTTAAAAATGATCCCTACCTACTAATAAAATTTCGAGAAAAGAAAATTGGAGTTATATCAGATATAAAGAAGACTTTTCTCCAGATATCCGTAAATGAAGACGATAGAAAATATTTAAAATTTCTGTGGTGGGAGGATGAGGAAGCGAAAACAGTTAAAGTTTTTCAACACGCCAGAGTTGTCTTTGGTCTAAATTGCAGTCCCTTTTTGCTGGGAGCTGTTATTCAACATCATTTGAACAAGTATGAATCCTTCAAGGTCCAAGATGTGGCTATGAAGTTGAAAAAAATCCTTCTACGTAGACAATTGTGTCACTTCGGTGGATTCTGAACAAGAGTTAAAAGAGTTCATTCAATATTCGACAGACTTAATGGCTGCAGCGAAATTCGAACTGCGAGGTTGGGAGTTTACAGAGAAAGAAATAATAACTGAAAAATTTGAACCGTCACCTGTGTTGGGTCTTCTGTGGGACAGATCAGAGGACGTATTGTTTTGTGACACTCGAACAATTATTGATCCTCCAGAAATTATCACCAGAAGAGTAATATTATCTTTTGCTAATCGAGTGTTTGATCCAATCGGATTTACTTGTCCAGTTATGTTATATCCGAAGATTTTATTGCAAACAAGTTGGCAATCAAAATTAGGTTGGGATTCCAAGGTTTCTGAGGATATAAAAAAGAAATTTCTCAAATGGTTGGAAGATCTGAATATACTGCATACAGTGAAAATTCCCCGTCACGCTATTTTGAGAAATAGTAGCTTAAGTCTTCATGTATTTTGCGACGCTAGTGGTCTGCCATATGCAGCTGTTATTTTCATTAGATGTGAGACAGAATATCAAACAACCGTACAATTGTTACTTGCTAAATCAAGAATAGCACCTTTAAAAAGAATATCTATTCCTAGACTTGAACTTCTAAGCTGTTGCATTGGTACTCGTCTAGCAGATTTCGTTAAGAAAAGCTTAGAAATAGAAAATGTCAAGATTCACTATTGGTCCGATTCTACAACTGCTTTACAATGGATTCAGAAAGATGAGCCATGGAGTGTGTTTGTCAAAAATAGGGTAAGAGAAATCCGTGCTCTTTCATCAGGAAATTAGCGACACGTTCCCGGTCACTCTAATCCAGCCGATCTACCATCACGCGGCTGCTCGGTAACAAAATTATTGAGTTCAAGGTGGTGGGAAGGTCCTTCCTGGTTGAAATTACCTGAAAACACATGGCCTCTATCGGAATATAAAATTGATGAAGAAGTTATCAACAAGAAAAAAGAACAACCATACTCATAAGTAAAAATTTGCTTGGAACAAACCAGTTTTTTTCTTATTTTTCAAGCTACACAAAAAATTTCAGAATGGTTGGATGGATTCTGAGATTCCTTGAAAATTGCGAACTGTCTGAAAAGGATAGGAAAAAAGGTGGACTAACTCTAGCTGAAGTAGAGAATGCAGAAATCAAACTTATAAAAGTTATTCAACATGAAGCATTTACTGCAGATTATATTAAAAAATTAAAATCATTGAATGTCTTCAAAGATGAAAAAGGAATATATAGAATTAAAACAAAATTGACAGAGAGAAATGATACCGAGTATTTTAGATGGCCTATTTTGCTTCCAGAAAAAATTAGGTTGGTTGATATGCTAATCAAAGAGGAGCATTTGAAATGTTTACATGCTGGACTGCAAATTTTACTGTCCAATTTAAGAGAAAATTATTGGATTATTAATGGACGTCGAGCAGTTCGTCGCATCCTCAAAACCTGTGTTAGATGCAAACGATATAATGCACGAAGTATAAAAACTATTCCCGTAGGTTTACCTGAAGACAGAGTTAAAGAAGCTTCTGTTTTTGAAGTGGTCGGGATAGATCTTGCCGGACCTCTTCATTTAAAGGAAGGTGTGAAAAGTTGGATTGTCATCTACACATGTGCCATTTATCGATCAATACATCTCGAACTTGTGCTGTCACTTTCAACTAAGGCGTTCCTTTTGAGTTTACGAAGATTCATTGCTCGCCGAAGAAGACCTCACATCATCTATTGTGACAACGGGAGTAATTTTATAGGAGCTCAGAATCTACTTCAGTCCTTAGATATGAAGTCAATTGAAGCCGAAACATCAGTATACAAAATTGAATGGAAATTTAATCCGCCATCTGCTCCCTGGTGGGGAGGCTTTTGGGAGATTATGGTGAAATTGGTAAAAAATATTCTTCGAAAAATTTTGGGGAAAGCATGCCTTTCATACGAAGAAATGATTAGTGTTTTATGTGACTGCGAGTCAGTTATCAATTCAAGACCTCTTACATACCTCTCAGAAGATCTGAATGACTTAATACCTCTTTCTCCGTCCATGTTTTTACAAGAGATCTCGACGGTGGGAGTACCTGATTTAGATCAGCTGGATGCAATAGATCTTAAAAAACGCTATAGGTATCAACAGACGTTAAGAGAACAGCTGCGAAAAAGATTTCGCCACGAATACCTAGCGACACTCCTTCAACCGTGCAAGAAGAATAACTATTATGATCTAAAGGTTGGCGAGATTGTGTTAATCGAAGATGACTTGAAGAAAAGAGTACACTGGCCGATGGCCAAAGTTATTGCCGTCCATCCTGGTAAAGATAAAAGGATACGCGTGGCTCGACTTAAAACAGCACATACCGAGTTTTTGAGGCCAGTGCAGCGGATTTATCCGCTGGAAATACGTTCAACTCCAAACGAAAGCGCAACTTCAGATGAAGGTGACAAGCATAATAATTTTCCAAGTACCTTACGAAACATCGTTACCACAAGAAGCGGCCGAACTGTTAAGATGCCATCAAGATATTTGGACACATAATTTTAAATTTATAGTAGATATTTTGTTATTTTGATTATTGGAATACACATAATCAAAAGGTGGGAGTGTTACGTCACTCTCATATGATGACGTCATTCATTTAATGTGTAAATATTAATAACGTGATATTAATCTGTGTATATGTGAAAAAGTATGAGTGGCAACAGAAAGAAGGTTGTGCTAGATGTGTTCTAAGAAAATAAAATGGTTGCTTTTGTAAAGATGTGTACGCAGGTATTTCTTGTAAATTAAAGCTATTTCATCGCTGGGTAGATCGGGTAGATTTATCGGAAGCACGAAACAACTGTCTTGAGTACTTTTTCTTGTATACGCGTATTTATTACCTGATACATTATTTGTGTTTAAAAGAAAAATCGACATTTAAAGACCTGTCATTTCAAGACGTAAGAACTGTTGCTCTTGTTTATGTAATTCATTTACGTCGCACTAGAGCAGCAAAATGGGCTTTTCGCGATGGTTTGGGAAGCGTCCCTGAGGAGGATCCGAAGACATGCCATCACAATTTTGATCCTTTGCAGAAGAGATGGCACCCCCACTTCGGTAGCCCGACGACCTGCGCGCGAATTCAAGCACTTTACGGTAGAACAGTTTAATGAGGACCCATACAGCACACCCTCGGACCCTACGCATACAGATCCAAGTGGCATCTCCCCTCCCACACACACTGACCGCAGCCAGTGATGCTCGACTTCGGTGATCTGCTGGGAACCGTGTCTTAACGATCAGTCCACTGCGGGACACGTAAGAATAGTCATGTGAGAAAAAAAAAATTATAAAACATTTCTTACCTTGTGAACATTATACCAACTTCCAAATTTAAACTTAAATGATCATTTGTAAAATTAACCTAATTTCGTTTCTTGAACAATATGCTAACACTAACGTATGCTGGTGCACAGCTTGCAACCTGAACAAGAAGTAATAACCAAGTAAAAGAGGCCAAATCAGAGCTGCCAAAAAAAAACGAGTTCTTTCAAAATCTAGCCAACTATGTCATCTTTTTTAAATATACATATCTAAATAACTAAACAATACGCCATCTGGGAAGAAGACTGATTCCATGCCTTAGACTCTTCACTCTCCCCCCCTTTTCAGTCGTATATAAATGTACTACGATATTTTTCCTTTTCTTAATATTTTTCGCATTTAATTGTTAAAAATATTTTTTTTTTAAATTTCCATGACGCTTTCTTTTAGAACTATGCTTTATGTAGTTTTCAGTTCCATATAGTTTCTTAACTTAAAAGATTTCGATCTATTTGAAAATCAAGACATAAACAAACGTACTTCCTTCTTCTATGACTCTGCACGCACTGTTGGTGAAAGTATGCGAAGTATTGTCATAGTTTAAGACTCCAATAATATGGTCTAATTCAGGGGCTCTAGCCACATAGGTAGAAAGTTCTGCTCTACGTCACCTGTAGCCCGTTTCGATTGCCAATTGAAAACATCATTCATACTTACGAGGTGATATTTGAACAGGATTCTATGAAGTACTGTTATTGTGGTATTTAAATTTACGCGTAATTTTACAATTCATAAGAGTTTACTGTAATTTATAAATTCTTACAGGTCATCACCCTAAAACAAATTTATTAAAATTAATATCACAGCATAAATAAAGTGTAAGATTTGTCATGTTTTGAGTTTATTCAGTTATTTGGCTATATTTGTTTAAAATATTGCTGTTTGTTTTATTTTGGGTTAGCATCACAGCAAGATGGTGGATTTTTCTAAATTCATTTGCTGTTTGCTTTGGAAATGTATTGTTAAAAAGGTGACATGGTTGCTAGATTTTGGAAAAAAAACTCTTTTTTGCAGTTCTGATTTGTCGCTTTATTTTACTTGTTTATTACTGTATTTCTTTCTCACCATCAACGTTAGTTTTAGCATATTTTTCAAGCAGCGAGATTAAGTTCATTTTACAAATGATCATTTAGGTTTAAACTTCGAAGCCGGTATATTGTTGACATGTTAAGAAATATTCTTTTTTCAAAGCACAATTCTTCCTTCTTAAAATGACTGGTCTTCAAATAAAGATTCTCATAACACAATTCTTTTTTTAAACACAAATAATAAATCAGGTAACATACACACGTATACAAGAAATACTACTCAACAGAGTCTCAAAACTCAGTAACTTGTAAGCGAAATGTCGTCTTCAAAACACACCCAAAACAATAATAGCCCGAAAGTATTGGCATGCAGCGCTTCCTAGTGTAGAATACGCCAAAAAGGAAGAAGAACGGTTCCATGTCTTTACCCTCTCCCCTTTCCTCTCCACCTCTTTTTACTTTTATAGGAATGTGCTACACGCTATTTTCTCCTTTCTTAATATTTTTCGTATTAAATTGTCAAAAATATTTTTTTTTTTAATTTACACTACGTTTTCTTTCAGAACTACGTTCAACGTAGTTTTCAATTCCATATAGTTACCTAATTTAAAAGATTTTAATCAATTTGAATATCGAGACAAAAACTAATGTATTTCCTTCAATGACTTTCCATACAGGGGCGCCCATATGTTTGAATTTAGGGGGGGGGGGGCTCATGAAAGAAAACGACAAATAGCTTAATGAATTAAAAAATTAATGAAAGGAAATTTTATCTATTTAAATATTTTTAACTTAATTAGCTGAAAAACTAATTAATTTAAATTAATTTCACTTTTAATTATACATGATTAATCAAATACGCATATGTTTAATTACGCATATATTTTCTAGGGAGGGGCGCAGGCCCCTTCGGCCATCCCCTATGGGCGCCCATGTCTCCATACGTTATTAGTGAAAGCATGCTCAGTTTTGCCTGAATTTAAAAAGTTCTGCTTTACACCCCCTGTAGCCCACTTCGATAGCCAAAAATATATTATATTCTTTATGATTGAAGAGAAAAGAAGTTTTTCTCTGTTATGAAATATTCAAATCAAAAAACGCAACTACTAAAAAACTTAGTTGTAATATTTGAAACTATAATTAGTATCTCTTACTAAAATTTAAGGTATTTTTCACTTTGTTTTGAGGTATTTTTGAGGCGTTAAGGTTATTTTGCGACATATTTAGGGTTGGCAAGAAAACAACCGTAAAAATTATACCTTATAAAAGTTGTAAATATTTCGAGGTTTTTGTTTCACATACAAGTCAGTGGCTGCTTTAAATTCACTTCATATCTATCAGTTTGTTAAGGTGATTCTCAAGGTATATGGGTGGTTTTTCTGACACTTATAATAAAAGAGGTATTCATAAGGTATAAAAGTATTTACCTTATTAAGATAGTCTGGTATTTATTGAAGTCATGTTATTTATTTGAGAATGTTTAAAGTTGACTTCAGATCAACTAGACTGGTATGGTGATTTTTAAGGAATATACTATATTTTACTGGCATTTATAACAAATTATGTTTTTATGAGGTGAAAAAAATTGCTTTATTTTAACTTAAGAGAGTCAATCATGCCACTAATTGATAAAACCGAGCTGTGTTACCCATTCGTCGATTTAGAAAAGTACTTTTGACTTCAGCTGCATGAAATGCGCACGCACTCGTAAAATAGGATAGGAATTTCAAAAATAATTCAAAGATGCCTAAAAAGGTTGAAGTAGCCAAATCTTATAAACGTCTGCACAATGCACTATTGGCGATGATCTGGGAAAAATCCTTGAGGATGAACCAGAGACATGCCATCGCAATTTTGATCCTCTCTTAAGAGGATGGCTCCTCTGATTCGGTAGCCCGATGACCTACGAGCACTTTACGGTAGAATAACTGAACGAGCAACGATACCGCACACACTCAATCCCTACGCAGACTGATTAAAGAGGTCAATATCCCATAGCAGGCTGATCAAACATGCTAAGTATTTCCATAATGTGATTTTTGCTCAACGCCACCTGCCCCATGTAGGAAAAAAAATCTGACTACACAGTTTTAAAGTTTTGCAAATTTTTATTATGAGTTTGGCAACAAAAAGATAAGAGTTGTTCCTTTTGTGTCTCTTCATTACTGCGGCTTGCATTAAAATAATTGCAGTGTTAAAATTAAGCCATTTTTAAGAATTATTTTAAGGTCAAAGTAAGTTAATAGACTAATATTATGAATCGTGGACGTTCATTTAATCGCGGAAAGTAAGTAAATTAAATTTTCTGTATAAATTGTGGTTAATTTTCATGTCTAGTGTTAATATGTATAGCCCTAACACGTTTAAATTTTTACATAATTTATTAAACTTCTCATTAAGAAAAGATTTTCACTCTATTATTTAAATTAATAAAGTATTACAGTTATTCGAAAGCAGAAGTAGAATTATTCGAATCTGATTAATTCATGTCATCATTTCGAACTAAATTTAATTTAGGGTAATAATAAACTTTATCGAAACGTATTAATTTTTTGTTTTATGTATAGTTTATTTATTGTAATGTATGTTGCGTTTTCTGAATTTCGGGAAATAATATGTTTACTGTAGTTGTGTTTCTAACACAGAATTGTTTTAAAATCCATAATTTATGGATTTGAATCAGTTTAAGTTTGTCTAACAATAATCTAAATTTATACGGATTTTCTAAAAAAATGTATCCAGTTCTTCTCATCAAATTGTTGAGGAAAAATAAGCCATACTGTATTATATCATGTTGCAAAGGATATACATATGAATTTTTCTTTTCATTGTCCATTTTCTGCCAATGCATGAGACGATTTCCATATTTGTACAGTGATGTTAAAAATTTCCCTGATATTAATTGATCCCTGGAGTAGAAATGTGATGAATATTCTGCTACTATCAGGAATTTGTTTCTTTACAGAACATATTTTTTTTGAAAATTTATTTTCTATAGTTTTATTTTGGGATTGATTAGATTGGAATAGATTTAATAAAAAATAGTTTAATAATAGATTCAAAAATTTTATTTTATACGTTGCAAGAAATAGTTTCTACATTTAGTCTACTACGTTAAGACTTGCATTAATTTTCTACATTTTTTTTTAAAAGTTATTTCCGCTTTTCGAAAATACCGAAATTTTATTATGATGAGAGTTTCAGATCGCCCATTTAAATAATCCCTTTTTGGTGCACTTTTATTTGTGACGATTTCATCTTAAATTTAAGTGATTTATTTATTTTATTATTTTTTTTAGAATTTCTTTTTTTCAACAATTTTTTTTGCCAGTTCTTGCTTATGCGTTCCCATGTATTATAAAGAATTCCAATTATTCTATTACGACATGCAGATTTTAAATCGTGCATTTGATATGCTTTATTCATGCTGAGTTCAGCATAAATATAAGTAATTTCCCCCCTTCCCCAATTATTTCTATACTTTTCCACATGATTTTGACGATCCCGTCATTTAACTATGGTGTTATTACGACGCATTATTGTTAATCGCGCAATTAAATAATAACTTTTTTATATGTTATTTTGGTGCAGTTTTATCGTAAGTCCTAGTGATTTTTCCTCCTTTTTTTTTTCCGCAACGAATTTGATTTGGTTGAATGTGGTAATGAATTGTGATTTCCTCGAAAACCAAATATTCTGCAAAAAGAAGAAAGAAAATCAACTGAACGCCGTACTCTTGGGGCCAAATAGCGAAATCTTTTAGCAGCATATCAACACTGAAACTAAAATTTCAATGCTCAGGATAATATTTCCTGGAAAAACGTATTCATAAATTAACTCTAAAATATAAGGCCAGTTACGAACGTTTTTGAAAATGTCGAAAAGCGAAACAGAAAACATAAAAATCAATCTTAATTTTTGAAAGAAAATTTTAAAGCTGCACATCTCAGTTTTCCAATTACCAGCGAAATCCAAGAGAAAAGAATTAAGTCAACAGAAATGCTATTAAAAATTACTGCGTTATTATAAAAGCTTCTAAAAAAAGTTATTTTTATTTAAAGAAAATAAAAGTTAGAAAAAACGTTCATTTTTTAAATGAAAATCTCATGCTGAAAATCTCAACTAAAAATTTTCTCATTGCTATAATTTTAGAAGAAAAAAAAATTGCTGTAAAATAGATTTTATAAGAACTCTATTTTAAAAAAATAAATGCGGAGTCATAATAAAAATGCCTAAAAAAGAAAAAACAGAAAAAAAATTTCTTAGTTCCTGAAACAAAACTTTAATACTGAAAATCACACTTTTCTATGTCACTGGTTATTTATATTACAGTACAGGGAAAGAGTGATAATAAATTAATAGTATGAGATGTTCTGTTAAAATGCTGGGTTATAATAAAAACATCAAAAAATGGGGGGAAATCCTTCCGAATTCTCAAAGTATCAAAAAAATGACAAAATTGACTTGTCTGATTATAATTTTTTTTTTTTTAAATAAAATCTATAAAAATTCAAAAATAAAAATGACATTTCTAAAAAATATTCTGCCGAATATTTGACTGATCATTCAACCAACTGAATTTTTCACAGAAGGGCCAAATACTCGTTACATCCCTAATTTAAATGCAATGTTATTGCAACTTGAGAAATTCATAAAATGGCGGAAAGCGTGAATTTTCAAACTGCTCGCTGTTTGTAGTTTAGATTTCACGTTTTTGTTGCTTAAGTGATATTTTTCCATTAAAAAAGAAAATGCTTACGATATAAAAAAATCAAATAATTAATAAAATGAAATAATTAAGTAGGGTGACCCGGGGTAATTCACGATCACTCTGTTTCTGGGGTAAATAATGATCACCTAAGTTTTACTTTAAAAATTTTTTTTTTTTTTTTAAATTTGAGTCATGGACAAGAAAGCTTGTACACTTTACTAAAGTATAACTACATTTACTTAATAATAGTTTTTTGTTTAATCAAACAAAATAAGTATCTTTTAAACTGCTTTCTGTATTTTCCATTTCAAAGATGGGCCTCAAAATGTGCACATTTCTGCAAAGATCCTCCTCCTTCTCTTAAAAATAAATATTTTGAGTTACTTTCTTTTTCTATGATGTGAAAATAGTGTAAGCTTTCGTTTAATTGTTTCATATTTACTGTAAACATTATAATTGATTATAGGAAACTATATCAAATGTTGCCCCCTACAGATGGGGTAATTATTGATCACTGGGGTAATTCCTGATCATTATCATTTCTTTTTATAAATAGTAGTAAAAATAGTGAATAAATAGCTGATTGTCTCTTCTTAAATAACAGTTCATATTTATTAAGAGGAGCAACCATAAAATATATTTTAACTGTGATCACAAAATTTGTTTAACTGTATACAAGACAAATGGGTTCTGATTTGCACCATTTCTTGTTTGTCTTACCTTGCTTTGATCTTAATTTTAGTCCCGCAGTGGACTGATCGTTAAGACATGGTTCCCAGCAGATCACCGAAGTCAAGCATCACTGGCTGCGGTCAGTGTGCGGGTGGGTGACCACTTGGATTAGTCTGCGTGGGGACTGAGGGTGTGCAGTATTGGTCCTCGTTAAACTGTTCTACTGTAAAGTGCTCGTCTTCGCGTGCAGGTCGTTAGGCTACCGAAGCGAGGGTGCCACCCCCTCTGCAGAGGATCAAAATTGTGATGGCATGTCTTCGGATCATCCTCAGGGATGTTTCCCAGACTGCCGCCAATAGCCTATTGTACAGCTCTAGTGCGGTATAAATGAACTACTACTACTATCTAAATTTTATGTGAGTACATTGTTAGGATAATTTTTAAGTTTATAAATTAGCCTAATATAAATATGGTGAAAAATTATAAGCCTAAAAAGGATACTAAGCTTCTAAAAAGCAAAATTAGGGATTTTTTTTTAATGATTGAAAATTAAAATTTCAGTGTGAGAGCTGTTGACACACCTTACTTAACTTTACACTCTCACTTAATGAAGTTACAAAATCCAGCAAAAGAAATCCATGTGGGAGCTCTTTCTTTTGTTCCAACAGAACATGAGAATGAGTTGGCTGCTTGCCTAAAATGTATGATGATGCAAAGATTTTTGGGAAATTTAAAGTGTTAATCTTTATTCTTGCTTTTTAAATAAATCGTTTTATTAGCTGCTTAAACATATCTTTTTGGTTTATTTGTTTGATCTTGATGTCTTATTTGTTAATTACCATTGTATAATTATTTTTAAACAGTCCCTTTACTATAAAAACTGGTGATCAGTAATTACCCCAGAAGTGATCAGGAATTACCCCAGAAATGATCAAGAGAAGGGGTAATTCCTGATCACTAAAAATTTAAAATCTTTCAAATTCTAATTAGATTTTCAAACAAAAGAAGGTGGCATAAAACTCATCTCATATAGCCTCGAACTTCCAGTAAATATTAATATTCTATCTTGAATAGTTTTTTCACAAAATAGATGTTTGCATTTTTTGATCGGGAATTACCCCAGGTCACCCTATGTACATTACAAAATAAGCATTGAATTTTAGTTTAAACTATCACAGTTTTGTTTTTATTTTAGGCTTTTGTTTAAAACCTATAAATTTTCTTCAATTAAAATATTTAATTTGAATTTATATTACTTAATTATGATTAAATTTTTCCCTACTTTCATCCTGTGGGCATTGAATTTTTTTTTTTTTTTTTTTAATTTTGTTTATTAGAATTTAATTCTAAAATGAATTTTCGTATTGCATGATATGATAAAAATGAAGAAAAAAACATTTCTTTTCTTCAATGTTTATTTATTTTGATAAATCTATTGTTCATATGATAAAAATAGCAATTTTTTTTTATTTTGTAAAAAAAATAGTAATTTATTATTATTATTTTATTGAATGAATTTTAATAATGGAACACCTTTAATTTTTTACAAATATTTTACTTAGTTTATTGATAAAAAAAATAGAACGCTAATGTTTAAATAAAAATTACTACATTTGTCATTAACATGTCTAAATATATGTGCGGTCCTTCGTTAGCCAACTTGCTGTGCAAGTGGCCCTTCACTCAAAAAGGTTGTGAACCCCTAACATAGACAATTTTTCAACTGTTTATTTTAATTACTTTGAACGATTTTTTTTCTATTTTTCTTTTACTGACTATCCTTTTATCAAAATTTTTTATTATGATACAGCGTATTTTAAAAAGTGTTTCTTCTGATCGCTTTCTTGCGTCACTCAATTTTCAATACGTTATCATACAAAAATAAGTGTGTTAAAACTTAATTGTTATAACTTTCTTTATCATTGAAAGAAAACGTGCTTGATGTTAATGACATTTCAATTTCTTTAGTCTTTATAATTTGTTTTGTAATTATTTGTAAAGTTTTTAAAAATTCTCTTCTGTTTTTGTAATTTTTCTTTATTGATTTATAGCGGTGATTACAAAAATAGAGGTGGAGGATTTAACAGGGGAAGAGGAAGTAATAATGGAGGCTTTAGAAACAGTGAAGGAGGAGGATATAATAGAAATAATGATGGGAATTCTGGCAACTACAGAAATGGAGGCGACAGGTTTAACCGGAATGGTAGCTATGGCCAAAAAAAGCAGTATGGAGAAGGTATGCGCAAAGCTACATTTGATTTAGATTCTCTTCCCGTTATACAGAAGAACTTATATCAAGAGCATCCTAATATTTCACATAAAAATCAAGTAAGTCATCTTTGTTTACTTTTTCATTATCCAAATAATTTTCTAGTAATCTCTTTTTGTTAGATCTTTCGAAGCTTTTTTATTTTGTTGCTGAAAAAGGTCCTAATTTATAATATTTTTAAGCTTTACATAAAGTGAACATTTTACAGCCATAAACTAGAATCTAATTAACAAAAGTTAAAACCAAAATTTTCATAGCAGTTACCTTTTTACAGTTCAAAATCTGGTGCTTTGGAAGGGGGGGCAATTGCACCCATGTTGGGCATGGCCAGCCCCCCCCCCCCCCCCATCGGGAAAATTTTAAAGTCTCGTCGGGAAAATAGTCTGGTCACATTTTTTTCTAAATTATGTAAAAAATTCATTAACAAATGCCTAATAAAAAATTTTGTAGTTAACTTAGTTTTTATTTATTTGTTAAAGAATCTGTAACAAAAATTAGTAAAATATATTGTAAATTCTATGTAATTGTAGTTTCACTACACTACTCACAACTTTGCCCATACATTGTTAAACTAGAGATCGGGTGTGATTAGACATGGGTGAAATTGACGACTTTTCGAAGTCCCATAGAAATCTTTTCCCACAGACACATCTTCATTTTCTTGGAAACTTATCTTTCAAACCGCTATTCTTTCTTAAGAAGGGGATAATCACACCCTGACAAAAGCCTGAGGGATAGAAAGAGAAGCAGGTCCTCTTCTTTACGAATTCTTTTTTATGTAATGTGTTTATCAATGGTTTATGGGATCACATAATTGCTTTTTCCAATTTTCAAGCAAAATGAAAGTTTAAGAATAAAACAATATTTTTAATTTTTTCATCTTTTTTTTTATTAATACTTTTAAATGAGGAAAATAATTTACTTATTCGGATTCAAGGTTTATATTTTAATCGACACAGTAAGTTTGCTGTCGGGGGAAAAAGAGAAGCAGTAACAAAATATTTTTAATTTATTAATTATTTTTTTTATCATTTTCTTAGTAGTAAAAAGATTGTTGATTGATTCAGAAAAACAAACTGTTCGCATTCAATCTCTTAAGATATATATTAATCAACATAACAGATTCTCATTGACTTCTTTTATGTACAGTGTATGAAATGGAAAAAGGGAACACCTTGACTAACTTTTGATTTAATCATATTTTCACGTACAAAGAGTCAATACCATATTTTAAGTTACGAAAATGAACAGAAAAGCGCATTCTGTTCTGAATATACATACAAGTTTATGTATAGTTTTAGGTTTTTAATTTTCAAAATGCGGAAACAGTCGCAATCTGGAAGATATGGTCTGAAGTTATGGCAAAAAGAGAGTTGGAAAGTTTGGGTCCTTTAATTTTAAGTTCACTCTTCGATTAAAGCCCATTATCTCGAGAACTTTTTGAGTGTATTGAAAAATGTTTGCATAAAATTACAAAAAACATTTTATACACAAATTTTAAAACAAAAATAATTTTTAAATAATTTTTTATTTTTTATTAGTTTTTTAAATAGTAAAATATATTGAATTGTATGTTCTACATATTTTTACATCCTTTTAATTTCAAAATACAAACTTTCAGAGCAATTGATCAATTAGTTTCTAAGTTGTCAAATTTTTAAAAAGTCAGTTTGCTTAACATTTTATTTATTTCGAATTATTCAACCGATTTCATTCAAATTTTGTATTATACAGTTTAAAATTACCTTCCATAAAGTTATACAAAAATTTTTATATCTTGCTATTTTATTTTATTTTATCAGTCATTGAACAACTGACACAATTTTTGGGTTTACGACTACTAATGTTCAACTCCGGAGCCTTGTAATTTTGAACCAATCCAGAAGACAAGGAAACTCCTGGATAAGTACCCTCAGAGGTATTGATTTGTTATGTGAACATGAGGGACTTTGCGACTCGACAGATTTAACGTGCATCAGTCACCATTTACGACACCGGGAATTCAAAAATTGGGATTCAGAATTTTTCCAACGCATATTATAAATATAAATATAAAAAATATTAAATATTTTATAGCTATTTAAAACTATATTTTTTGCATGGCATTACCTTTGGAAAAATGAATTTTTGCAATTGTACGAAAAAAATTTCGATTAATTCAAAACGCAAAATGTTCTTGAGATATGACGAGATTCAGATATTATCATCATTATCATGGAGCTATTATTTTGAAGCTATTACTATGCATTTACTATGAAATTAACAAAAGAGGTCAAAATGAAAGACGTTTTTATTTATTTATATCTGATATTAATGGGCCATTCTCCACTGTAAACACTCTAAACCTCAATTTTTATCTTACTTTTACATATTTTTTATTTATTGAATAATAAAGTACATAGGTTAAACCTTAAAAAATTAGATACAATAATAGTTATATTGAAATTTTTATTATGGAAACAATTCTTAAAACTTAGCTTTGTACTTTTTAAGTTTTCATGTTATAATCAACATATTTACATTAATTTTTTTAGCTGAAAAAATATTATAGCATTTCAATTTTCTTCTTTTTTTTAAGTATATCTATATAATACTCTTATTTAAAAATGAATTAAAAATTTAAAAATCTAATTAAAATTATGTAAAAAATAACAATTTATTTGAGCAGAAATTGGTTGTCCCGTGCATAACACAAAAACATGATAATTTTTATTTTTCTCACTTATTTTTAGAGCGAAACAGAAACTGCTTCAACTTTACTTTCTTTCTCTTAGTACCGACTTATATTACAAAGGAAGTTCCTCTAAGTTTAATATTAGATAAAAAATTAGCACTTATTTTCATGTCCCGTGCATAACTTAGATTTCTCTAAAAATCGGGTAAATCAAAACCTCCAAGAGCATTTATAACTATAGGTGGCTGAATAACTTTAACAACTTCCTCTTGTTGTAAAACACTTTTTCTCACGTTTAGGCCATTTACAATATTTTCCAGGCTTTACCATGGCAGAAATTTCAATATCATTTCCCAGCACTTGCTCAACTTCTCTAGCATATAAACTATAATCATATTTCACAACAACCCAATTTCCTCCAATACTTTTTGTGGTGTCAATTGCCCTGGTATTAAGATTTCCTTTCATTGGTGCTGCAGCATTTTTATAAAATTTTAAACCAGAAGGTGAATATGTAATTCCATGCATTTTAGAAATTCCTGGTAAAGTATTACTCTTGCGTTGGTTCAGATATTGTTATCTCTGTTTATATCTTTAATCTAAAAATAGCATCACTGTAGTAGATGTATAGCTTTTTTTACAACATTTACAAAATCATCCACAGACTGCACAACTGGAACTGTAGATTTTTTTTGACTCAACAGGGTTTTGTACCAAGCATCTTGCCTCACCACCATTTCCATCCACTACACCTTTAACATGGGCAGTTGCAAAATATTTCCAGTAGAAAGTCTTTTTGAATTTCTATGGTCTTGTAGCAGCAAGGTCATGAACCTATTTTTAAACTTTGATGAAGGTTTATCTGTCCAGATTACCTCTTCAAGAAATTTGTTTTCTTCAACATTTTACTTGATTTCTTTATAAATTTTTTCAATGAAAGCTTTGACAGTATTTTTTTTTCTTTCTCACAAATGTCGGAACATATTAGGTAAGTACTGCATTTTTCGTGCAAGAACACTGCAGCTGTAAATAAAGTTATACCTTTTTGAGTCCAAAGTACACTCTGTACTTGATCCTCACATAAACAGCTATAGTTCATAGCAAAATTCTTTTTTCAGGTGAACTTTTATCATTTTGGAATTGAATTCTTTTTGCGTTAATATGAAAAATTATTGATGAAAAATTGTCGCACGTACTTTCCAAAACTTATCCAATGCATGTCTGCTTCACTTGGCAATATAATTTTGCATCTTCACTTTCCCCCCTTTTTTTCCAACAAACAATTATGAGAAAGATCTTCATTACATTTTAATTTTTGCCCATAGCAGCAATTTTTACAAAATTCTTGCCAACATGAAGAGTTTATCGAATCATTACAGAGTGTTTCTTTCCAAAATAGTTTTGAATCATATGGAACTTTTAGTGCTTTAAGCTGAAGAAAGAAGTTTTCACATACTGATCTTCTGGTGTTTGATGCAGCAGAAAAACATTTTCTGGTCTTAACTTTCAAAATGTAGAAAAGTTGATGGAAGAATTTGGGTATTCATCCTTAAAAACTGAATATGCTTCACATGGGCTTAGTTTTGAACGTCCTAAACTGGTTTTAACAGGACATGTGGGCTTTATTGCCTTAAACTGACTAAAACTGCTTTGTTTTGCTGGAGATTTAGGTAAAGATTTTCTCATTGCTTTTCCGAAAGCTTGAAAAATCTTGTTGGTATTTTAAATTTGGCTTCTTGATGGTGTATTATTCCTAAACTCTGTTCTTTCGATGGTGATACAGTTGTAATTATCTTTTATAATGATTTATAAAGCTTCTAATCCAGATCACAAACTAAATTCAAAATATGAATTAGTGTTGCCACGTCAAAATATGCATAATTAAATCAAGTGTATGCCTCTGTGTGTAATAAATTGCAGACATGTCCCGTGCATAACATTAGTTATGTCCCGTGCATAACACAAATAAATTAAATTTAGAATTTTATCGAATGATGTATTTGGAAAACATGTAGCATAATTTAATAGAAGTAATATTTATCAGCTGAGAAAAAAATATAATGACAGTAAACAAGTTCTAAATTCACAGAGTTTATGAAAAATAGAAGTCAGGGTAGAAATTAATATTTTTTCTGAGTCCCGTGCATAACGACTATATTAAATCCCTTTTCAAGTATTTAAATTTTAATTTTTGATTTGTTTTCTATACAATCTTTAAGAAACAGACCTGTTTTTAAGTTAATTGTTAAAAAAATATTTATTACCCCATTACTTTACTATTTTTATATACTTCAAAAGCCTGCAAATGTCCCGTGCATAACAGGAGAATGGCCCTAATATTGAAAGTGAACACCATTTCACCTTATTTTCCTCTTTCAATCATAATCCTTAAAATTATCAAAGCATATATATATGGATAACTACCAGCTAAATTATCTTTCTGTATAAAAAAGAAAAACTATTTTGTTATTATCAGCAATATTGACATATACTTCATATAAATGTACAGTGTGCAAAAAAATAAATTGACCCACCGGAATAAACTTTAATCTTAAGTTCGGATCTTCATGTTCTAGTACTCATTCTTAATGGTTCGAGAGGGTGACATCAAATATACTAATTATAATTAGTCCAAACGATATTTTAAGTTAGGAAATTAGACTTAAAAGCGTTATCCGATTAAACATACCTTTTTTCGACGGATTCGGATTCCCAAAATATAGTTGTTTCAATTTAGAAATATTCCCTTTAATGTTAACTTTAGTTTTTGCGTTTTTCACTATGTCCTATTTTTTTTTTTTTTTTTTTAAGCGAATTGAAAAAGTTTTGCATACAATTCCAATCAGATCAATCAATTCCTATTTGTTTTTCTAAAGATAACTTCATGCAAAATAATACTTTTAGTATGCATTTATTATTACTTTATTTAAGGGAAATTGAGAAACTTAAGAAATGTAAGGTGTGCAATTTTTTCTTAATTTGCAATTTTAAATGTGAAAATAAAAGATTTAAACAAAATCGGACACATAAGTCCTGAGAAATAAAAAAATAAACTTTTCTTTTTCGAAATTTGGTCCCCTAGCTTCTTAATTTTTAGTGTCCATTTTTTGTGACTTAAAATTCGCAACTATGAAAGCAAAAGCAAATTTAAATCGTAGAGGAAAGAATGTTTCGCGTTGATATGTGGTAAACAATAATTAATTAACTGTGTGAAAAGTTATTTGTTGCAGGCGTATGTCTATATCAGAGCCGTTTCTAAGGATGGGCCCTGGCCCAAGGCCCCGAGTTCTGATGGGGCCCCCGAAAAGTCTAAAATCACATTGCAATAATTTTTTTTTTTTCTTTTTTTTTTTAATTCTAACTCACTAATTATTTATAACTAAAGAGGGTCCCCAGATCGCACTTTTTTCTTGTTTTTTAAAAGTTTAATTCGGAGCTGGGACACTCTGAAGCCCATAATATATATATATAAATTTCTTCCATACATTGTCGGATGCTTTTCAAAATCTATACGAAGTGTTTACAAACATAAAATAATTGTTACTCTTCACTTTTCTAACCAAAAGGCAATAAAACACTCTTTCCACTGATGAAAATATCCCCACTTTCATAACTACCACCCACAGAATTGTTTACATTGCCTTGGGGCTCTTTTTTCCTAACTTAGGAAATATCAGATATCCACAGAAACACCCTTTTGTCTGATTTCTGGTCATAAATTTCTAAGAAGAAAACATTTCTAGGGTTGTAAATAGGGGCTGTAAATGTAATTTCCATAGTGCCTTTAAATTGCGCCTTGTTCAATTCCTAATTTTCTGTCTCACAAAATTTAGGTATTTTTTCTAATTTATTATAAAAGCTTTTTTTCCCTTTAATCATCCTAATGTTTTAACTAGGCTAATTGTTTAATTTACTTAATTATTGTAGTTGATTTTATTTTGTTATTTTTCAAATTAATCGTAAGAGAACCCGTGAACAAGGAATTTCTATATTAAATTTTCGTAGGATATTAAGAAGACATAAATCTTTCACGTTGGAGGTAAGCAAATGTTTTCATTAAATCAATTTTCTTGTGGTTATGGAAAACGTGGAAGGTTTGCGCAGTTTTTTATAAATGCATTGTGAGTTTTTTGTTTATTTATTTAAATGGCTGGCCACTATTCAATTGACTCTTTGACTAGCCTGTCTGCCAAAACTTTTGATTCTGTGTTTTTTGGATGAAATTGAGATAACAAATGCAAATTTATTTTAATTTTACTTACTGCTAATAGACAGAAACGACATATGATTTTGTTTAATAGAGCATTGAAATCAAATGATCATCAGCGAAACAAATGTTTAATCATGAGAAAAAAAATGTTTAAAACTCCTGTATGGCCAAATTTTCTGTGTTTCCCCTATACATGAAATATATTATATTTCGTACACAAAATTAATTTATTTAGTTAGCTTATGATTTTATTGGTCATATTTGTTTCATTAATAAGGCTTTTAAATTTCCAAATCAAAGTCTAAACAATTTCTTAAAATTGTCAGTCGAAACTATATACGAAATTTTGACAGCTTTGTGCTTATTTTAAGCGTGTGCATTTAATTTAATAAAATAAAAAAATAAAGAAAGAAGTAAAAAAAATATAAATAAATGACTGAATAAAATAAAAAACTTCGTTGTCATATCATCTTTTAAACAATTTGAGTATTAATAATTTATTTAAAAATAAGCAAATTTTTAGTTTAAAAGGTAATTATGCTTGATCATGAGACTATTTAATATCTGTTCCTAGGGATCAGAATTCTTTTTTATTTTACTTTATTGTAAAAATGATATATTTAATACTTTCATATGATATGCTGCAATTTTAAATGCCTAAAAGATGACTAAAATTGTCAAATCAAAAACAATTAATACTTTTAATTTTATATTATCGCAGTATTTAGAGCAGACAGTTGCTTGTGGGTGTGGATGATAGAAGTGAAAGAAACATGCAAAAAAAAATCCAATTAATGCCCTCAATATTATATTTTTAAACTTCTCGCAAAAATGTAGTAAAAAAATAATTCTCGAACAAATTTATATTAGGTAAGAACGAAAAAGAAAATGATATCAAAATATGCTGAATCACTAGTGAGACAGGTGGGATGAAGAACATCGAAACCAATTTGATTGAATAGTAAAAGGTGTTTCTAAAATCCAGAAATCAATCAGGCTTCAATTTTTTTTTTTTTTTTTACAAAATTTATCAGGAGCTTTTCGTAAGATTTTAATATGGGTTATGTTTTTTCTTTAATTAATTATTAAACATTAACAAATATTTGTCTTTTGAAACCCATCATTCTGTAATAAAAATAATTATTCTATAATTGTAATTCTAAAACTAATTGATACAAAGCTTTAGAGTGTTTCCATTGATATATTAAACGTCTTCTATCGGTGGAACCCCGACATTACGATTAAATTTTATTAAGGTAATTACGAATATTATAACCTAAAAACAGACTTTTTTTTTAATATTTTATTAGAGGAATGTAGATTTTTCATAGTTTTATCATTATCAATCTTAAATAAGGTTTTATATCTGGCAGTTAAATTTGCAGTCCTTGTGTTATATCTGTCCCCTGATCAAAATAGCTTTTTGTTTTGTCCGTAAAACTATACTATGTAACAATTGAAAAAAAAAATCAAATTTTACAATTTCATGGGCATGACCATTTCGAAGTTCGTTAAAAACGGGGCATGATATCTTTAGATAGAATACGTGGATGCAAGAAATGTACTTTATTTGCGAAACATTTAAATATTTCAAATGCATATAAAAATAACATTTTATATCAAAATGTTCCTTAAATGTTTTGTTAAATGTGCGCGAAATTTCTAATTTTTATTAGCGAATAATTTTTGCGTTATGAGAGTAAGAAGGGTAGAAATTTTTGAAATAGCGGTCACTGCTACAAATATTTTTTTTTTATTACAGAAGTAATTTTTACGCTTACAATGTATGGTAGATTGCACCATACAAAACAAAATACATTGATAACAGAAAAAAAATTAGATTTAAATTTACATTAACAGGTATCACATTATGGTATCAATATTAGTGATTTTAGATTCTTAGAAACACACTTGAATGATGTGAGAAAAAAATGTAAAGTATAAAATTCGTTTTAATTTAAGTATTTTGAATTAATTTGTTTGAGCCCCCCTGTCGGGGAAGACTTGACCCCTTGTCAAGCAGAGTCTGGCGCCACCCTTGGTGCTTTGCCAAAGCTAATGAGAGATGCCTTTTTCTTTTTCATATGTTTTCATATATTAATAAAGGTGTGCATGTATGTGTTTAATATTTATAAAGGTGCTTCATCAGGGGTATGTCCAGGCCAAATTTACTACTGTTTAGCGATACCTTCACAAATTCAACTTAAGGAAAAACATTAGTTTCACAAAATACTTTTTCTGAAAATTTTATTTTTGTATCCCATAAGAAATGATAAATCCATATTTTTATGTTAATTTTTTAATATAATTTTTAATTTTCTCAAATTATGTTTAAATTTTCACAAAAAAGGTAGCTCTCAGAAAGATCCCTGTTCTTTAAAAAAACTCACCATCATTAAAATTAATCCAGTGTTCTTCCAAATACATGATGCATAGAGTTTTTAAAAAAGTGCTTATTTCTGATATTTGTTTTTTAAAAAGTGCTTAATTTTCCCTCTTCGAATATTAGATTTTTGTTGTTGTAGTTGCTTTACCCTGTCTATTTCCGTCACATATTATGCCAAAGTGTGCTTTTAAAATTTTTCTAATCCGTGTTTTCATTATTCTTTCAACAATCTATTTTGGCATACTGTCAGTTCATAGCGTATAAAAGTACCAATCATTTTACATGCTTAATGAAATACTTGTGAGTCTGCATGTGTGTCTGAGCTGGGTCTGGTGATATTATTGCACTCTCATGTGCAACTCTGTTGCATGTTAAAAGATATTCTCAATTTCAGGCTTCCCTTTCTTCCCTCTGATATTGAACCGAAAAATCTCTTGATCATTTTATAATGTCTAATATAATCAAGAAAAGAGTTCTTTGTCAGAAACTAATTATTTTATCACGATCCTGTTAAGTCTTTGAAATATATTTTGCATTTTGTTAATGTATATAGTGCTTAAATATATTCTTTGGGTGCTTATTCTTTGCTGAAATATTTGTCTATGCACCATGTAATATGAACATTCTCTTTGGCATACAAATGATCCCTTTGGCAACAGCATTGGGACCTTCATACTCAAAATAAACTTTAAAACATCAAACCATATATAGACCTCTTACCTGTATTACGTCTACGTAATGCAGATGTAAAGCTTAATCGTCTCAGAATCGGCCACACTCAACTCACGTATCTTCATCTGTTTGGAGAATCTCCTCCCAAATGTGACTCTTGCGATGTTTTACTTATGGTTCATCACATTTTAACCATTTGTCCTTGTTTTAACCAACATCGTCTTACCTTTTTTAATAGCACTATTTTATGTATGAAGGATTTGCTGGATGATTTTCATCATCCTAACATTTTCGCATTTCTGCGAGCTATTGGTTTTTTTATATTGAATATAACTGTTTTATCTGATTTTATTCACTCTTATTTCTTACCCATGAGCCATTTTACCTTTTCTGTGTATTTATAGAATTAGCTTTTTATCGATTTTTATGAACTTTTAAAAATACTGGTCTTGAGATAAACAATTTTATTAGTTTCATTTATTTTATGACAATGAAACTATTGTGTGCAATTCACCATTAGATCTGACTCAACAAATTGTTTGGCGCAGCTTATCCTCCTTTGGATCTTGTGCCATAAAACTTCTACATTGTTGGTGCAAATCTAGTTAATTTCTTGCTCTTGTAAAGCTTATATAATACTGGAATAGGCTATAACGCTGTCTCCGCTTACACCTGGTGAAGGTTAGATCCACTTTCTAAATGGAAAAAAGCCCGCCCACAAACTCCAAATGAAGTGTCCCCACTCATCCAAAGAAAACGCTTTCCCTTAGTAAAAAGAAAAAGCCTAGTAGCTTAAATCAAATGTATTTTTAATCACTTTCTACAAATTAATAAATGTTTGCATTTGGTTTCAGTCAATTGTCAAAAACTTTCCAATCCTGTTTAATTATGATATTTTTTTAAAAAAATGCTTAAAAATATTTTTTGAGTGCTTGAAAAGTTGCATAATTTGGCTACACAACCCTGTTTTAGAAGAATGAATTTACAAAATGTTGTATAATAAAATTAAATTTGGTAAAATAAAATACATTAATACAATAGAAAAGTTTAATTAGTAAAAATGAATGAAATATTTTAAATGAATATGCAGGACAGAAGAAGTCTTACATAGATATAATTGAATTACATTTTTTAAATTTTCATTAAATTGTTGAATGGATTTATTAAAAGATTCAGCATTTTCATAATTTTAAGATTAAATTGTTTGCTTGTTTAGTTCTTGTGAATATTAATCATTCTACAACTAAACATCTTTTAAAGAATAATAGTCTGATATTTGTTTTATTAAATTGAGTAAAACAATACATGAGCTTTTCTAGTGTAAAATATTACCTATTACTCTACAAATGTTTAGGGTTCACACCAGCAGGACCACCTAGGTAGTCATTTAGTGGTCGAAAAAACTTAATATTGTTGACGAAATTAAGAAGTTGAGTTTTACTATTACATAATTAATGTACTGATACACATAAAAAAATTATTAATTACCATCAATAACACTTAAAAACCATTTGTCTTATTAATCCCATGACTGTATTTAATGAAATTACAGGAAAAAACTAAACCAATATTTGTAAATAGATTCAACATAGATTAAAAAGCTAAGACCAAATAAATAAACAAACAGAGAAAGTAAGAATTAACAAAATAATGCATTAAGAATATATTATCTAAAAATATAAAATTTTATATCAAGTCAGTTCTAAAGGGGCAAAAATTATGCTGTCTGTACATAAATGCAAAGCATAGCGCAACATGTTAGTTTGAAATTTCAAGATATAATTTTTAACTTTTTGAACCAGATGCTTTCAGTTCAATTCCTTTGAATGAAACACATTAGAATTCCTTTGAGTTGAACAGTAAAATTAGTACAACAATTTTTTAATGCAAAAAAGCTACATGTCGGTACTATTTTGGCAAAATTCCAAACATTTCAAGGTTATTTGTAAATTTCAAACTTTTTCTACATTTCAAACAAATTTGTCGCTAATGCGTATGATTTTAGTGACATGTAGAAGTTTTCCGTGCATAAAATTTAACTAAAAAAAAAATTTCCAGTTAATGTAAGGATTTTTTTGTGTATGTACGAAAAAAAGTATATGTTCTTTTATTGTGGGCGTTATTCTCTCATTGTGACTGGGGAAAATGAACTAATTTCCTTTTTCACGTTTTGGAAACCATGATCTTATTTAAATTATTAAAATAATTTGTAAAATCTGTGATCAATAACGTATCAAAATAAAGCTATGTAACTATCAAAGATAGTGCATATAAGAGTAACTTAAGCATATTTCATTTCAAAGCTTGCTTGTTATAGATAATATCGTATTACAAATATCGGATTTTAAAAACTTTGGAAGTCTAACAGTAACTGCTAAAAAAAATCAATGAGTTCATTGCATCACAAAATAAATGTGCTTTAATGCTAAATTCCTCATATTGACTAAAATATATCGGGATCACTACATATAAATTAATATCCAAAGCTGTTTTTAAAAAAAAACACATACACAACATGGATTTGTGATATAATGGACAGAAGTTGACCACGTCACAAATGTTTTAAATAAGCAATTTTAACTTCATATGACAAAATTATGGGATTAGTTGTAGTGTTTAGGTACACTTTAAGTATCAGAAGGTTTACAGGTTAAACATTAAGATTTTATTAACCACATCACAAACATATATACGCTACATGCAAAATAAAAAGATTATAGAGAGATGGGACCACACGTCCGTTTTCCATGAGTTTTAGCAGAGAAAGATAATGTGTTCGGTTCGGATCTCACCAGAGAAATGAATTAGCCACACCTTTAATGTGCAATGATTGGCTAGATTTAATTTGAGAAATTAGATTATTGGATTAGAAATTTGATAGCCAGATTTTAGTTTCAATTCCCAATTCTGGGTTTCAGTTTCAAATTAAAAGTTTCACTTTCATTTTAAAAGTTTCACTTCGTGGAAATTGTGATTGACACATAAAGAGAAGGGAAAGTAATTATGGGTCACCACAGAGTATCAGTGAGGGAACCGAACGACACAAAATTTATATAGATAAAATGAAGAAATATTTGCTTCATTCATAAAAAAAATATGTATATAAATTCTGCTAAGAAATAAAATGATATAAGCAAAATTATTTCAATGCAATATAAATGAAAACTTAAGTATATGTAAGTCTGTCAGGAAAATGAACTTTTCTGCCACTCTTCGTTACAATCGGCTGTTCGTTATTGCCGTTTGTTTTATCACACGCACTCGATTCACCTGTAGATTGTTCTGATTCCTTTAAAAGATATGCCGGTTTCACACGATCCAGTGAAACTGTAGACGAACGGTCTTTCAGTTGGATGGTTATTGTTTTTTGAGATCGTTGGAGTACTTTATGAGGTCCGGTGTACAGTTGGCTTAAAGGAGATTGTTGATGGTCAGTGCGTAAGAAAACATGAGTGCAGTGTTTTATATCAGGATTCATAAAAATGGGGCTTTTCCCATGTCGGGAAACACTGACAGGGTTGAGCTTATTCATTTGTTCTTTTAGATTTGTGACAAATGTTTTGTCTATGCACTGTTTGTTATCAAATTCGTTGAACATATCTGCTGGTAACACAAGAGATTTTCCATACACAAGTTCAGCACTGGTGGTTTGCAAATCACTTTTGAAGGTGGTCCGAATTCCTAATAAAATGATAGGTAATGTGTCAGTCCATCTAGGATTTTCGTGGGCTTTTAATGAGCTTTTCATGTGGCGATGAAACCGTTCAATAATACCATTTGACATTGGGTGATAGGCTGTTGTACGGATGCGGTTTGTACCAGTCAGAATATTTAGTTCATGAAAAAGAGAAGATTCTAGTTGTCTACCTTGATCAGTTGTAATTGTGGAGGGACAACCGAAACGGGAAATCCACACGTTGAAAAGAGCTCTACTCACAGTGGAAGCTTTAGCGTCTGGAATTGGTATAGCTTCAGGCATTCTAGTGAAACGATCGATGATTGTGAGACAATATGTGTTGCCGTCACATGGAAGTAGAGGTCCTACCAGGTCTAAGTGGATGTGTGAAAATCTAGCATCTGGTAGAGTGAAGTTACCCAGTGGTGTTTTCGAGTGTTTATGTATCTTAGATCGTTGGCATGGTTCGCAACATCTAACTTGTTCTGTGATGTACTTGTGCATATTTGGAAAAACATATTTATCACAGATCAACTTTTTTGTCGCAGAGATTCCTGGGTGAAGAGTCCGTGAAGTTGATTGAAAATGATTTTACGATAATATTTGGGTACAAAAGGACGAGGTTTACCAGTTGAAACATCACAATATAGTTGCACATTTAATATTGGAATGAATGTTTGTTCCAATTGTAGTGAAGATGGCTTTTCAAGCAGTGATTTTAATTCTGGATCATCTCCTTGTGCGAGTGCAAATTCCTCAAAATTCAAGGAATTGGTAGAGATGCTGTCTATCTCGATGCGGGACAGTGCGTCCGCCACTTGGTTCTCGGTGCCCTTTTTGTGGTGAATGTCTGTAGAAAATTGGGAAATATAGTCCAAATATCGCATTTGACGTGGTGTGTGTTTTTCGGGCTTCTGTTTAAAGGCATAGATGAGTGGCTTTTGATCTGTAAATATTGTAAAATTACGGCCTTCCAGTAAGTGCCGAAATTTTTTTACAGATGTGTAAATGGCCGATAGTTCACGATCGTAGGTGGACCAATTTTTTTTACTCTTGTTGAGTTTCACTGACATGAAGGCAATGGGTTCCCATGCATCATTGTTGAACTGCATGACTGAACCACCTACAGAAAGGTCACTAGCATCTACGTGAACACATATTTTTGCACCTCGAATTGGGTGTCGTATTAAAGTTGCTGTAGCAAGAGCTTTCTTTGCTTCTGAAAATGCATGTTCCGCTACCTCACTCCACTGAAGGATTTCATTAAGTTTTGTTTGTGTGGGACGTTTAGATTTCTTTTTGTTTTTAATACTCTCCAAAAATTTGTTTAAGGGGGCTAATATGTCAGCGGCCTTTGGTAAAAAACGTCTGTAGAAATTAATTAATCCCAGGAAACGCCTCAATTGCGTGATTGTTGTTGGTTTTGGAAAATTTAAAATGCAATCCACGCGTTGTGATAGAGGTTTAATTCCCTCTTCCGAGACATGAAAGCCTAAAAATTCGATTTCATTAACGCCAAAAATACATTTTGAAGTTTTTAAAGTTAAGCCGTAGTGATCTAATCGTTGAAATAAAATTTTAAGGTGTTCTAAATGCTCTTCGGGTGAATGTGATGCTATTAAAATATCATCAACGAAGGCATAGACGAACGGGAGATCACGAGTTACCTCATCGATAAATCTTTGGAATGTCGCAGCTGCATTACAAAGACCGAATTGCATTCTGGTGCTTTTGAACAATCCAAAAGGGGTTATGATCGCCGTTTTATGTATATTATCAGCGTTAATTGGGATACTGTGGTACGCTTTTACGAGGTCTACACGTGAGTATATTTTTGTTCCACTTAATTGTGAAGTGAAATCTAGAATATTAGGAACTCCGTAATTATCCTTAATGGTTTGAGCGTTAAGGTTCCTAAAATCTCCGCATGGGCGCCATTTCGTGGAATCTTTTTTAGGGACCATATGTAAAGGTGAAGAGTAGTTGCTTTTTGAAGGACGCATATGACCGAGGTCAATCATGTTTTGAAATTCCTGTTTAGCAATACGCAACCTATCCGGCGATAGACGGCGAGCTTTTGCCGTTACTGGAGGACCGGTCGTTTGTATATAATGTACAACCGAATGTTTCACTTCTTGGTCTGGCTTAGGAGGCTTAGTAATTTCCGGGAATTCTCGTAAAAGATTGTGATAAACAGTATCTCCTGTAACAGTTTTAATTGAGTGGATCTCGCTATTACTTAATTTACATTGTGTAACAAGTTTTGTTTCGGAATCAATGAGTTTCCTTGTTAAATCGGGTAAAAGATTAAAATTGTACAAGAAATCAGCACCTATAATGGGAGTAGAAACGTTTCCTACTAAAAATTTCCATTTAAAAATTCTCCTAAGACCTAAATCTAAATTTAGAGTTTGAGATGAATAAACCTGAATTGCAGAACCATTAGCTGCAGCAAGGGTCATTTGTACTGGATTGCGTCTTTGTAGACGTGTTGCGGGATAAATGCTGATATCGGAGCCTGTATCTATTAAAAATGGTACCTTTGTACGTTTGTCATATACATAAAGGCGACGAGAAGATATTGGCAAGGTAACCGTAGCTACTACCCTTGCCTGTTCTCGTTTTTTTTGTTCAAATTTACAAGGCTGAACGCATTTTTTAGCTTTAGGGCCAAATTTGAAATGATACCAACAAAAATCGAAAGTTTTATTATTAGATTTGCTGCGTTGACGATTTTGAAAATTTTTATCGCGTGTTTGACTTCTGCCTCGCGAAATTTGGTCAATTTTGGCGTTTAATTTTTGAATTTCTAGAAATAATTTTCCTTCAATGGAGTTAATAGAGGTAGTATTAGAGGAACAAGCACTTACCAATACAGGTGATACTTCCATGATTCTGTCAGCAACCTCAGCGGCTTTCTCCAGTGTGAGGGGTGTAATGGCGCCAGGACTGTTTGTACGTGGGCTGGCAGATGTTGCACGAAAAGTTCAAGCATCAGTGTTTCTGGAACTTGATGTGTATCCGCACGGCGCTTCAAAACACGCAAGAGTTCTGTAGGTTTCCTGTCGCCGATCTGTTCTCCCTGTAATAGTTTTCGTATTTCTTGGTTCGAGGACTCGCCACTCCTTTTGATAAGTTCAGTTTTTAGCTGTTTGTATGGATCATTCTCTTCTGGATTCATCAAGGCGTCTCGCACCAGCGATGCCGTTTCGGGAGGTAAGTACGAAACACAATAGTTATATTTTGTTTTACTCTCCGTGATGGGTTTTGGACAACCCAATTTGAAAGTCGATTCACACATTGTGAACCATAGCGCGGGATCCGCATGATTGTAAATTGGCACTTTTATAGCACTGACGATGGGAGAAGGACCCGTCATTTTGAAAACTAATCCGAAAATGTAATCCGAAAGTTAATCCAGGTAGCAGTCACAAAAAGTTTATTATTGCATTTGATTTGAGGAGAGGATTCGAGAGAGAAATTTACGTACGGAAAAAGAAATGTAGGTCATCTTTCGTTTCGGCTGGATTGCGAGGAGGAATGGATTAAGTCCTTAGCAAAAAGAGATTTTTTTTTTTTTTCTCCTTTAAGTGGTGATAGATTTACGGTATAGTCCTTGAAACGCAGGCATCTGTTGATCAGAAAATGATTTCGTCTCTCGTTTTGTAAAGTAGCGTGCGTGAGTGGTTTTGTTATTGTTTATAGTTCTTTTTATCCAGAGTCACCATTATGGGATTAGTTGTAGTGTTTACGTACACTTTAAGTATCAGAAGGTTTACAGGTTAAACATTAAGAATTTATTAACCACATCACAAACATATATACGCTACATGCAAAATAAAAAGATTATAGAGAGATGGGACCACACGTCCGTTTTCCATGAGTTTTAGCAGAGAAAGATAATGTGTTCGGTTCGGATCTCACCAGAGAAATGAATTAGCCACACCTTTAATGTGCAATGATTGGCTAGATTTAATTTGAGAAATTAGATTATTGGATTAGAAATTTGATACAGATTTTAGTTTCAGTTCCCAATTCTGGGTTTCAGTTTCAAATTAAGTTTCACTTTAATTTTAAAAGTTTCACTTCGTGGAAATTGTGATTGACACATAAAAAGGGAAAGTAATTATGGGTCACCACAAAATAATATCAAATGAGAGATTTCAAAATTTAAAAAAGTCTGCCGAAAAGTCAAAACACCATGGAATTGTCATCATCATAGTTGGCCAGACAGCCCAATATGAGCCAATGCCTTCCTCTGAAGATTTATCCACGACGACTTCTGATTTGCCTTTGATCTCCAGTTCTTTTCATTAATATTGCCACATTGTAAGTAAATTAAGTGTGCAATTAGAACTTCACAATTCGTAATAATATAATCTGTATTTCTCTATATAATATAAAATCATAGTTGTCTGATACCGTTTTCTATTGTTGTCGGCACATTTTTATTGACCGGAAAATCACGTGGTAGGTGGTCCTTTTAGTACATATATGTTAAGTGAACAATTTTAACTTATGTAGAAAAACTCTTTTCTGCCAAGAAAAGATAATTATTGTGAAGCAATCATGGGTTAGTGAGCGGCAGCAAACAGGGGGCTTAGACCCCTAATTTAAAAATAAAAAAAATCACGGCTGTTAATAGCCCTAACTAAGCAATAATAAAACATTGGGGATTTAAAGAACCAAATGTAAATACAAAGCAATAATTCCAAAAAAAAAAAAGTAATAATTATTCAAACAATACGTATATCTACATTATAATCAGCCAGAGTTTAAGTAATTAAGTAAAGACTAAAATGTGCGACATAAAATTTTTCTTTCCCTTTAGGTGGAAGAAAACTTTGATAAAAATATTTTATGGTGAAGATATTCATTGCAATAAATGTTTTATAAATTTATGTTTTCAATACTCTTTATTCGTGTACTGTGACTGTAACGTGTAAAGAAAGATTAAAGGTAACAAAAAAAAAAAATTATATATACTATTAACTGCTTAAAATATAATTGTGAAACAGGTGAAAGAATAGAATTGAATTCGTATCTGAACAAACTGAACTTTTATAACATTTTAAGGATAAAATGTCTGATTTTATGAGCAAGATTACACCATTTTTAGCATGCTAGTGAAAGATAAAAATAGGATTATTGTTATGATCCCATGGCCTTATTTTTATGAATAAAAATGGCCTTGTGGTGAGAGATAATTTCATGGTTACCTAATATTCGTGTCAAATAAATTAGATTTTAAAAGTGTAGTAATACTAATGTGATATAGTAGGATGCTAAGTCTAGTTCCAAAAAAATGGTATGATAATGAAACACAGATATCAACATGTGATTGAAAGCAAGTGACTTCCTATCAAATTTTATCCACTTTCTTTCAAAATTCAACAATTAAATAACAATAGTGTAAGTTATGAAGTCAGTAGGATTTTTTTTTTTTTTTTTAAATAAAAATAGTTACTGGAAAAATGTTGCATAAAGGTCTGTTACCAAAAATTCTAAACTAATAGTGATAGAATAGTGTAGTTCTGTTGCTTATTATTTTTGTTTTGAATTAAGCATAAGTTGTTTTAAATTTGTCACTAAATTCATTGAATAACTAATGTTTTCAAATTGCTTTTATATTTAGAGAGAAGTAGAAGACTGGCAAAGATCACTTCAAATAACTTGTTATGGCCAGAATGTACCCAGACCAATTGTTGACTTTTATGAAGGAAACTTTCCTGGTAATATTTAACTTAACTTAAGTTATTTGTTATACATCTACTAATTAAAAAAAAGATAATAAATGAACCCTTCTGATTATTACGTTGCACTTTTCCCCATAAGTGTTAATTGGAAAATTAGTATGACACATAAAAATAAATTAAGTTTATACTAAACTACAGATGTGTCAGATCTACCGCATTTTGTGTTCTGCCATCCCCCGAATCGATCAGAAAATGTTTAGAATTTTACCTCAAGTGGCGGTCAAACTCAAAATTATCAGATCTCTCTGAAAGCTAATGTTTTGTTTCTCTTTCCTTGCTTTTATCTTTTCCTTCCTGTGATTATATCGCAAATATCAAATGGCATCAGCAGAATATAATATTGACTTCAACTATCAAGATACTTCTATCTTCTCAGACATGGTAGACTCTGACTCTTGATAGATGGAATCAGCATCGTATCCTGCTTTTTTTTTTTTTTAAATAAATTTTCAGAGCTTTTGTTCAATGGTTGGCAACAAATGGATTATTCTTTTTTTTTTTTTTTTTTTTTTTTAAGCCATTTGAAACAAAACTGAGGAAGATTGGTTTGTTTAATGAATTCGTATCGTGATTTTCAACTTCCGTATCTGTATGTTTAACCAAAATATATTTTATGGTCCGTAGCAATGAAACCTCTGTTTGACATGTTTAGTGAAATACTTGCAGGTCCGCATGTGCATCTACTGAGCTGGATACAATGGAAAGGATTTTTGCACTCTCATGTGCAACTCTTCTACATTTAAAACTTCATTTCTGCCCTCTGAAATCAAACAGAGAAATCTCTCCAATTTTCGTTGGTTATGGGAACCAACAAAACATTATTACTTTTTCCCCTAATAGCAATAGAAAATCTTATTTTTCTTGTTAATTTTAATGTTGGTGACTTAATTTCCTTGCCTCAAAATTTTCATCTAATTTTTATTCAATAAATTTAAGTATTGAGGATTTTATATTTTTTCATGAGGGATCACCCTGCATAGAATTTTTGTAAACTTTGGTTGTACGATATTATTATTTTTTGCTTATTACTTTTTATTGCTTATTGTGTACTGCATCTTAAATTTAATGTTTATATTGAAATATCTATATATTTAATTATATGTATATTAAATATATATAATAAAATATTAATTTATATATATAATATTAATGTATATATTTAAAATGTATATTGAACTTTTAAACATTTTAGTCCCTTTAAGTTGTCTTACAAGATAACTCTATAAAATTTAGAGGCAAGATTTCAAAAAAGTATGAAGGGGAGGGGAGGTATTTTAATATTTTTACTGCGATAAAAAGTAAGATGTTTAGTTATGGAGAAAAAAAATTTGTCGTTCCTGAATTCAAAATTGTCATTCATCTCTTAATGATTTTATTTACATACAATAGAAATTCAATTCAATTATGAAAAAAATTCAATTTTCTCAGATTTATTAAATATTATGAATGTAGGGACCAATGTAATAAACTTCTGACTCATTGCACACCTGCCAAGTCTCCTGTTTTTTAACAAAAAAGCCTGTATTTTAATTGGCTAGTGGCAAAAATACTTCTCTTATTCCTCAACAGATACTATTGCCAGTACTGCCGTATGTTGATTGTTTATAGAAGCAATTATAAATGATTTTAAAAGATCTATTTTACAGTAAAATTTATATACATATTTTTTACTTCGCTAAATGTAAGTGCTTATATTATTTCGAATTTCTCTATTTGACTTGCATGATTGTGCATGATGCATCGAAACTCCTGATGCATGATGCACAATGCCCGAATATGCATTATGTATCTGTAACCCGAAAAATGTCTCTAATAAAATCTCATTATTTTATTTCTCCAGCGTTGGCAGGTATGTCATTGTATTTACATTTCAAAATTATTTAAATTTTTTTAATCGCTTCATTAAAGAAATACTGAACCAAGTAACAAATAATAACAAAAAAATTATTTTTTAATTGCCATTCACTAATTTACATTTGTAATATGAATTCATTAGTTTCCATAATTTTATACATATCATAAATTCGGCATGATCATTAATATGTTATAATGTTTTGTTGAATATGCTTTTATAAATATTTTATATTTATACTTTTATATTTAAAGCTAAATATCATTTATATTTAAAGCTAAAAGAACTCTTACTTCACTTAATACTTCAGATAATACTGAACTTCATATAATAAAAACTTAACTTCAGATAATAGTTGAATTAAATACAATTTTGAATTAAATGTGTCTTCAGAAATTATTTTACATTTTGTTCATGTATTTATAAAGATTTTTCAACAATAGAAAGATTTTTTTTTTTATTAGTGCCCATATTCTAGATACAGGGTTTGCATTTTGACATATGAAAAACTGGGTTTTGACTTGACGTGTCACTAAGTTTCTTAATTAACATTGGGGACATTTTTATTATACATTAAATCATGCATATTACTTGCATTATATACTATTATAATTTATATTATATAACATTTATATAAAATGTAAAATTATTAATTTATTCTAGAAATATTGGTACTCTTAATCATATATGGCAGTACTTTTACTTTCGCTACTTGTACCGCTGGTACTAGTAAAAAGTACTTGCTTTTACTTGTACTTTCGTTACTTTTTTAGGGAAAAAGTACAAGTACTTGTAACGGAAATGTCGAATGAAATCGTTACTTTTCTAAAACTCAGTAAGCTTTCTTAAAAAAAAAAAATTAATTACATTTAATAAAAAAATGCTTTTGTTTTTTTAATTCATAAAATTAATGTGCAATATATATGCATCAGGGTTCCCACGGGTCAGGGAGAACAGGGAAAACCTGGAATTGTCAGGGAATTTTATTTCAACTCCAAAAATCAGGGAATAGTCAGGGAAAGTTGCAATTTTCTCACTAAAACCTGGAAAATTCCTTCATTATTCCTGGAAAAAACCAGTCTTAAAATTTTCAGTAACAATACTCAGTTATTGAGGTTCGAGTTAAATAATTCTAACATCTATTACAATTATTTATTGTAAAAATTTTACATTTTAGACATACTGAAATGCTTCCTTCCTCATATAATGATATTTATTTTCCACAAAAAATCTAATACTTGGCATAACAAATAATAGAATCCAAATTTTCTGATGAAAAATTTCGTAGTATAGATAAAATATGGTATGGATTTTCATTGAAATTTACCTGGAATACCTGGAAAAGTCAGGGAATTTTATTTCTGAAATTGAGTGGGAACCCTGATGCATTCACAGCTAACTTCGTGTTTAAATACATTGACCTTTTAAAATTGTCATTCCTGAAAGGGAAAAGACGGCTCTTTTGATCTTTTTTTTACTGCAACTATCATTGTGAGTGGAGTGTTCTCCAGAAGAGCTTTATAGTAACATTATTAAAAGAAAAGTTTGTAAACCTTTAAACAAAGCTCTTTTAGATGGCGTGCGCGAAAGGTTTACGATGTGAAATCGCAGGACGATTTATTGTTTGCTGCAGGTCTGGTACCTTGCATCAAATTTAATTGGTTGGAAGAAAAAGCTAGGGAGGAGGCTTCAAAAAAAATTGGAAAGAATTGTCCAAGCTGAACACCCTGCTATAACTAACCCGCGGCCTTGAAAGGTACTTGAATTTCATTTTGATTTTCAAGGGCCCCTAGAAGTATTTGAAAATGATGTTAAATCCTTGAAAAATTCCAAATGACCTGGAAAAGTATCAGAAACTTGCGAAAACAGCCCTATTTCCTGCATTTCTGTGTTTAACTTTTGACGCTCGTAAGTGTGCGAGAATGACTTTCTTGCCTTTCAGATGATGGCGCGTACTGTTTGATTTTAGGATTTTACGTGTGTTTGGCTAATTTTAGAAGTTTTAAATATTGGGAACTGCGCCGGATTCTGACAAAATCTCAATTCTTATTCAGGCGATTTTAATATCAATCATTGATCTTCGTATTTAACTGATTTAAAAGTTAAGTGTTGCAATTCGTTTTCGTGTGATTCAAAAGTCGTACTCGCATTCCCATTCACGCAATTTAAAAATCTAATAATCTCGGGATTTGTACTTAAGCGTTTTTAAACCCCAATATCGCGATTAGTTTTTCCGCAAGTTTCAAATCCAGACGCTATTCGTATTCACACATTTTTAAAATCCAATATTGCGATTTGTTATCACACGGTTGTAATATCAAACATCGATTTTCGTATTTATACGCGATTTGAAAACTACTCGTTGCGATTCGTGTGCATGTGATCATATCAAGTGCGTATGATCGATGCTACTGAAAAACTTTTTTTAAGTATGATTGATTAATTAAAACAGTCAAAATGACCGAAATTGTTAGTAAGAATTGATCAGAAGATATTGAGGTGAAAGTTGGCAACTGTTTCAATTTAAAATGGTTGACCGGTAATAAATTAAAAATGATAATTAAGCCGCAACATCCTATAATTGATTAATTTTCTTTAATAGAGAAGTGGTCGAAATTTTAAAATCATATTTAAGAACAATTTAAATTTCACTGTCTAAATGCTTCTGCCACTTTAAATATTAAATAAAAATCTCCTGGCAGAGTTGTTTTTAAATATCTAGTTGATATCACAGTATTATATAGAACACTCCCTCCCCCATCCTCCCAGTGACTAGGTTGGAGAAGTTCAGCTTTGTTTTAATTTTTGTCTTCTTTATTTAGCTCTTTTTTCAATTATATTTTACCACACACATTCAGAAATTATTTAGAATATATGTTAATGCTAGTTTTGTTCTTTACATATCATATAAGACGCTTGAGTTTTTTACAAATAAATATCTTTTAATAGTTTTAATTAGTATGTTTTCTATTTCCTTTACTCTAATTGTAAATTTGTTATTACAAATAAGTTTAAGTGTACTTTGTTTTTATTTTTGCATAGATTGTTTGAAATGTTCCTCTTTTCTTCATGACTTGTCCAAATCTTTGCTTATTCAGAGGTTGTATACCTATCTTAAAATAGGCCTTATGTAAAATTCAAATCCGACGTTTTTATTCATCACTAATTTTATTCTTGACTTAATATCAACCACCCTTGCTTTTAGATCACTTTCCAAAATCAAGAGAGAGCAATGGAATTCTTATTTTTCAATACTGCTATTATCATCTAACATTTATTGTCAACTAACTATTATTGTCAAAACATTTCAGTTTAAAATGTTAAAATTCAGTCTGTCTTTTACTAAAATTTAAGTCCTTGAAAATTTTATAATAAGTCTTAAAAAGTCCTTGAAAAGTACTTGAATTTTATTTTTAAAGTAGAGCATGAACCCTGTAATAACGGAACAGAAAAAAAAACAGGGATTTTAAATTTTCTAAAGCTGAAAACATTATGCCAATCGCCAGCGACGGAAGAATTTATGGCATACATGAGCTCAAATGTCGAAACTGAAAGCATATCAATTTTGAATCAATATCCAATCGTAAAAAAATTATATGTGAAATATAATACTGCAGTACCTTCTAGTGCTCCCGTGGAGCGCTTATTCAGCGTGGCTAAGCACGTTCTGAGAAATTATATTAGCAAGCTCAGTGACACCACTTTCGAAATGCAATTATTTTGCAAAAGGAATACAAATATTAATTAGCAAGTTATTTTGATTCATTTTCAAGTTTTATGCATTTATTAAATACATTTTAAATAAAAAAATGTTGGATTTTGTTATTACGTTTTTCAATTTTCTTTTTGAACTCACTAATAATACATTTTTGTCTTAATACATTTTTTACTAAATACATTTTTTACTAAATACCTTTTTACCTAGTAAATTTTTTACTAAAATTATGTTTATGCCCGACCTTATCAAACAACGCCCAGTCAAATCTCTAAGAACTTCAGAACTATTTGTGCTATTGAAAACTATTATAAGTACTATTTTAACTCATGAAAACTCAAAGGTAATTAAGCTGCTGATACTAAAATTCGTTTACAAATTTTAATTATTCCGTTAGGCAGAAATGTTCGGAAAATGGTTTTTTCGCACGACTACAGCATTAGCCATTGTTACAAATGAAACTGTAGACTGTTCTGTTTCAACTTATACTGCACATTCAATTATTTTTTACTAGCTCAAAGATCACAAAGCTATCTGAAACCCCATGTTTGCTTTGTTTATGTTTGTGCTTTTAAAACGCTTTTCTATAGAGTTAACAATTTTAAATCAATGGTAATTTAAATAAATAAAAATAATAAACTGAAAATTAAAATCAATAGATAAAATTTCTTTTTCGCTCAAACTCATAAAAAGTTTAATATTAAAATTATATTTGGTTTTAAAATTATATTATACGATTATATAATATTCTTTCGAATTTAAAAATAATTTCCATAACTTTCAAAATTAAAAATAATTAAATAAATAACAACAATTTTGCAAAAACATTAAAGAACATAAAAATATTATTCAATGAAATTTTAGGTTACTTCAATTTTTGATTTCCTAGAAATGTACTTTTAAATCGTTACTTGTTTTGTTTAGTACTTTTACTTGTCCTTTTTACTCGTTACTTTTTAAAATAAGAACTTTTTACTCCTTACTTTTTTTAAAAATACTTGTACTTTTACTCGTTACTTTTTAAAAGTAACATTGCCATATATGCTCTTAATATATTACAAGTAATAACTATGACTTGTTATAGATTATTATCAATCTAAAAATTGTTTTTATATATTTTATGCTGCAATTTCGGCAACTTTTAAATTAAGTTAAACCAGGGTTTCCGCTACGGTAGCTTTTTTCGCAAAATGCGAAAAGACCCCTCAAAAATGCTAAAATTCAACAAAGCATTTTCGCATTTTTGCTAAAGGATTTTACTAAATTCCATTAAAAAAAAGCTTCCGCGAAAAACCATGACGCTAACATCCATGAAAAAAAACTTGATCAAACAAGAAGGAGAAAAAATCTAAATATCTTTCGCAAGAAGAACCATGACGCTAGCGTTCACGAAAAAAACGTGATCAAACGAGATGAAGCATAGCGATCAATAAAAATGGCTAGAATATATGAGTTTCACCGAGAAGAAAAGAAAAATAAACTAACCACAAGACTAAAAACAAGTTTTCCCTCCCCCTCAACCTTCTGCTGCAAGTAGGAATGCGACACAAAGAGAGATCTTTTCTGAGAAATCGGGACTTCATTTTTCTACGCTTTTTATTGGTTGAAGCAGACGTGTCTCCCGCTTTCAAACACTGATTTCGTCATCACGGTTTCTCGGCGGCGTGATTCCATACTTTTCTCGCATCTTGCACGTTTTACGTTCGTTAGAAAAGAATTAAAAGTTGCCTATTTTATTTTGCGTGTTTTTATTTGTTTTCATCTATGCACACATGGAAAAATTTTTGATAAACAAAAGAAGAAACGAGGATTCGCCGCAAACTAATGATGAAAATAAGGGAAAAAAGTCTAAAACTTCGATTCCTTCAAGAAATCTCGTTGTTAAGTGGTGCTCCCTATACAAATGGCTGGAAGTTGAGTGGATTAACAATTTGCCATCTTTCAAGTGCAATTTGTGTGTTTCTGCTAAGAAGTTCAATATTTTATCCAGCTCAACAGGTATGTGTATTTATTTGTACTTCTATAATATATATCACATAATATATGCTGATAATTAAGTTGATTTTTTATCCTAAAATTATTTTCTTGGTGTCTCATTTTTTATGTTAATTATATTCCCCTTATTTATCTTTCAGGATGCTTGATTTCTAAAGTAGATGTATTGAAAAAGCATGAACTGAGCATTGACCATAAACATGCTGTAGAAAACAAGGCCTTGATGGAGAGCAATGCGTGGGGGAAATCTGTTGCAAAATCAATTTCCAGTGCAAATGAATCAGTTATTTCAGCAATGAAAATAGTCTATATGCAAGCAAAGGAACATTTGGCTACTAGAAAGTTTAGTTCAATAAAAGATTTGTGCATAGATTTAGGTTGTTCCAGTCTCAGTGGATTGAATATAGGTACAGCCTCTTATGAAAGTTATGACAGCATTCGGGACATGGAAATGGCTCTTGCCATGACCATTCAAGAAAAAATACTGCATAAAGTTAATTCAGCAAGATGGTTCTCCGTCATAATTGATGAATGTACGGATGTTTCCATAGATCAAAGTTTAATTATCTACCTAAAAGTGCTTCATCAAGGTAGATTGTCTACACATTATCTAAGTTTAGTAGAAATGGAGGGTGCAAGTGCTAATTTTATTTATTCTTCTTTGATACGGACACTTGAGAGTTTGAAAATAGATGTTACAAAATGCTCATCCTTAGGTACAGATGGACCTTCAGTTATGACTGGTGTTAGAGCGGGGGTTGCTGCTCTGTTCAAAAACCAAAATCCGCATTTAATTTCAGTACATTGTGTGACACATAGGCTAGCATTAGCCGTGAGCCAAGCAGCGTCTGAGAATGCTTACCTGGTAAAGTTTCAGGACATAATAAAAAGAATTCACTCTTATTTTGAATGCTCCCCTGCAAATACCAGGCGATTGAAGAATGCTCAAGATATCCTTGAACAAAAATCAAGGAAATTCATAAAGTTATCAACAACTCGGTGGTTGTCTTTGGGGAATTCAGTTACAGCTCTGGATTGCAACTGGCAAGCTCTTGTTAGTGTTTTAATGGAAGACAAACGTCCTGTTGCTCAAGGGTTGTTAAAAAATATAACTACTTTTTTGTTTTTAGCAACCACTGCCATCATGAATGATATCATGTTCAACATTAATAAATTATGCCTCATATTTCAAAAATCTAATTTAAATTTTGAATATGTTCAATCAAGTGTGAAGGCTTGTATTTCAAGTTTAGAAGAAATAAAAAATGGCACCGGCACTCATTATATGAGTTTTTTAGATGATGTGCCTAAGAAGGAAAGTGAAAAATTTGAGTTTCAGGGCCATATAATTTTAGATGGACTGAAACAGAGGGAAAGATTTCGTAATTTGATGCACAATTTTTTAAACTGTATCATTGAAAATATTACTGATAGATTGGGAGATTTGGATAAAATCGAAATGTTCAATATATTTATACCTAGCAGGATGCCCCATAGTTCGGAAGAATTACAGCATTATGGTGTAAAGGAAATCCGTTGCATTTTCAATTTGTTTTCGGAATCTCCCAGAAAAGATTTTCAGTTTACAGAAACTGAATTACTTTGTGAATGGGGATTATTTAAACACATCTTAATGCAACGATGTAAAAACATGTCATTTAATGAATTACTTTTATTTTTATATACCAATGATGTGTCTGAACAGTACCCATTAATAACTTCTGTTATAGAGTATTGTGCAACAATACCAATGCACACTGTTGACTGTGAAAGGGGCTTTAGCTGCCTTAATTTGATTAAAACTAATATTCGAAACAGGTTGTTAATCAACCATGTAAACAATTTGTTAATGATTAATATTGAGGGCCCTGAAAGTGCATTTAACTTTCAAGAAGCATTTGTAAAATGGGCAAACATGAAAGAAAGGAAGATTGTTAATTATAAACCAAAATGTTTTGATAAATAATAAATGTGTTTTTTTTTTTTGTTATAGGTATTCTTTTTGATATTCTTGTACATTAAGCTATTCTTTGTCAGATAACTTACAGTACTTGTTTGATATAAAGTAATTTTATAAGCCAAGTGGCATTTTAGCATTTTGCTAAAACTTTTTTTCAGATTTTAGCTTTTTTGCTAATGAATTTTTAGACTCAGCTTAAACCCTGAGTTAAACTAAAGTGGTAGCCAATAATTGTTTGATCTCTACTTATTAAAAATAAAAAAAATTTAATGTTTGTTATTAGTACTTATGTAATTTAGCAAAATATGTTTATTCATGCAAACGAGGTTTTAAGGGAAATTCAGGATGCCAAGGGAAAATTTTCTTTTGTTTAATGTCGCTTGGCAAAAAAAAAATTTTTTTTTCTTGTTAAAAAGCAATAAATGGCAATTTGTGAATTTCAGTTTGAATTCCTTAAGTGTATGAGTGGTGCTTTTAATTTAATAAAATATTACTATTTCAATTTGTTTTAATTTCTAATAAGTAAAGAACTTAACAGATTAGATAAATTGCAGTTAGGTTTATTTTTATTTATAATTATGTAATATTTTTATTTGTTTAAGATTTTTACACGGAAATTTCAAATTTTTGAATGGAATTGTCAAAACAAAAAAAAAATAGGCGTGAAGTGTTAGAACATGATTGTTTTTTGTCATTTTATTTGTGCTATTATTTATATTTACTTTATATTTATAAAAGCTAATAATTTTTTCTAAACTAAAATTTGACAATTGTCAAACTTTTTAAATGAGGTTTTTCATGTGATGATTTAACCCACTGGCGGTTAAGGAAATGGGCGAAATTGGGAGAAAGTTTCTCCCCTACACACAGTTCCCCTATCTATTAACATTGGAAAACCGGTTTTGCTATGCAGTGAAGACTGCAGGTTAAAATACGACTTTCTACGTGCAGAACCGTCAGTGGGTTAAACCAGGATTGAATATTTATAATGCTGCCAGTTGCCAAAAACTTGCCAACCCTAAGCTTCCAACTCTGTCCAAAGCTTTTCAGAAAGTAACCTCGGGTCTCACTCTTCAGTCCTGAAGACTGACATCAGTCTTGAGAAAAATCAATTTACTAAACTCCATGCTACAATGACTCTTTCCAATTTGTTTTTTGAACAGCTAAAAGAAAATACCTTTTTTTAAAAATATATATATTTTTGCTTAACAATAGTTTGTAAAAATAATTACTTGTTGCATTATTCTTCTTAATTATTGCAAAATATTGGTAAAAAATTGGAGTGATAGAATTTCAAAATTTTCTCGTGTTCGATCTGATTCTGCTTGAGTTTCTTCTCCCCTGATATTCAGAAATGCTTAGAAAATCAAGGTAGAATGCTCAATTTGAGATTATAATAAAAAAAAACTATAGATCTAGGACTAAAAATCTGTAATGAAGTGAAAATTAAGTAGATGTGTGAATGGCTTCAAGAAAAAAATAGTGATTTATTATTCAACAAATGGTGTTAAAAAAGATATTCTGTAGCTGTTATTTTTGTTTTGTTTGCTGTAAAAAAATAAGCAAGTCATTGATATAGTATATGGGCCATTCTCATAGAAAGGTGTTTCTTGCAGTCATTGCGCAATACACTTGTGAAAATTCTGGCAAACAAACACTAGACCGCGTTAATGAGTCAAAAAGTAAGTTCAGCCTTGAAATTTTTTTAGAGTGGCATATTCATTAGATTATTCTGGTATAAAAACTAGGAAGTTTTTTTTTTTTTTTTTGGAATTTAGACTAAACCCTATCTATGTAAGAAAATGTTCTCCTTATACAAAAAGAAACATTTAGTTATGGAATATTTTGTTCAAAAAAGTGAAGTTTTGAAATATTATTTACATGTGTTGATTTGTATTTAGATTATATTATGCAAGCCATTTGTGACCAGAAATTTGAAAAGCCAACTGCAATCCAGTCACAAGTTTGGCCTATTGCTTTAAGTGGAAGAGATTTAGTGGGTGTCGCTCAAACTGGTTCAGGGAAAACTTTGTCAGTAAGTTACAATTATCTGTGTTATTGATCGACCTGTGATTTCTAATACTGTATGCTGAAACATTTTTGTTTAAACCAAATATATCTTTATTATAATCATAATAATTAAATTTTTTTGTACATTTAAATTTCTTTTACATACTGCGTATGGTTTTAGGTTTTTCTGTCAGATTCAAAGTACAGTCGAACCCCGCTATAGTGAACACTCGGATGTAGTGGACTTTTTCAGCGGTCTCGTCCGTATTCCTATTTAAATAATGTTATTTTTAACGCCTATAGTGAACAGCTTAGAACTTGGAAACTCGGTTATAGTGGACTCAAATTTCATTTCTTTAAATATCTTTTTCAGTCCTCCATCTTTAAACTTGTAGGAGTTGGGACTGAAAATGAATGCATTCTTATAAAATGTGTCATATTTCACTCCTTTATGCTTATCACTTTTAACTATACTGTAATAAATGTCAAACAGATAATTTATCTTATACTCCCCCCTCCCTGACAAGCCTCGCTTTGTCTCTTTTCCCCAAGCTTGCTTCACAACTAGTTAACTTGGCCCCCTGCTGAATTTTTGGAATTTTCTTATCTGTTCAAACCATATTCTTTACAAGTCGCCCCTTGACAATCAAGAAGGGGAAGAATTTAACTCATTCTACAGCTGCTCTCTTCATATTCTTACATTATCTATTTGAGACAAGATTTTTATTTCAAAAGCAGTGAAAATGGCAAATTCTGAAAATGGCAAAAGAAAAGCGTTTTCGATAGAGGACAAAGTTAAAATTGTAAAGCGTATTGAAGATGGAACCAATCAGTCGGCACTGTGTAAGGAGTTTTCCTAGTCAAAATCTACAGTTTCTTACATTTGGAAAAATCGAAGTGCAATTCTTGAGGCATATGGCAAAAACATGGTTTCATCAAAAAAACTGCGTGGAGCTGAAAGGGAAAACGTAGAAGATGATTTGTTAAAATGGTTCAAAATCTGGTAATTCAAAATCTTGTTCAAAATTTAAAAATCTTGCATTCTTTGCACATTGTAGATAAGAAAATTGATGAACTCTATTTAAAATCAAATTGTGTTCAATCAAAAATCACAAATTTTTTTCATAAAAAGTGAAAATAAAACTAATATTTAGCGACGTAATTACTTTTTTCATCAATTTTCGCTTTATTATCTGTTAATTAGTTAATAATTTTTTAAATAACTTATGTAAAATTGCAAACCCAATTTTCAATCATTCAACTGTCTTATGCCAAAAATATTCTTCAAAAAATTTGGATATAGTGAACCATCGGTTATAGTGGACACATTACTGAGTCCGCAGACGGTTCACTATAGCGGGGTTCGACTGTATAAGGTTCTAAATATTTCTTTATCATTGCAATTATTCTAAAAGCAATTTAAGGCATTAAATTTCATTATTAGTGTTCTTTTCCCCTTAAATGGGCAACTCTTGCAAGCAGATAATTTTTTCGGTCCAAAGAGTGTCCCTTTCACTGAGGTTTCACTGTATATATAAAATACTTCATAATACAGGGTTCCCACGGATCTTAAAAACTGCTTAATTTTTAATTTGAAAAATAAGGGTTCTTAAAAGTACAAGGTTTTTAAAAGTCCTTAGTTTCAGTATCACTAATTGATACGAACAATTTTTCAGTCTTACAAAAATATTAAAAACAACCTGGGGTTTATCAGGTTGCTGATGAAAATCCTAGCTTTTTTCAGAAATACTTTAAATTTTTATTTCTGATTACCTAATAAGATAAATATTTGTTTACTATTTATAACTTATTTTGTAGTAATTTAACCTTTTTTTTCTTTTTTTTTGAGGTTTCAGATTGTTACGCTATATACATATATATATATTCTTCTTAGAGATAGGCTGATTGTTAAATAAAGAATTAAATCTAGCTCCAATTAAAAGATCCAATTTTTTTTTTATTATAGCCTATGAAGATAAAATTTAGACTTTGATTTTATAATTAATCTTTTATTTCCGTTAACATTGCATCTCTATACTGTTTTTTTTTTCTTTTTTCTTTTTTTTTCCCTTTTAATTTCTATTCAACTTTTGGTTACTTTATAATTAGTTAATGTTTTTCGCCAGATTATGTAGTTATGTAATGTGAAGTTAATTCCTAATAACAGTTTTGGCTGGAAATAATTTATATAAAGCTAATTATAAAAATAACTAACATATTGGCTGTTAAGTAATAATTTCAAAATGGTTACAAACCATTTTTAATATGTTTTTCTTAAAATGTTTAAAAGTTTTTAAATTTTTATTTTTCTAAGGCGTTATGTAATGAGTAAGACTGGGCTATAAATCGATGTATCGCGGCATATGGATTTAACGCATATTTCTGCAAGCCGATACAGCAACTTACGTTTCAGGCGATGCATCAGAAATCTGGTTTAAGCAGTGGACTAAAGATGATGAGCACAAAACAATGCATCGATATAAGACGCACAAGGATCTTGTCGTTGCCTTGTTCTGGACGTAATCTATTATTGAAAAGAATATATAAATTATAAAGAAGTCTTTCTTAATTAAGTAAAATTTATTTAAAAATAAAACTTTTTTTTTTAAATTTTTAAATGTGAAAATTAATTTTGATTTTATATGTTTGTTATTTTTTACATTATTGAATTTATTACAATCGGAAATCTAATTTAAGGTGCCCATAAAGAATTAAATTACAAAGTAATTAAATTTGTTAGGCTATTTTTTACTTTATTTTAATTTATTTAAAACTTTTTGGATAAAACTTCTAATAATTTAATGGGTTTGATTTTTATTACTGATTTTAAATTTATAAATCTTCAGTTTTTAAAAAATAAAATTATAACATAACTTATTTTTCCTCTTTTGGATTTGGACATAAGTCAATCAACTTTGTTTTATTAATGAGTATAATAGTGTTTTTTAATTTTCTTTCAATATTGTCAGTTAAATATATTATTCAATATCATAATTCTTTTGTTTTTATTTTTAAGAAATTAAACCTTACCTTAACCTTTAAACCTTTCGTTCAGAATTCAATTTAACTTAATCATTTATGTGAAATAATAATGATAAAAAATAGTGTTTTTTTTTTAATTTATTTAATTAGTATGTTATTATTTGTTATTAATTATTAATAATTATTATTATGTTATTAATTAGTTATTATTTAATTAGTATTTGTTTTAAGCATACAAAAAATTTTTAACAAACTTATTTTTTAAATTTTCTTTCTATATTGATAAATATATTCTTAATATATTGATAAATTTCAATTTTATTTATTTTTTTATTATTAGTTTTTAAGCTAAGAAATCTTTCGTTATTTGCGCGATAAAAAAAGCAACAATTTAAGATGTTGAGATATTAGTAGGGCATTGTGTTTACTTGGGATAGGACCTTCTGGAAGAAGAAAAAAGTAGAACAATTTAAGATTTTTGGATATTAGTAGGGCATTGTGTTTTGTTGGGCTAGGACTTAATTTAACATGACATAGTTAAGAAAACTCTCATGCATAACTCTAATTCAACTTTTTAGTATTAATATAATTTATTACATACCCTTATTATTAAAACATTTTATTGATAGAAAAAAGTAATTTTATTGGCATAAAATGTTAATCTAGATTAGCCCACAATTGAGTATGTGATGCATGTCTAGCAGCAAAATATAAAACTTTTTCTAATAGTTTTTCAATGTTCGCCCCAAATTTCTTTATTTACACTTATTATATGTGGGTGATATGTAGAAATGATCGGGGGGGGATTCTAAAGGCGAATTTCATTTCAATGAAATCATTAAAAATGGAATACAGACCCACTATTATAATATTTATTAAATTATTTTTCAATATAATATAATTAAGTTATTGTAAATATGACATTAAAGTGAATTTTGCCACCATTTGCATGTCATTGGATACTGTAAGTAAAATTGCTGTGCCACTTAAAATGTCGGCATTGGTTTTGTTAAGAGTTAAATTATATAAAAGCATTTTTTATATTCTATAATATATAAACTTATTAACTACATCTTAGAGTTCAATAACATTTTCAAGCTACATAAATAATTTCATTTCGTAAAAACTGATAATTTTCCGTAAATTAAATAGTTTGATTTAATTTCACATTTGAATCACTGTAATCTTAGATATTTAAAAGATGCAATATTAGTATCATACTAAAAGTTAGGCTCTTGTAATGAAAACCTTATTAATAAGAACAATGATTATAATTTTATTTAAATTAAAAAAATATTTGTAAGGTTTTAGGAGCCCTATAGTTCTATAAAGAGCAGTTACTTCACTTTTTCATTATAATTAAAGGCACAGTAATCTCTTAAAACAAGATGAATAAATTTCAGTTTATGTAGCAAGTTAATTTATTTATAATTACTTGAAAGTCTTGTTCAAAGGTGAAATTATTTTGCTTGTAAAGCAAAACCTTTTGATCTAGTTAAATAAGTTTTGAAAATCCACCTTGGAAGAAATTAATTTACTTTAAATGGAATTATTTTATTTTTTTAAAAAAAAGGGTAAATAATTGGCATTGTAACTAAGGTATATGTATACTTCAGGATAAAAAAATTTTACTATGCGTAAAGTCTAATTATTTCAAATCTCCTTGAGAGTCCTTGCTTTGTTAAAAATGAGAACCTTATTGAAAAATGGCTGGATTTTTTTTCCTATTCATACTGGCAGCTATGTTAGAAGTTTTAAAAAGAAGAGCATGTAAAAAGACCTTTTAAAACTGCAAGCATTCCGTATAGAAAAGGGAAAATGGATATTTTGATTGTTAAATAGTGGCTGGGAAATAAATCCTTCCGAGAAAGGGAGGTCCAGATGTGGGACTGAATATTGTTATAATATCCTGCTTATGGTAAAAATCCTCTTTCACATTTAAAATTTTTATTTCAAATACAAAGCAGGAAAACACACCAGACTAATTTATTTAGGAGAATTTTTTATTTTCCATGCAGGAAATAGAGTAGTTAAAAATATCTCTTAAAATGAATTATCCTCTTTTAACATTCATCATGTTCTTATAAGTCTTGTTTATTTTTTCAGTATATTTTGCCAGCAATTATTCATATTGCAAATCAAGAAATAGTAAGAGGATCTGGACCTACAGTATGTACAAGTTTTTTTATACATTTAATTTACCATATTACATCCTATAAATTATATGTTTCTGTAATTTTTTAATATTTTTAGACAAATAGCTGGTTCTGTTTTAGTTCTTTCTTCATTTTAATTTAATTTTTTGCACTAAATTTTAAATTACAGCAAATAATATTATGATTGTTGCTGAATTGTTTATTATAAAATTATGCTGTTGTATTGGTAATTGGGGGGGGGGATGGATTCCATTAATTCTTTTAATTTTTAATACAGTAGAGAACCGATTATCCGGGACCATCACTATTCCAGATGACTGATTTTTCCGGTTTTCTGAATTTCTACAACTAAAAAAAAATATTTAGAAATAATCTTAAAAAGAAGAAAAAACGATAAAGTAATACACAAATGATTATTTCTAAAATGATGGTAGGGTAAATCTCTTTTAAAAAAGGAAGAAAAATCCTAAAATCTTAGAAGAAAAAAAAAAATTTTTCAAAAAATGGTTGGATAATTTATCGAATTTCGTTCCAGTTTTCTGATTTTCGGGATAAGAGGTTCTGTTCTGTAATTAAGCATAATTTTCTTATAACATAAGAATTTTTAAAGGTAAAGGTTTTTTTTTTTATTTTAAAAGTTTTGTGTTATTGATGTATTAAAAAAAATGTTTTTGTTATTAGCATTAAATGAAATATCACTGATATAGGGACCATTTAAAGAACTTATAGTGCCAGTAAAAACTTAAACAGTGGTTGGCTATGTCTGTGCCTAAACAAAACTCTGTATCTGGCTTTCCCAAACCTTAAATACTGGGAAAACTTAATTTCTTATGCTATTAGTCTAAAACTGTATGATGGATGTTTGGAAATCAAATTCATGTTAGAACAATTTTGTAAATTGGTTCTCCATCTCCAAAACTAAGTAATGTATACAGTGACAATGAGACTACAAAAATTTGCGTTATACATACTTGGCAACGTTTATGGATTATCCGTAATTTTACAGGCCTACTGATAGATCTGAAATTTGTATAGATTTTAAAATTTTCCTGCCCTCTTTTTATTTACATTGTACGATTTAGGCGTTCGGCTTTCACGAAATTCCTCCCTGTTGTAAAATATTTCCCTGTGCAAAGTGTTCACATTGCTATATTCATATTGCTATTTTTTCCACTGTTAAGTCACTTCCTGGAAAATGTGTCGCATCATGGAGGAAGTGAGTGTTTAACAGTTATGTTTTGCTCTTAGTAGAGTGATCTATAATTTGTTAAGTGTGATTTTTGCCTTTTGTTAAGAGTTTTATCGTTTCAATGAACTTAGTCTTTAAGATAGTTGTGCATTCTCCTTGTGAGTTGATATGTTTATTATGTTTTTTTTTTGTTTTTTGTTTAAAAGTTGTCTGCAACCCAATATGTTTATTTTCTGTTTACAAAACTGTTTGCTGCTATAGAAACAAGAGTAAAGCGTTTCTAATGAGGGGGGATAAGATCGTACCTTCTTACTCCAAAGCAAAACTGTTAATTCTACATGCACCTATGTTTGCACCTATTCACGAAAGCCTGTTTTGTTTTCCTTTCACCCTCTCCTTCACTCCAGTTTAAGTCTCAGTGAATGCGCAGTTTCAACTAAACGTTATTTTGGTATCTCATCTTACTGGTCGCTCCAAATATTGTTCCCGTTCCCTCTGTGACAAATAGCAGGGGTGCTTACAACTGCTACAAAGCTTGTGATTGTGTAGTGTGCATTAAAAATGAAACTGAAGGAGATTTATTTCCAATTCTATGAGGATTCCTTTACTGCTGAATTTCAATGCATAAAAAAAAAAATCTGGAAAAGAGGGAAAGTATGTTCTTGTGGCTTTCTAATATCACGCAGAAGTAATTGCTGAGAAGAAAACCGAAAGCTAAGCAAATTTTTTAAATCATCTGATAATAGCCAAGTTGTTTTAACACGTTGAATTATTGTTCACCTCATATTTAAATGCTGCCCGCCATGCAGGTCCACTTTTTTGGAATATGGTTTCCCTAAAGATTGAACTACAAAACTTTATGGTTGTGCAAAAGCAAAGACTGCAGCCTTATTACATGTAATAGTCAAATATGAAACTGTGGAAATAATTAAATATCGACACAAAAATAGCCATTTACAAACAACATGCAGCAGGTGGTAGATGTCACGAAAGAGATTAAAAATTAAGCAGATCCTAAACATATTGAAAGCTCTATTATCAATCCCGAATTTGGAATGAAGCTCCACTTTGGAGACAATAAGCTCTTTTTTTATTTTATTAACGTGTTAATTGCATAGCATTCAGTGCAGAGTATGCATCTGCTATATAGGAATGGAAAAATTGTTAAGAGTGGAAGAAAGAAAGAAGCAAGTCCCCACTCATTCATGGTTTGGAAGCTCTCCTTTTTGACCTATTGAAAGAATTTTTATCTAGGTTTGTGAAACTTTCTGAAGTTAAAGAAGATACCGATCCTTTAGCCATAAGGACCTACAAAGTATAATTATAACTACTTTGGAATTAGTTTTAAAATGTATCAAGAATAAATATTGTTTTATGCAGCAGTAATTAGATATTTCATTGGAATATTCCAGTTTTGTAAGCATAAGATATTTTGTAGACCCTTTTCTGTTAAAAGGGATAAAACCAATCTATGAAATTCATAAACAGGGTTGCCACTCTGCAGGGAATATCTGGAAAATACGGGGAACCTATTCCCTATTTCTCTCATTTTTTCCCCACCACAATATAGTTCACACTATAGCACAGTGATTGTGTATTTTCTCTCTATTTACAATATGCACGTGGGAAATAGGGTGAATTTTTTTTACAGATTTGAGTAGCGACCAACTTCAGTTAAAAAATAAACTGATGTGTTGTGATAAGACAAATGAAAGGTGCTGATGGAATAATTAAATATAAATTGGCAGATGTTATTCTGCTCATGTGATAGAATTTTTAGTTTAGTGGGAAAGAATTTTGCTTAATCTATTTCAAACAAAACTTTCGAAAGCTGGATGATATTTAAGACTAGATTTGTCATGTGATTTTTTTTAGATTAAGGTGCCTCTGGTGTTTCTCAAACTTATGTCTTCTGTGTACTCTTTCTAAATTTTTCGTAACTCTTGTGTACCACTAATAATAAAGAAATGAATGTAATTTTTACTATTAAAAAATTGCTCAAAAGTTCACTATCACAACTGGCTACCACAACTAAATTATTAAATGTTAACTCTGCAAAAAATAGTCAATAGAAAAGTATGTAATCGTAAATTTTCATGGCTACCTTTGTTTTTAAATATAATTTTGTGAAATTATCGTTTGTTGCAAGATATTTCGCATAAGAACGCATACCCCAGCTGAACTGTTCTCTTACCCCTGGTGGTTTATGTACTGCACTTTGGGAAACACTGACCAATTGATTCAGGCGAGAACTTTTAAAGAAGCATTTTTTTTATATGTAGCATTTTATTACATTTGTGTAGCATCATTAAATTCAGCTGTGCTGCTGATTTTAAAGAATTTTAATGAAACATTATTTTATTTAGCATATAGCATTTTTTAAGTAGCATCATAATAGTATTTTTAAAAAAGGAGTATTGGTACTTTTATTTATTATTTAAATATGATATAGCAAATTTCTGCTATTGAATAAGATTAGCTACCTGCTAAATATTGTTAGTAAAATAGATTTTATTATGCAATGAAACAAATACTGTTATTAAAATTGAAACGATTGAGATGCTTTTTAAAAATGATGAGAATAAAAATTAAAGAGAATATGCTTCTTATTTTAATACTTTTTATTTTCCATTTTATTAATACCACTTAAATTCTTCATGCTGGTGCCAGTTTTAATTTAAGTTTGCAAGTATGCATTATATTTTGCTAAAGTTTCTTTCAGTTCAAGTTTGTATCTATTGATATCATACTAATATTATATATTCAGTTTTTCAGACTTATAGTTGTGTTGTATTCCTTACTACATGTTAAGAATAAATATTTTATGTTCAGGTTTTAGTGTTGGCTCCTACTCGAGAATTAGCTCAGCAGATTCAGGTGGTTTGCAATGATTTTGGGAGGTTTTCTTATGTGCGTAATAGCTGCATTTTTGGTGGTGCTCCAAAGGGTCCACAATTGAGAGACGTCGAACGTGGTAGATATTTTAGTTACATATTCATTGTTACTCAAGTTACATATTCATTGGTTTTAAGTAAAACACTAATTCCTGTTTTTTAATTCTAGGTGCACAAATTTGTATCGCTACTCCTGGTCGTCTTATAGATTTTCTGGAATGCAATAAAGTTTCATTAAAGCAGTGCACTTATGTAGTTTTAGATGAAGCTGATAGAATGCTGGACATGGGTTTTGAACCTCAAATAAGAAAAATTATAAATCAAATAAGAGTAAGATTAGCTTTGAATTTATTAGTCTTTAAATAGCATTTGTAGTACATAGATATAAACTAATCTATTAGTCTTATGTCAATTCAGTAACTGAGCAAGATTCTTGATTTAGTTCTTAAATAATTATGTTAAGGGGTCACAGTACCCCAAAAATGACCACAATAAAGCAATATTTCTTATTGCTCATAATAAAACTTCAAGCTATTTTAAATGCGCTGGGAAAAAATCTTATCTCTATTTACATTTTTAAAAAAGTTATGAATGATTTTGGATTTCCCTAAAACAAACTTGAAACTTGATTGGCTTTAAAGTGCTTTTTCTCATAGATGATAATTTTATGCTTTAATCTTAATTGAATCCCAAAGGAATTTTTTCTATTAAAGCTTTGAAGTAAACTTTTTTATCTTAAGTATAATACGCTTATTTAAAATAAGCATTTTATGAGGTGTTGCTGTTTTTACAGCAGTAGCTTTTCTTTCTACTATTTTACAAAATCTATAAAAAATATTCTAATTGATATATTAACAAATAAATGCACAAAATTGTAGAGATGAATATTATAAGCAAAGAGAAAACATTTTTTAAATATGTTAAAATAAAGAAAACCTTAGAAATTTAAAAATTTAGAATTGTTTCAATTTTTTTTTAAAAATTAAATAGTTAAACTATTTTTTTGAAGAAAGATTATTGATTATAAGTTAAATCAGCATGTTAAGCATCCACAAATGATTTGTTTTACCTTTATTTTAAATTCTATATTTTAATTTATATTAAAATGTGTTTACATTTAACTCGTAAATTAACCCACAACTGTAAATATCCTGATTTTTGGCATCTACCTACAGTGTAGCTGCCAACTTTTATGATTTTTACTTAAGATTTTTCGCAATGATTGTTGGAAAATGGTATAAATGTTATACATTTAAAAAAAAAATAAATAAATAAATTTGTCTTGCTTTGTAAAGCATGATTTTTAAGTTCCTTGTTAATGTTTGATATGTTTTTTTTTTTTTTTTTTTTTATGTTCTGGTGATTAAGATAATTGAGTCAAAATTTTCAAACCCAGAGTATATTTAAAGCCTAGCCTAAAATTGTTTCTACGTTAAAAAATATCATGGGAATGTATGGGAAGTTGAACGACTCTTTAAGTAATAATTTTAAACAATTCACTTAGTCCTTGGCAGTTATGCTTCTGGGTATAAAAAAATCTATTTATACAGGCTTATGGTTGACTCTTAAACTTTGAAAAATCACTCCAAATCTGAGAGAAGGAATCGTTAGTAGATACTATGTTTCTTATTTTTCTTTTTGTGCTGAACCTACCATCATTGACTCACCAACTGTTTTGTCAGGTTTGTTACTCCACAGGGAAAACAAAGAATTTTTATTTTTTTCCCTTACAAACTGGGAAAATACAGGGAATTTTATTTCTTATTTTAGTTTTGTAAGAAATGGTAACCTCTCAAAGTACATTCTATGGGATATTTAAGAATGATATTTCTGCTATACTAAGCAATTTAATTTACTAAAGCATTATTTGTTTTAAGTAGGTTAGGCTGTTCCTTTTATTTTCTGTAGTTCTTCCAGTAATTAAAACTAGCATAGTTAGTGTAATGTAGCTCAGACAAGGGCACAGTGATTGTGTGTTTCCTCTTAATATATTTTATTTAGCCGGGAAAACATGTGAAATTTTTTTTTAAAGATTTATGTGACAACCGTGTTTACGCTGTAGAAAGGCAAGAACTGAATCAACTATGTTATCAGACATTCCAACTGCTCCAGATTTTCTCCGGAAAAATACACACGATTGCTCCGATTGACCAAGCATTTTCACCGGAAAGGGACAAAATTCTGGTACAAAAAAACTTCTTAAAAAAGTCCTTACACGCATCGGACCAAATGTTCCAACGATGTTCTAGCTTGTGATTAGTTGTTTGAATCACATGACATGGATGACCAATCAGCTGTCTTAGCGCATTTTCTACTCATAGACTGCTATAAGCAAGACTTATTTCTTATCAATTGCGGCCATTATTCGTTCTTAGCATTTACATGAGGAAGTTTATGCTTCGTTTTTATCAGTTAGTTGTTGTAGTTTTGAGTTAAAGTTCATCTGAAATGGCGAATTCGGTAAAGCCAAAACATGATCAGCAGTATAAAGAAGCTTATTCTGAGGCATGGCCTATTTAAAAAAAAAAAAAAAAAATCTAAAGTGTCGTTGAATCACGTATTTTGCCAAGCATGTGATTTAGATTTTAATATATTGCAGATTTTAACATATTTAATATGATCGAGATGATTGCCGGCGAAATATTGATAAATGCAAAGCTAAGGAGCAGCGAGATATACGATCGCTTTTTATAAGCGAGAGGACTTAAGTGTAATTAAAACTGAATTATTGTGCTCTTTATTTTGCTTTTTTAAAAATAAAACATAAAAATTTATATTTTATTTACATTTTTAAAGAGCTCAGTTTCAGTAATATTTTGTTTGGCATTTCAGTTCCTCATGAAAAAAAAAATTTTATATTTATTTTCAACAAATTAGTTTTAGGGATTGTTAATTTTTTTTTTTTTTACTGAAAATTCTCTGACAAGTAGCATTGTTGTTTCTTAAAGTTATTATTTTTCTTTGTCTTATTGTGTATTTTTTTTTTTTTTTTTAATTCTTAAGGATTCAGTTATGAATATTTTTTTTTCTTAACTTACATACGTACCGTCAATTTGTAATTTTATAATTTCAATGTATACAAAGTTGAAGTTGATTAGTGAAGAGTTGGTTGTAATTAAATAATTAGACTTTTAAAAACTTGATTTTATTTTATTATTTTCTTGGATATGTATAAGTTTAGCATTAGCATATGTAATTAAACAAGTATATTGACCTTTTAAAGTGTGAGTTTTTTATTATTTTATACATTTGTTTCAATAATTAAAAATAAAAAAGTACTCCCAACAATTTTTTTTTTTAAAGAATTATAAGAATTGTCATTTTAACAAAATTTAAAACACAAGATATTAATATAAAAATAACAACATAAAAATTCAAATTTATTTTACATTGGTTGTTTTTAACAATATAAATGTATACTGAGAATTTCAAACAAATCCCTTGATAATTTCTAAAAAATAAAAAAAACATTTTGAAAGTTTGTCGACCTAAGTAGGTATATCTGTTTTAATGATTTTCAAACTTTTATTTTCTTCGGTATGTCAGAGTTTCCTAATTAAAAACTTTTCAAACTATATTATTTGAAAAAAGATTCTGTGTATATATATGAGTACTGTTACAGAAAATTTTACTGTCTTTGAATGATTTGAATTGACTGCTTATTATACCATTCCAGCCTGATAGACAAACTGTGATGTTCAGCGCTACATGGCCAAAAGAAGTTCAGAAGCTTGCTGAAGATTTTTTGATTGATTACATTCAAATAAATGTTGGTGCACTTGAATTATCTGCTAATCACAATATCATGCAAATTGTAGATGTCATGGATGAAACAGAAAAAGATGACAGGTAATTTTTGAAATATCTTAAAACAGCATTAAAATTAATGCAATTAATTATTTTAAAAAAATGACATTTGTTTCTATTTCAGGCTTACAAATCTCCTTCAAGAAATAATGAATGAAAAGGAAAACAAGGTGTGTTGAAATTTAAAAAATAAGTTTTTATTCTGATATTCTTTTTATAGTTTTTTTTTTTTTTTTTTTAAATTCCCACTATTATTGATTATTAAAAATAAATAAAGTTGATTGAATTTTTTTTCAGACTATAATTTTTGCTGAAACAAAACGTCGTGTAGACGAGCTAACACGTTATATGAGGAAACAAGGGTGACTTTTCTACTTAATTGATTCACTTTTTCTACTGAAGCATTTTGTTCATAAAAATCTTACTTAAATTCTTGCTTGCAGATATTCCGCATTGTGTATCCATGGTAATAAGTCCCAACCAGAACGAGATTGGGTTTTAAGTGGTAAGTGCATTTTGAATTTGTTTTAGTCACATTCATAGCCTTTTAAGAAATTAATTTGTGTTTTATCAGTTTTCTGTTTTAGTAACAGGTTTATGGTTATATTTTAAAAACTAAATCATTCAAATATCTGGGTTATATTTATATATTGGTTAGTAGCTTGCATGTCATATATTTTATAAAATGAGTCTTGTCTTGTCTGTTGAGGGAACAGTATATAATGCAATTTAGACAGTACTTTTGCTGAACTTAGTAATTTTTATCAAGATTAAGCCTTTATTTTCTGTGGAATTAAGGTTAAACTTGGTTGGAAGCTTATATTAAAATATAGTTTTTTTTTTTTTTTTTTTTCCATTCATTTGTTTGCATGTTAAATTATTAAAGGTGTTATATTTAGTGCCTGAAATTATTTTGAAATAATAAAAGGTTTTGTTTATATCTATAATTAGTTATCCCAAGAATGTTTTTATGCATGTATCAAATTTCTTTTTAGAGTTCAGAAATGGGAAGTCACCTATTCTGGTAGCCACAGATGTTGCTGCTCGTGGTCTAGGTAAGTTTATTTATCTTTTTTTTTTTTTTTTTTTTTTCTACATTAATGCATTCTACATTGTTTAAAATTTGTAATTTTGTTCAAAATTGCCAATGAAACAATATCATTTCTATAGCTTTATTCTTTAAAATTTTTAAGTGTTGGGTGAGAAATTAGATTCTTTTTTTATTTTTATTTATTATTTTTATTTATTATTTTATTTATTTATTTTTTATTATTATTAAAAAATTTTTATTTTTGTTATAACTTATGAAATAAAAATTTTTAAAAAAAAATCTGTTTAAAATATGTATATATGTTCAAAATCTGTTTTTTTAAGAATGTCTGAATTATTTTTTTTTTAAGAGAAATGAATATTTTATTAGATTCTATGCTAGTTTAGATTTAAAGATGTGTTGAAAAGTTTATTTTGGTTAGGTACATAAATGACAATTTTTGAAAGAGAGATACAGTCAAATCCCGGCATAGTGGACATTCTGCAGACCCAGTAATATGTCTATAATACTACATACTATAAATGTATAGATCATAATATCCAAATTTAAAGAAAGAAAGAAAAACATCTTTTATTGTTAGGGATTATGCTTTTGCATAATTTCTTTTAAAATATTAATAATTAGATAATAGATCAAACTTCAAAGTGTAGCTAAAAATTAATTTTTATTTTGCATTTCATAAAGATTTTTGATTTAATAAAATTTGACTTTAAGTGTGGTCCTTCAATTTTCTTATTTACAATATTCAGAGAATTCAGAATTTTTTCTGATTAATTTATTTAAGGTGTAGATGCTGAGATTTCCTTAGCTTCGTTCTTTAGTTTAATTTCGCTGACATTTTCCTAAAGGGTACCAGAAGTACATACTTCTTCATCGCAACATTGAAATTGTTTTATAACATGGGGAAAATTTCTATTCCAGGGTTGCCACTCAACTGAAAAATACAGGGAAGTTTGAATTTTTCCTTATAAACTGGAAATTTCATTTTTGTCGTTTAAAAAATGCGGTGCAATCTATGGGGTATTTAAAGATGATAGCTCAGCTATATTTCATTTATTACAGCATTATTTGTTTTACGATGAGCTGCTTCTTATTTCTCCCAAGTTTCTCCAGCAACTAAAAAAAAAGCATCTTTATCCTAATATAGTTCGCAAGAGTGCAGTGAATGTGTGTTTCCTCTTAATATATTTTGCAGGAGGGCACTGGAAATGTTATGTCAGTGGCAACTCTGTATTCCATTTTATTTTTCTAGCAACAGAGTGATAGGTTAATCATCTCCACATTAGTCTTTCTTTTTTTTTTTTTTTTTCTTCTCCTAAATCCTTCAAAAGACCATGTCAGAAACAGTTGCTGATTGCCTCCGTGATTTTTCTAATGAAACGATTCCTTTTGAAAGAGATGTATTCTGTTTCTAAAGCACCCACTAATTTTTCTATTCAGGCTGCGAATAATGCCCTGGTCTGTGGGCTGTTCTTAGCTGACAACTCTACTGTTTTTTTTTTTTTTTTCAGTAGACTACTGAATTTTGTCATGTTTTCCTTGTCTACTGGTTTCATAAAAATTCTCCTGGTTTTTGCATATTTTAGAAAATGCCCTAAAATTAAATAAGTTTCCTTAAAAAATTCCTGTAAAAATAGATATTTCGCATATATTGCTTGCTCAAATATTTAAATGAATGTTGCTAATACATAATGAAGCGAGCCTTGTTTATAAATATTAGTTTGAAACTTTTTTTTAGCTTTCTTTAATGAATTGAAAGCCTATTACTGTTCAAAATTATGAGTAAACATACGTAACTTTTCAAGTTCATTTGATGTCAGTCATAACTAAAAAATATTACATATTTTCTATTTTCATGACTGTAAAAATCCCTATGTATAAAATATTTAGTATATTTTGTGACAATTGTCAGGAAATTTATTTCGTAAAATCTACTGGATTTTTTCCTATCTATGTTGGCTGCTACACATAAGTCATATTTGGAGGTAGATTTTAATGGCGGTGAGCTGTTTTCACCTGTAAGTTTAAAGGACTGGAAAAGAAATTACTAAAATGAAATTAGTCTACTTTATTATCACTTTAGTCATTTAAAATAACATCTTAATGAGAAAGAGGTTTGCTATATCCCAGGGGTTCAACTGTATCACGTATGAGGCATCCAAGGCTTGTTTTTCATATACTTCAAAAGTAGATTGTCTTCATTTTGTTCGTGACTGATTTGTTTTTCATTTTTTGTAGTATTAAGATTCTTTTATCGTGCATTCAATAATTTGCTATGTTGATAAAAGTGCTTCTCATTAAAATTTTAACTTTTTTAAAGTATGGCCTATAATAGTCCCTTTCTCTTTCTTTCAATTAGTTAAAAAAAAATTATTTTGAATTCTGATAAGGAGCATGTAGTTCTGAGAATAAAATAAATTTTTCAATGTTGATCGAGTTCGGTAATGTTTTTAATTTTTTTTTTTAGGATAAGTATTTTTCAAATTATTTAACATCCTGAGTTTTTAATTTGAAATTTCTCCCAATTATATTTGTATACTTTTGGTTGGTAAGAGGAGGGATTCAAAAATATAAGAGTTTGCGTTAAATTTTAAGTTAAAAAAAATTCCTCTGAATTTAGGCGTAGTTATAAACAATTTATAAAAATACAGTCTTTATATTACTGTAATAAACTATTATGTCTTATAATTATTTGTTTCAGGCTTTGTGAGTTCTCATATTTTTGAATCCTCTTTTATTTACTAATTTTATTTTTAACAAATATTAACTGATTTATTATAATTCATTTAATTGATATTTTTCTTTTTTTTCTTTTTAGAGGCACATGGATAATATTAGTGCCTCTGATCTTGCTCTGGGTATAAAAATATAGTTGGAGATCGATTTATGCAGGTCTTGTCGATATTGTGTGTGTCATTCAAAACCAAGGCTGTTTTTAAGATTTAATGCTGTCTTTTCTTAAAATTATATTTTTTGATTGACAAATTGAGTTATTTCAGTGTTAGTAATATATTTCACTAAAGTGCTGTATTCTAACTAAACTATCTATTCCCAATAAATTAAATTTTTTGTATTTATTGTTTATATCTCGAAAGAAACTCAGAATAACTGATAAGTTTTTTTTTTTTTTTTATGAATAATTCATCAGTGTTATCATTTACTTGTTTTGGAATCTAATTTTTAAAATGGAATTGATCCCCCTCCCCAATTTAATGGTATATTCTGAATATCTGAATTGGTAACAATATTCCCACTCATATTTTATTAAAATATAAAATGTTTTTATCATGCTCTATAACATTTATGGTGTTCTTTCAAAAAATGAAAGAAAAAACATTTTTAGAGCGGATTATCTTTTAAACTCTTCTGCGATTCCAGAAATCTTTTAAAAAAAAAAAAAAAAGTTTTGTATGAATTTTAAATTGAAGGCTGGCTGAAGCAACTAGCCGATCGCGAATTTTTTTATTCCGCAATGAGAGCAGGAAGATCTAAGTATTTCTTTCCTTTCCGATTAACAAAAGTATCAGAAGTCTACAAGGAAGAAAAATATTTGCTTTTGTATTTTTTTCGGCTATTTTATTGCTTCAGCTCTTTCTTTACTCTGTTTTTTAAATTTAAAATCTATACATGAAGATGCAAAGTATAACAGTTTTGGTTATGGCTATTATTTCAATTAATGTTATTATAATGCTTTTTTAAATGTATTGTGTTTTTGTCAGAGAAAATAGTAACTTCGTTAAGCCATGAAAAGTTCTTGGAATTAGTCATGAATTTGAAAGTCTAAAATGTAGCAGATACCCTACAGTTATTCATCTTTAAAAGAAATTTTATTTCTGAAATAAATATTTAGGTATTGATATAACATTTCTTTTGTTTGAAATAAAATTAATTTCAAACTATTCTAATTGAAACTTGGTTTTGTAATGTACACACACTGTTGGTTATAACACTGAGTTGGGCCAGTCCAGTATTCCCTAGTGAAGAGGCAAGGAACAACTATAACTGCATGCAGAGGATGATATCTCCTCTGTGTGTGTTGCCAGACAATTTATTAGTTTCTTGCCTGTTATCTAGAGGATATATGAGCGTAAACAAGGACTCAGTGGATCAAGAGAAAGGTTTGAAGTACATTTCCTGCTTTTCTCCTTTTAGAGAGAAATTGTGCTGAACGATGTCAATTATTTATTTCAATTATTTATATCATCACTTCTTAAATAGAGCTATGAGTTGATTTGAAAGAATAAGTAGAAATAATTTATGAATATAAGTCCTATGGTATACCAAGAAGATTTTTTTCCCCTCAGGAAAGAGTAAAATCGTTCAGCACACATTCCTCTTTCTTTGCTCTTTACTGTTATGATTTCTTACTTCTATTTTTTATTCAAAATTAATTTAATTATAGCGATGTGATTATAAATATTCTTGGCATGTGATAATTGTTCTAATTAAACTTCTAAATGATGTAGGTTCTTAAAGAAAAATATTTACTTCCTAAATTTGCTCAAAATGGAATTAATCTTTTGAAAGTAAATAATTGCTGCAAATTATCCAAAGAATATATACATAAGATTTTTCATGAATAGGACTAAAATGCTCTCATTCAAACCACTGCTACCAAAATTTAATTTTGAATTTTCTAATAGATATATTATTTTCAGATGTAGATGATATCAAGTATGTTATCAATGTTGATTTTCCGAATTCTTCCGAAGATTACATCCATCGTATTGGCCGCACAGCCAGATCTAACAACACTGGAACTGCTTATACATTCTTCACCTTTGGAAACATGAAGCAGGCCAAAGATTTAGTGGATGTTTTGACTGAAGCCAACCAAGAAGTGAATCCCAAATTAAGAGATTTAGTCGAAATGTCAAAATCATTTGGTGGCAGGGGTAAGCAATTCTGCTTTTATAACCTTATTTTAGCAAATTTTCCAATGTACCTTGAAGAGGAATGAGATGAACTCATCATGATAATTGGCCAGACAGCCCAATATAGGCCAATGCCTTCTTCTAAAGATTTCTCCATAACTATTTCCAAGTTATCTTTGGTCTCATTCTTTTCATTAATTGCAAGAAAATTAGACTCCGCCAAATCAGCTCATCTCAGCCGCGATCTTCTCCACTTTCTTGTTCTAGTGGGTCTGAAAAGCAATATCTTCTTAGTGTATAGTCATCCAATTCATTCTATTTATTTTTATGTATTTAGTGATGTCGGGTAGTTTATAAATCTTGTACAGTTCAAAGTTAAATCTCCTGCAGTTATTGTTTTTATTTACACGAACACTAGATGAAAATTTTATTATACTATTTGAGAGAAAGATTTTGCGGAGTATACTTGGTAGTGTGATGAGATAAGCTATCAAAATGAATTAAAATTTGATGCAAATTTGACTTTAAAAAAATGTGTAAAATTCTTATAAGAATAATAAAAAAATTTAAAATTTCCCGAAAAAAAATTTTGTAAACTTCTTGTAATGGGTTTTTAATTATTTCAAGAGAAATTGCAGATTCAACTTACGCAGGGTTAAAAAATATTTGATAGCCGGATAATTGTGGATTTTTGTCTAAAAGCTGAAAAAATCTTGCAACAAACATCAAAAATAACCACTTCAAAATGCATGGCATTTACGTTTCAAAATTTTTATCAAAGATAACTGCACTGGTAGTTGAGTAATATGATACAAAGAGTTCTAACTAAAGTTGGTTACAACAATAGCTAATTGAAACTTACACCAGTAGCGTTTTAGTTTAGAGTAATTTACGGATACTTTTACAAAGAATTAATTGGCAAACTCTTTTTCCTGTTATTTAAGTTTTTATTAACTTGATAAAGTTTTGGTGAATGAGAATGGATTGTTTATATAATTGTGCCTACAAAATTTTGATTACTTTCTCACAATTTCTTCTTGATCTCAAAACCAAACTGGTGCTCCTTGCTTCATGTCAATGTTAGATTCAATCTCTTCCCAGTCATGGTTGACAACACCTTATTACCAAAAACGAAATTATAAAGAAATCTCAATAAGGAAATTGATTTCTTAAAGCTTTCCATGAGTAAAAAAGTATTAAGTTTTTCGGCATCTTCTTTTCCTTCCTTTTACTGATATTTAAGCTTTAAAATTTATTGCAGCACATGGTTTTCATTTTTTAAGTCTCAAAATTTGTTTACTTATTACAGTGTTTATTTTATCCACTTTAATACTTAACTATAGTTAAAACATTTCTCTAGCCATTCATCTGAACATGTGGCGACTATCGCTTCCAGGTGTAACTGTTTCAAGCAGGGGTCTAGGGAACCTGTTAACAATAGGTTTTGGCTAAGGTCGAAGAGAAAAGGGGAATCTTTTCTGTCTGTTCTGTTAGTTCTAGAGTGAAGAGAAATAAGCATTCACATCCTAAACTTTGTTTAGAGCAATTGATTCCTTTCTATCTTTTTACTTTTATGACAGTTTCTATTTTGGAAAATTTATCTAAAAAATTTATGTGCTTTTTTGTGGATAATTTAAGACTTTATCGTAGTTGCGGTGGCTTGCTTTCTCAGGGTGGCCACCCACCTTGAAAGCCTGGAATTATCAGGGAATTTTTTTTATACTGGAAAAATCAGGGAATTTTAAAGAAAAGCTGGAAATGTTTTCTTTGATAATTTTTTTAATTTCATTAATATTATTTATTTACTAATTTTCTTAAGTTAAATTATTTAATCCATTATACCCACTTTTTTTAGACGGAAATGTATCGCCTAACAGTTGAAATATCATCAACTTAGCGATACTTCCCTTAGCGATCAAAATTTGCTCCATTACAGCTCTGTTAAACTAGAATGCCACATAAAATTCTCCCTCAGTTGCTAAACGAATGTAGAAACCTTCGACCGTTATGGGGCTGTGCAATTTAGGAAAGATTCTGGTGGAGGTGGAAGAAGGGATTGGGATATTAGCTTCTGTTTTTAAATTCTGTCCTTCGGCTGAATCCATTTATGGCTCAAGTTTGTTCCGATGCTTTGGTGGTAATTTTTTTCTATTTTGACAAAATGTTTTTGTATTTTTAATTTTCTAAAATTCTCCAAAAAAATTTTGGTTATAATTTAATAATAATAGATTTCATATTGCGCTCTTATTCTGAAAGCTTTTCTACTCCCATTCAAAGAAATCTGTGAATTATTTTTTCTCGGCAAACCAACCAATCACATATTTTTTTACAATCGCTAACAGCAATGTTTGTCTACAAATTGTTACAACTGTTGCATTAATGCTAATTTTTTCTATTTCATTTTAACCTTTTATAATGTATTTTAATTTACAAAATAAAAAAAAAGGTTTTTTTAAGAACTAACTGTATATTAATATTTAATTTTACACTTTTGTTGGTCAATATATGATTTTTGATTCAAAATTTTGTACCAAAGCATTAAAAAATAAATAAAAATAATCTTGCCAAATTGTCGAAATAGTTTTTTTTTCCAAGATGATATGTTAAAAAAAAATAACATTTTGAATAAGATATTTTATAATATAGACACTTTTCTTGTACAGATCCTACAACTTAATAAGAAAAAAGAAACAAAAACCTGGAATTTTTCAGATTTTTATCTGGAAAACCTGGAAAAATCTGGGAAATTTGAAATCTGATTTGAGTGGCCACCCTGTTTCTGCTTTGGAAAAAGAATGAAACACTTCACAATTTATAACCTAATATTTTAAGCTTTTCCCTTTTGCCAGAAAATACAACCAAAAAAAATTATTAATAATTTTTGAAATTAAGCCATCTGAAAACCATAGAATCTTCACAATGAATAGTGAGAAACTAGTGTAAAAATAAAATGTCACATTAAAAAAAAAAAAAAAATTATTACCCTTAATGTCAGAATATATTTTGTATTTCTATTTATTTATTATTATAATATTTTATCTACTTAAAAAAAAATAGCAGCTGACATGAAGATCATCATTTTTTAAAAAGTTAGGTGAGATTTCTAAAAATGAAAAAGAAAACACGAATAATCTTGGAAAAGAAATATCTCTTTAATTGGAATACATTTTTAACATCTTCTAATTTTTAAGGCATTGAATATTTTTGCTGCATCATCATATGGAAAATGTTCTATCTGTACTTTTTCATCAGTTATTCTCATTAGGTTGTTGAAATGCTTATCAGTCAATCTGTTACTATATTTTGTCTTAATTCGGTTTAGGGTGCTAAATGACCTTGCAACAGGTGCTGAATTATACGGAATCACTAAGTAAATTTGTAGCATTGTGCATACACTTTCCTATCCTCTTCATCTACCAGCATAGGCTTTTCAATTATTTCTGCTATAAAATAGTGGAGTTATTTCCATGCTCATACTTCATGCTAGTATTTGATCCATATCCGTTGAATATCCATATTTGTATTGTTTTGACCGTTTCTACAAACATTTGTTTAATTTTCATTTGTCCGTTACGGACTAGAAGATGTTGCCTAGTCCTAGAAGAAACCTTACCTACACGTGGTTGCAGAGAAATGTGTTCTGGGAGGGGGCATTTTGTTCTGATGTTCGCATTGACTCTGAACAATATTGGTAAATAGGAAAGTTAGATAACAAGGATCGATGTTTAAAATAATGAAAGAACAAGGAAGAAAAGTGAAACTGATTTCATTTAAAATAACGGAAGCCAAAAATTTTTCCAAAATGCGCGAGATTCGTTCATTTTGAAATTCATTAGTAGAGCGTGCAAACTTCTCACGTCAATCATTTTTTTTAATGCGAGAAAAGAAAAAATGTGCAAGATTCTCACACTGTAGTGAAAACACTGGTACTTGATCCAGAATCTGGATTGGGCTCAAAATTACAAGGCTGTGGAGTTGAACATTAGTCGTACATCCTGAATTGGGTTGACAGTTCAACTGCAGTTATAAAATAAAATAGTTTAAGTAATTATGAATAATGGTTTAAAAAATCTTCTTTATTAGATTTATATACATATTTTTAATATAGCAAAATGTTAGTGCTTATGTAATTTCCAATTTTGAATTTTTCACTTTTTGACTTACGCATGATGTATCAAAACTTAACCTAAAAATGTTGCTAGTAAAATCTGTTGTTTTATTTCTCCAATGTTGGCTGCTATGTGATTTGTTACTTGATGCCTTTTTCAAATTTAATTATTCGCTATCACTATATATATATTGATCTCCTATACATAGCATTCATAACAATTTAATATTGATTTGCTGAAACCCCAAGTCTCACTATGCACCTTATTTATTCGATTTATAAATAAAGCATCGTGATTTTTATTCACATGACTTAAAAATCTCGCATCGTGGTTTATATTCCCATGATTTAAATTTTATACATCTCAACTTGTGTTCGTGTGATTAAAAAATCGCTCATATCAATCTGTGTTCACCTGATTTAAAATATAGATGTGTGTGTATTTTATTTTTAATTTATTTTGCTAGTTATTAGAGCAGGATAATCCTGCAGGAAATGCTCTTTATTTTTCCAGCTTTAGACATTTTTTTTAGGAAAAGATATTGACAATATATTTTTATTTTCAGGAGGTCGTAGATGGGGCGGAAAAAGTTTCGCCACTCGGTATGACAACAACAGTAGAGGTGGCAGTTATGGAAATAAATATGGGAACAACAACAACAACCGTGGAGAAAATTCTGGATACAGAGGTAATGACAGTTTAGCTAATGACTACAGTTCAAATGCAAATTATAAACCAGATGTGACTTCTGAATCAACCTCTAGAATGAAGCGCACACAGATTAAATCTGACGAAGACTGGCTCAGAAGCTTCAGTGATTATAAAAAATCTCCAAGCAAGCAACAGAACAACATTCCATCATACTCAATGCATTGATAACATTTCATGGAGGATTTTTCTTATCATTACTTGTATTGATTTTCAGTATTCTGAATTCAGTTATAATGATAATGCATTGTTTGTTTAGCATATTTATTATAAAGATTGTAATTTAAATCAATGGGCCCTTTAAGTCTAAGCTTAAAAATCTCCAATTTCCTTTCATCTATAAATATATATTAACCGAAATTTCTGTAGCTTGTTATAGCCTTGGTTATTGATATCTATATATTTTTTCCATTTTAGTAAATTTGCCTTTAAGTAACAGCATTGTTTTCTTGCAAAAGGCGACAGTGTGTAACTTTTTTGATTATGCAAGATAACTTGTAGGGTGCATAGCATTTTTTAGATGTGTTTTTTTTCTTTTTTTTTTTTTTTTTTTTTTTTTTTTCCATTACGAGTTTAATCACTTTCTTTGGAGAAAGGAAAAGTTAAAATGGAAGTACGTAAAAACTGATTTTAAGTATTAAAAATAAGATAATTGTGAAGTGTTTTTTTTTTTTTTTTTTTTTAATATATATATATATAAGATAATTGTTTTTGTATTTTTATTTTCAATAAAATTTATTTTCAAACAAATTAAGGCATTGGATAAATTGCAATTTGACTCATTTTTATTTATAATTATTTAATATTTTATACACCAAAATTTGGGTGGTTTTAACAGTGATTTTCAAAACAAGAGTTACATTGAAATAACTTTTGTAGTTTTACGTAAATGTTAATCTAAAATTACTTCATATGTCTAATAGCTAATAATTATCCTTAGGCCAAAATTTTTTTTTTTACAATTTTAAAAACCTGTGTCAAAAGGGTTTTTTGACATGACTGTTAAAACCATCAATTGTCAAAATTTGCCAACCTTGCCTAATTATATTATCTTAAAGTGCTTAAATATATTTTTTGAGTGCTTGAAAAGTGATTACTTTTTGTTGAACAATTTGGCTACGCACCCTAACTTGTTACATTCCTGGAATGAAAAAATAATTTTTTTTAATTTATTGAATGTCATCTTTGTACATTACTTATCCCTAAGTGATTTATTTATGTTTTTTTTTTTTTTATCTTGACAGGGAAGTCCATGCATAAGATCTTCGTGTGAAAATCTTCCTGTCAATCGAGAGCATTTATTGTCATACAGATGTGAAAACTGTGTGTTTGTATAAAAGAGTTGTAGTCAAAATTTGCATCTGTGTGTTATTTATTTTCATAAAAAATCACTTGAGTTTTCTTATAGTTTCTTTATTTCTTTAAACAAAATCATTGCTGTCACACAGATTTCTTATTTGAGAAAGAAAGAGGAAAAAAATAAAGTTTTGCAGGATTATTGCTTTAAATCTTACGAACCTGGTATATTTATACTAACACTCAGTTTGTGTATGTTTTTAAATATAACTATTTATGTTTTTGCGTCCAACGTTTGGAAAAAGCACTGTGATTTTATCTTAAATATGTAACCTTCATTGTGTTTTTGTTTCATATATTCGGCTTTGTTTCGGTTTAAAAAAAGTAATAAATCTAAAAACATTTATATAATCAGCTTCAATTTTTATTATTTAACTTACAACTAGTTAATTCTAAGTGTTTTTGGTTTAATTAAATTTCAGTGTGATACTAAAAATTTTCAAAGGTAGTCTTCACTGTCTCTTCAAGTTAAATTTCTATTTAAAAACGGTAAAATGTCTTTCATATTATGCAAAAAATTCGAATCTAAAAATATATATATATATTGTTTTTTTAATAATAAAAGTAAACATTATAAAATGTGTAGGTAGTACTAATTGACGATGTATGATAAGGGTACACAACCTTTTTGAGTGAAGGGCCGCACATGTACTTAGAAACGTTAATGACGATTGTAGTAATATTTATTACACAATACAAAAATTCATTTTTAAAATAAATTCTAATTTAAAAAAAAAAAAACTGATTTATAAGTTTTAAACAAAAACCTGAAATAAAGACAAAGTTTTTTTTTAAATTTTGTATAGATATGATAAAGAATTATATAAAATCGTATTTTGACTATATTATAGTATTTGCTCGTAAGAAATACTAGTAAATTTTCTTAAATTTTAAAATCCATGTTTCTGCACATGGCTTGCAAATTTATCTTCTAGAAAACAAAGGGAAACTAGATTACTTTATACTGAATCACTAGTTTTTGTACTTCTGATTTTTTTTAAATTATCAGACAAAACAATTTCTTTTTTTTTTTTCCATTTCTGTACTTATTATAACTCAGCATTTTAACGGAATATCTCATGCTATTTATAATCACCTTTTCCCTGTACTGTAATATAATTAAACAGTAACATAGATAACTGATTTTCAGTGTTAAAGTTTTGTTTTAGGAACTAAGAATAATTAGTTTTTTCTTTTAAATTAACTTTTCTTTTTATAGGCATTTTTATTCTGACACAGAATTTTTTTTTAAAGAACGTTACTAATAAACTTTATTTTATAGCAATTTTTTTTCTTCTACAAATATGGCAATGTGAAAAATTGAGATTTTCATTTAAAAAATTCAGAGCATTTTTTATTTCCATCTAGCCTTTTATTTTTTTAAGAAAAACTCTTTTGTAGATGTTTTAATTGTGACGCAGCAATTCTTAAGAGCATTTCTGTTTACCTTATTCTTTACTTTATCTGGTAATTGGAAAACTGAGATGTTCAGCTTCAAAATTTTCTTTCAAAAATTAAAGATTTTTATTTTCTCTGTCTCGCTTTTGTATATAATCTTTAGTTTTTACAGGGTATCCGCGCACCTGGAGACTCGGGAAAAATTATGGAAAGTCATGAATTTCAGTATTGAAGAAAATTTGTCATGATTTTTATTTTTTTTAAAAAAATCATGGAAAGTTATGAATTTAGATCTCCCAGTGTTGCAAGTGCTGCGCCAATTGTGGAAACCTGTGCCTGTGTGCTCCAAATTGAAGTAGTAGGCTTATATTGCGCTGATCTGCGCCAAAAGGGATATTTTCCCCTGGGTATCGCCAAGTCACAATTTTGCAGCAACCCAGCTACTGCCATGTGGGGGGTTGCTCTGGATTCAGTGGGAAGGATTCTTGCTCTCTCATGTGCAACTCTGCCTCATTTTTCTAGATATTCTCAATTTCAGGCTTCATTCTCCACTCTCTGATATGAAACCGAAACTTTCACCGAACTCCCGAATTTTCAGGGACCAACTAAACATTGCCAAATTTTTTTTTATTTACTTATTGCATTTTATTATTGTGTTATTACTTTCAAAATTTTCAGTGCTATTATTTCGTTTTAGGAAAAAACTTAGTAATATTTGGAGGCAAGATATTAAATATGTATGAAGAGAAGAATTTTCAGAGCAGCAAAAAAAATCTTATGTTGTTCAGATTTGTCATTCAAAAATACTTTTTAATTCATCTCTTAATGATTTGATTTAAAGCAACTGATATAAAAAAATTTTAATTATCACAGATTTGTTAAATATTATGAGGGTAGGGACAATATAATTTACTTCTGACGAAATTTTTTTTAGCTTTAATACTCATTGTATTTGCATTTAAAAACTATTTAATTTTTTTAATCACACCAAGAATGCTTTGATTTCATATATTTCAATATTAAACTGAATATTAACTGTTATCATCGAAAAGAATTAATTTTCTTAACGCAGAATAAGCAGTGTGTCAATATCAATGTCACTTTTTTTCGTTGACTACAGTTCCTTCTATGTCCTATTTGTTCTCTAAATGAGCCAAAATTGTCAGAAATTAACATCAATGTGCAGATATAATCTTAATATGAAACTTGTTTAAAAAAAATGATAATCACAATAATACAGACTTTGTCCCAAAGAAATGAATATATTTTTAACACATTTAATTCAATATATATATATATGCAAACACTATAATATTTTTCAATAAGCAATATTGTTAAGAACAGGGTAATTTTTAAAAAAATATTTTAATAATATTCAGCAAAATAACTATAAATGAAAACATTAATTTTGCGGAATTAAAATAAACAATGCACCAATAGCATTTTCTTTACGCTAAATACATTTATAAATTTGACATTATATATATATGTTATAATATTTCTCTATATACAATATTGTTAATGACAGGATCATCTTTAATAAATATTTTAATGTTCTCCTTCGTTGTGCATCTTGACAATGCCGCATATAATTGACCATGAGAAAAAAATAGGCCGTTCAATATATAGCCCAACTTTATCGAAGGTTTGGCCCTGGGCCTTATTAATTGTTAAGGCATAAGCTAATCTAACAGGAAATTGTCGTCGATAAAGCACAAATGGTAAGGAAGAATTACTTGATAATGTATTTAATTCTATTCTTGGAAGATTGACAATACTACCATTTTTATTGCCAGTAGCAATTTGGCAAGTCAATACTCTTTTCCCTATTTTAAGAACAGTCAATCGAGTTCCATTGCAAAGGCCATCAACAATAGATATGTTCCTGATCAGCATTACAATGCATCCAACTTTTAATTTGAGCTGATGAGGTGGCAGTCCCGGGAGATTTATGGAGTTTAAATATTCAATAGAATACCTAAAAGTAGCTTCTTCTCTCCCGTCTGATTTATCTACTCCATATAGTGTGGCCTTATCAATACTATAACTTATAACCTCTTCACCTGGCACACGTGATAAAATATTTTCATTAACTTTGTTAACTTCATCATTTTGCGGTGATAATATGATGTGATTAATGAAGTTAGTATTAAGACAATCGATTTTTTCAAAAAACCAAGAAATGATATCTTTACAATAAAGATCAGGAGTGCTTGCATCAAGATGTAAAAGTTCTCCATTGCCAATTGTCAACAACCAATTGGCAAATTCTTGGTTACCAGCTTTAACTCTCATATTAATTGTCAAATGGAGGATTTCAAAAAATGGCCAAAGAAAAGAGTATTTTATAGTTTCATTAATAACCTGCATATGTGTAGCTTTTTTAACGACAGGTAACACTTGTCGAAAATCTCCACCTAAAATGATTATCTTACCACCAAATGGTATCTCATTAGCTAGAAGATCACGAAAAGTTCTATCGATCATTTCTATTGCTTTTCTGGGAATCATACTTGCTTCGTCCCATATAATAACGTCAACATTTTTTAAGCGAATCTTATCACATTTTTTTAAAATACAAATCCCATCGTCACTTAGATCAATAGGCAGATTAAAAAATCTGTGTGAAGTAGTTCCAGATGGAAGTAACATTGACGCAATGCCAGTCCAAGCTACACAAGCAACTTTCATGCTCTTTGACACAAAATAATGATATAATCCTTTATATAGGAAGGTTTTGCCAGTTCCTCCTGGACCATCGATAAAAAACAAAGTTTGCTGATTCATCGGAGACAGACTTTATTATTCTTTGAAAAATGAACAGTTGATCTTCGTTAAACTTAGCATTTATCAGAGTAAACTTTTCAACTGATTCGTTTATATCCATAGCATAAACCAGTTCTTCATATAATGGGGGCTCGGGTAATCCAAAGTCCTTACAACTTCTATTTTCAGAATTCAACAACTGTTCAATGTGTATTAAAGCATCGTTGGCATCTTTATCAATCATTTGTTCATGAAAAATATTGTATAATTTTACTGCATCTGATGGCTCATCACATATTAAATAGTACACGAAAAAGTGCCTTAATTGCTTAGGCATCATATTAGCTGCTGCCTCTTCCATAACTGCTGTAGATTCTTCACAGCATTCAGTTAAACCCATAGCAATTGCTGATTCTCTGAATGTTTTATACATCGTACCTTCAAATGTTCGCAGATCTTCATAGCTGAAAGCTCCAGGAACTCTACATAAAATGAGTTTCAAGAAAAACCTCTCAGAGTCTCTAGGAGAAACATTCATTAAACGTCCAACGACATGGACATTATTTTTTCTTGGCATCCATTTTTGAATCATCATTAGGTTGTATAAGCAAAAGAGCATTATTTTCTTCTATACTATGAAGTTTACGTTTTTCCCGCTTTCGATTAGCTTTCGCATTGAGTTGCGACTTTTTAGTAATGTTAGGTCTTTTCTTTTTAGGCATTACTTGTAAATAAACAAATCGAATTAAGATTTAAAACCAGATTAAACTTACGAATTAACGTTTTAGAAAACAAATAATCAGATTAATCAATACGAAATAAGTTGAGATGTTGTAAAACTGAAGAATGAAATTCTAACTATTTTGTGATTGGTTGCATCTCTGAAAAAGAAAATTCAGACTTGTAAATCGCTTTTTTAAGCTTGCCGTTTTCAGACATGTGATTGGCTGTTGTGAACGGCGGTTATTCTTCATTATTAACTGCAAAATCGTGCTTTAAAACTAAAATAAATAAAAATTTAAAATTATGTAAAAGATTTGAATGCCCTAAATGTCTTCCCTGAAAGACTCTGAATGAATTGATTCCTTAATCTTAGATTTTCATCACGTAGTTAAAAAGTTTTTCAGGGGACAAAATTAACTGCAAAAACTTTTTTTTAGAATAGAGAGATTTCATTTATAAAATACTGTACTAGGTAACCAATTTTAATTAATTAAATTTAGGAGCCATTCATTCGGTATGATCAATATTAATCTTGTTAATGTTTTGTTGAATATACTATTGCAAATAACATTTATTTAAATCTAAAAAACCTTAAGTAATAGTTAAATTAATTATTAGTTAACAATTAGTTTTAAATTACCTTTTACAGAATTAAATAAAGTAATTATTAATTTAAAAATAAGTCACTTATTGAATCATTATTGAATTTATTTAAATTGCTTTTGCCAAAAGCTCATTTTTAAGAAATATTTCAGTTATATTAAATAAATTTTTAGGTCTTTTTCAAACTGAGACACCATTGATTCACTTGCTGTTGTATGATGAAATGGTGTCTCTAGTTTAAGCATTGTTAGGGCGTTTTTTTAAAGAGTTCTGCTGTTCTTAGTTTGACAGGAGAGGACTTGTGGACTATTTTGTGAAGAAAGAATTTGGGAAATATCATTTATCCTGTTATAACAAAGCTTTTTAAAGCTCTTGTGCATACTACATGGTTGTGCCGATGTGCTACTTGACAATAGGGCTTTTTATTGAATATGCTCCAAATCTTTGTTTCGCTGCTCCAATATTGCTTTTTTGTTGCTTCAAAGATGCTCCAAAACCATGTTTTGCCATTTGCACCACTTCCGAAAAATCTTAATTTTTAAATTGAATCCCCCCCCCCCCTTCAATTTCATCTTGTTTCAAATATCTGAATTCCTTACAAAATCACTACTCAGGCTTATTTTATCGTGTTCTTTCAAAAAATGAAAGAAAAAACATCATTTCTAGGGGGAATTATCTTCTGTAGTTTAAGAATTCTTATTTATAATTTTTTATTTTATCAATTTAAAATTCTAGTTGAAGCATACCAGTCATTGGCGAATTTATAGTACGTGGGAATGCATAGTAATACCTAACCAAAAAAATGTTTTTTAAATGTTAATTTAATGTTTAATGTTAATTTAATGTTTTTTAAAAATAAATAAAGAATGTTTAAATCTTCTGGGATTTATTGAAAATGTGTGTATAAACATCCCTTATCTAAAAGTAGTGGAATTAAAATCCATGTTTCTATTGGTTTAATAAAAGTTGTACATTCTCTAAAAATGTTTCCTAAAAAAAATCCGTATTGAAATAGAAATTTTGCTCAGATTATTATTGCTTGCTTGAAAATTTAAATAAGTATTAACTGTTTTTGAATTAAATACTTATTACTATTCAAAGTTATGACTAAACGTAATATTTCAAGTACATTTAATTTTAATCGTAACTACGCAGTTTTTTATTTTGTGAAAAAATTGTAATGTAATTTCCTTATCCAGCTATGAAACAAGATTTGTAAAAATGTAGAATCATTTGTCTGTTTGACCTTAATATACAGATGTCTAAATTATTTATATGTATTGTTGGGCAAAATTGTTTCAGCTCTAATTTAAGGGGTCATAGTACCCAAAAAATGAACAAAATATCGATTTTTTTTTTTTACTTATAATAAAACTATTTCAAATGCACTGGAAAAAAAATCTACTTTTTTAAAATAGTTATGAATGATTTTAGATTTCCCTAATTCATGATAATTTTGTGTTTTATTCTTAATGGACTCCCTAAGGAATTCTTTTGAGATAAAGCTTTGAAGTAAACTTTTTTATCTTAACTATAATACACTTATTATATTTAAACTGCATGGAATAAACATTTTATGGGGTATTACAATTTTTACAGCATACATTATATACAGGAATTTTTAACCTTTTTTCCTACTTTTTTACAAAATAATCTATAAAAATGTTAAGATTGATATATCAACAAATGAATGCACAAAATTGTTAACATGAATGTTGTAAGCACTAAGAAAAAAAGTAAGGATTTAGAAACTTTGAATTTTTTCAATTATTTTTTTTCAAAAAAACTATTTTTAGACGATAAATTATTGATTATATGTTAAATGAGCATGTAAAGCATCCACAAAATGAAATTTCTGCAAAAGTGGCTTTCTCAGAAACCGAGGGATTGTGTTTTCTCACAACATCACCAGGGTTGCCATAAAGTGGTGTCCACTCAAGAGTGAAATCTTGGGATATTTTAGCTATACTAAGCTATTTCATTTACTTTACAGGGTATCTGCTGGAAAGTCATGGATTTTGGTCGCCAAAAAATCTAATTTCTTAAATGGAATTAAAATATACCAATCATTTCAATTAATGTTATTATGCTTTTTTAAATTTATTATGTTTTTGTTAGAGAAAATAGTAACTTCGTTAAGTCGTGAAATTGAAAATCTAAAATGTAGCAGATACTCTGACACAAGCGTTATTTGAAGTATGTTCCTCATTTCTTTTACTTCTTCCATCCATTAAAACTAGTATAGCTAGATTTAATATAGGTCACTCAAGAGCACATTGATTTTGTTTCCTCTTAATATAATTGTGTATAATATGTACAGGAATTTTTTTCCCTTCAGATTTCAGTGGCAACCCCAATTTTTTTTTCACTGTTACACAATTACGTTATCTCCCTTGATTTTTGATAGTCCTAATTTGAATACATTGGAAAAAGTTAGACTCGTTTATGAGGTGGTATTCACTTATCTACTGCAGTTAAAGTCTGTACAAACCAGTTGGGGGGGGGGGGGGAATGTCTCAACTTCCTAATATACATCATGGTTCTGTACATATATATATACACAGAACCAATTCTACTGCATTTAATTCAGATTTCGTGAGTCTACAATTTGAAACATGTATATGGAAAGATTCTTAACTCTGAGCAGCAAAACAAATCAAGAATCCAAAACTAAAGCGGGCGCGATTTCAACAACTACAGAAAATGTCCTTTTTAAAAACAATAAAAAAAAAGTAGCCCCTTTTTGAGATTTGTAGCGTTCAAAAATGAATGAGTGAGTAGCCTAAATTCGATTTTCGTTAGCGGGGACTTATAACAGTGTAGCCCAATCTGTTACGGAGTTTCTCCAACAATTTCGGTTAAAGTCTGTTAAGGTTTCGCTAGTTAAAACATTTTTAAGACTTGCATTCATTCCATTATTATGTTTTTAATAGCAAATAACCTTTTTAAATAAAACTGATTACCAATTAAACCTGTCAAATAAATGTAAAAACTTATATGCGTGAATTCATTTACTTGATTATGCTGTTAAGTTTATATTTAACTTTAAAATGTTTACTATTTTAGATCAGTGTATTCTTTTGCTTAATTTAAAGTTGTTTTTTTTCCCCCATTTCATTCTACTTCACTTTGTAGTGGTTGAAAAACTCTGCGTATAACGATTCTTTAAAGGGATATGAATTCCAGACAGGGACGAAACCCCCTCCGAAATTAAACATTACTTGACTAATGAGCTGGTAAGTAGGATGTAGATATATAAAAAAGTTTTCATTATTTAGAATCTATACAGATAGGACATACATTAAAATTACGTCACTGATTCCAGGTAGGACTCTAAAAAGTATAAATATAAATTTCGATTACATACATTTATAGTAAATTGTACTTTATAAGTTAACGATATTTAACAATGGTAAATATTTGGACTAATATTTCCCTATTAGTTTCATTTATGCGTAATTGAGCAATTAGAATAATTTTTTTGTTCTGCATTCACTTAATAAAATGTCTGCGGGAAGTTTTTTTATTGATTCTGGTAATAAGTATTTTTACCCTTACAATGTTCGGCAATATCTTCCGATCCGTGTAAAGTACAAGGTTCTCTTCCAATTTCAGATCATGCATTTTTTTTTTTTTTTTTTCTGATGAAATCATACCAATTTAATTCTGCCCTTAACTATTTTTTGAAGAAAAAAAAAACAACTTATTTTTTTATTTCATTAATAAATACAAGAAACTAAGACAAAACATAAAACACAAATTCTAAGTTGAAATTGTAATTTTTTTTATGTGTAAAAAATATTTAATTTAATATGAGTTTACTATATCGTATACGTGATAATAAATAAAAACGTGATAAAACAAAACGTATTGACGAATTTTGCTATGCCCGCGTTTACTCGGAATAATAAATATTTGCAATATATACATACCCGAGTTAACTCGGGATAATCAGGGAAGCGGTTAACATTATTCGAACTGTCTGGGTCTTGGATTTTTCATAAATATTTTTCTTTTGGCATAATTGAGTTTAAAAAAATATTCTTGCACGTCATCCATATCTATTAATTTAAACTGTAAAAAAAAAAAATTGAATTTTAAAAACAGTCAAAGGTAAAAATAAATAGCATGATTTCATTGCTTGAGAGGGGAAAAAAATTGTAAAGCACTCCTTATCTAATACAACTTTATTTTTGCTCTTTTCTTAAAGAGCTGTTAAAATGTAAGAAATAGAAATCATTCTCTTTCACTAATATTTCTATAATTTTATGTTTAGAAAAAGTGGTAGGATTACGCTTTGAAAAAGTTATTTTTGTTAATAATTTGCTCTCATTTTGACATTCATAAAAAGACGGATGCGGTGACTGAAACCACTTTTCATTAAATTTAAAAAGCAAATGATGATTTCTCACTTTGAGTTCTGTAGAACACAAAATTCTTTTAAAAAAAGGAAACTTTTCTTACTTAACAAATCTTATCGTTCCACTCCGAGTCCAGCAAAGATGACGGACAAACAGCTGTATGAGTGCTAACAAGTCCGAGGGCTGCTTTGTTCGAAGTCGTTTGTCGGTCCTTTTGAATCTTTTCTTCGCGTTTTTTCGCTTTGATAGTCACTAACAACTGCCTAACAAGTCACCCATAATCGTAATAGGGTTGTAATAGTCTTTCAAAGTGGTGCTGAAGTTACCTACTAAAAAGTAACGAAACGGATGGGTAGTTCCCCGGGCGATATGCATGACGCCTATTTCTTTTGTGGGTACCGCACCTGGGCAACCAATCATTGAAATATCATAAATAACACGGTTAAAGATCGGCCTGCTTTATCAACTCTCTTTCATGTCAAATTTTGCGTTAGTGAGCTCAAGTAAAATCAGAGTAGAGCTGAAAATTTTTTTCAAAATGCAAACAAATTGTGACAGGATTGCTGAGTAATCCCACCATTTGGAAAACATTTTTCAGCAATTAAAACTCTTAATTTGAGAATTCTTTATCAACTGGGTAATTAATCTCGCCATTTTTGAAAACATGTTTCAGCAATTGAAACTCTACTCTCATTCTTTTTTAAAAATAAAAGACAATTTTTTTAGAAAAAAAAGTTAACTATTTAGCTAGCTCTTCTTAGACTTTTGTGACATGCTCTTTACGTACACCTTTTTTTCATTAAAAAAAAATAACTAAACTTAATATATATAATAATAATCAGTCGGTACGAAATTTTGAACCAATATTTGTGTTCATTTCACACAAATTGCATATACAAAATTCATGCAATCACAGTATCAATTTTTAATTCATATGATCGTTATATGAATAAAAAAATTGATAGTGTTTGATATTGATGAACGGTTTCCATTTTGAATAACTTACCGAATTGTATAATCAGTAAAATTATAAAAATCTCTTTTTTTTTTTTCAGATATAAAAAATGCTGTTCCGGCCCTGCAGTTCCTTATCTTGCAAAAATGTCCCTAAAAATACTGAAGTTCTAATATTCAAAATAACGACCAATATGTCTTTTTTTTTTTTTAAACAATACTGAAGTCTAACTTCAGATTGAATTTTTTTCTTCTTATTATTACAAAACATGTCACCTGTTTTTTTATATCTCTGCATTTTAAAGGTTCACTCTGAAATTTGCATTTTTAAGTGAAAGCCGTAAGGTATTAGTAAAAGACTCTTATCAAGAACATATGACTTCAAGAGTCATAAAACTATTTATTGAAAAGGTAGGCCTACAAACATTTATCTGCAGTTTAAAAAATTTTTTAAAAAATCAAATGCGATCATGTAAGATCGATCTTTCTTTCGTAGCAGCTTTCCTGGAAGTTCCTCTGTGTTTCCATCAGTCTCTTTCCCGCATTGGAACGATTCCCAGTAGAACACCGAAGTCAACCATCACTGGCTGCGGGTGGGTGAACACTTTGATCAGCCTGAGTAGGATCCATCCCCTTTGCTGAGGATCAAAAATGCGAAGGCATGTCTTCAGATAATCCTCTAGGATGTTTCCCTAACCGTCGCCAATAGCCTATTGTGCAGCTCTAGTGCGACGTAAATAAAGTACCTATCTATTAGTCACTTTCACAGCACAGGAAAGAGGCAACAACACACGCGACTGATGGACAGGCACATGGTACATTTAATCAGTGCGATCTTTTGACATATTGTTAAACTATTTATTATTACTAGATTTCGCATTATGGGAGTTCTTCATTTTGTTTAGCTTGATTCAAAATTCATACTATTATGAAAACTAATCAATGTAGTTCATTTTATCATGTAAATCTTGTCTATAAGGCCATAATTAAGTGCAAGTTGAACCATATATTATTGGGATAGCTCGATAAACCGGTTTAAATGGGCACTTTATTAAAGTTGCACACTTTAATAATCGAATATTATGATGGATCATCTTAAAATCGATTTTTCTGAGAATGTAGGTATATTTATTCTTATTTTAACGACTACGTTATTATAAAATAAGTAACTATCTCAGAAAATGATGAATTAATTTTTTTTCTTTTTTCTCAAGGCTTTAAATTCAATAGAACCAGAGACCAAACTGTATCATTTACCCTTCAATTTTTTGCCGCGGTTGTTTGCGCTATTTTAGTAAGAAACGGCAACAACTGATAAATTTCCATTATCTCTGTAGTTGCTATAACAGATCAAATGTGTTAAAACCTTATAGTGCGGATTTTCAACTCAGACTAACACAAAATCGAATGAATCAATTATATATTCTAAAATAACTTTTAAACTTTTTCGTCATACCTATCCTTAAAGCATATTTTTAAAACGTATGCAATTGTTTTGTCAGGGACACCGGTTTATTGAATTCATTCTTGACAAAAGTATAAAAAATGTGCATAAGTGTTATATTCATTAGTGGGATAATTTCAATTTGCAAATCAGAAATTTGTTCTCATGGAGGACATTTTGATGGAAGTCACCCCCATTTTCGTTTCTTGGAGGGGAAAACCTTCCACGGTTAGCCTGATAGCAAGGGAACTCTAACCCATGATCCACTGAGGATATTTTACGTCTGTGCGAGCCGGGTGCTGAATTCGAATCGAGCAGGAATTTGTCAGCTCATTGGGAGATCTATCCTCTGAGCCTTGGAGTTAATTCTTCCCACAACCATATAGGGTAGCGGTTTTGCCTGGATGACCAGATATAACAACCATGGGAATTCATTTTATGAAACAATATAAAGATTAGCGCGACCTATTTATTAAGAACAGATTGATTTAAAACTTTTATATTTATTCTTGCAAAAGTATTTTACAAGCGTTCCAAATTTTTTTATAATTACTGAAAAACGTGTTTTTTTTTCTCTCTTTTTAATTTTAAACAATCATACTCAGAATAATACCTCTAGGTAAGTATTCCTGTAAATACTTTTAATTATGGCCACATAATATAGAAGCAACAACTACATATTATATAGGGTTACATTTTAAACAGGCGTTAATATATGGCCACTTTCATCAAAGCAACATTGCCTGTAGAGTGGACTGCATATTATAGATTCACATATTTTATAGAATTCAACATTATTTCAGCGACTTATTGTATGGAGCAATTAATATGTGGGTAACCTATAGAACAACATATAAAGGCAATTACATTATAACCTCATGTTATACTGCATTTATTATAGGGCAACATCGATTAACACAGAGAAGAGTTGCCAAAATTGTGCCTCTCTAAATGGTATACCACCACCAATTTCTGAAGAAGCAATGAATAGAGAACGATTCTGATTCACATGAAGATTTATGCAGATGATTCAAGTAATTACGTACTAGCGTTAAATTTTTATAAAGTTAATCGGTTTTGTAGGTTTTTAATCGTCCTGCGTGGTGATATAGTAGAAATACAATAATGTACTTATCACATCATATAATTGTTAATAAACTTATTTTTTCATATTCTATTTGTTTCTTTAGTTTTAAAAAACTGTTTGAAGTTAGGATTGTTTAAAATGCCACGTAGTTGCCTAAAGCATGTATTAGGTAGCATTGTACCGCTGAGCAACGTTTAACTATTGAACAAATCAAGTTTAAAAACAAGCTGTTTTTCACCAAAAAGTGGAGGAAAACTAATTCTGAACTGAATTTCAGACTTAGCCGAATTTCTTAGGTAAAGATTTAAAAAAAAGAAGACTGTCAATTAAGAACAATACTGATGACTTTTAATACATTTAACTAAACCGCAGTGAACTGGCACTCATTGTGCAGCGACGTAAATGAACTACAACAATAATTAAACTGACTTTAAATGATACGAGAACTAATCAAGTTATTTTATTTAAATGATTATCCTTATAATGAGATTCAAGAATAATTCTGTTGTTTCCCATTGTGCAGATGAAAGTACCCATTAGGGAAGAATATAAAAATTATTTGAGCAGTCTGGTTAATAAAGGTGATCCTGTTAGTTATGCGCTTTGAATATATCATATCTTAATTTTACACTTATTAAAATGCTTAAAAATATTCAACGAAAACCTAGTTAGCGACATTGCGCGGGTAAATATATTCAACCACTCTGATTCTCCTTCCCATCTCCTAATTCAGTGTTTCCCTAACTTATAACTTTCGTGTACCCTTTCTTAATTTTTCGTAACGCTGTATACCACTAATAAAAAAATGAATGTATTTCATTTATTTAGTATATAATAAAATTATAATTAAAAAATTGCACAAAATATAAAAAAAATTACACAAAAAAATATTAAAAAATTGCACAAAATAAGTTAAAAATCACAACTGGCTGTTGACACCACTAATTATTAACTGTTAACTCTGCAAAAAATAGCCAATAGAAAAATACGTAATCGTAAATTTTCATGGCTAGCTTTGTTTTTAAATAAAAATCTTTGAAATTTTCTTTTGTTGCAAGTTATTTCGCATCAGAACGCGTACCCCTGGGGACCACACTTTGGGAAACACTGTCCTAATTCAATGATACGAATTTCTCGCACGTTATTTGTACTGCAATCGATTGCCCGAAAAATACATGTGAATGTTAAAAAACTACATGTAAAATGAACTTCAAACCCATTTACGTGCGACCGTAATGAGAATGACTTGCACATGCAGTGAGGATGCTCATTTAGACATAAATGTAGTCAGTGCTAATTTATATAAAAATGCGAATTTAAAAAAATCAAATTCACGCATGCGCAAAAAGTTCTACTTATATGTAGTTTAGAACTAATATAACTGAATTTAAAGGGGTTCATATGGAGAGCAATTTATTATTCTTTTAAAATCTCTTAGCATGAGATGTTATAAAATGAAATAAACATATATTATTTAATAATATATTAAAGAAATACTACAATATGATTAAATATAAGGATCAAGATTTCACTAAAACATAAAAAAACTAAATTTAAATATTTTGTTTTTATTTTCTATATTCTTAGACCAGCTGTCTCAAAAATACCTGATAATACATATATGATTTGAGAAAGATTAAAAATTCTAATAAAACGGGCATTTAATGATTATAAATGCATATTATTGTCTATTTCAAGATTATCTCATTATTATTAAGCATTTCACAAGAGAACTTTGATATTAATTTCAAGTCATTGGATAGGTGATGAAATTTATAAAAATATATACCTACGCTGAAAAATATTTATTAAATAATTTTTTGTCTTGGTCGTGTCATTCTAGATTATTATCGCTAAAATCGATAGTGACGCAAATTTGATATGAGAAGGATCAGGAAAATTCTTTTCGCCTACTTTTTAAGTGCACTATTGTCTATTTCAGTTATAGACATTGTTTTAATTTGCTTTCTAATTAGTACAAAATACGGCATTTGAGGGGTCATTTGACGGACACTTTAATAATTTTTCATATTTTTTTGAATCACGCGAGACTTTTGTTTTTTATTTTAAGTTAATGCACTGGTGTCAAAATTTCTAAAAATATATATGTTACCGGCAAAGTATGAAACGCCGGCATTGTATAGAATGCCTAGGCATTGTATAGAATGCCTGACGTTTTTAGGCAAAGTATGAAATGTGAGAATTATTACATACTTTGCCTAGGCATTGTATAGAATGCCTTGGCATTCTATAGAATGCCAAATGCTATTTAGGCAAAGTATAAAATAAACGTCCTGATGAGGTTATTATGTAAATGATGTGCATGTTACTGTGAATGACCGAAATCGGTGGTTGTTGACTTTCACCGGTGAATGTTGACAATCACATAGTCGCTTTGGTGAATGTCCGAAATACTTATTACATCCGATTTGATATTAATTTATTCGTGAATATAATTATGTTTATTCGATATTTTAGTACTTACTGACGATAGATTAGAAAAAACATCAGTGTTTTGAGTATCGAGCAAATATATACCGGGCAATGGCACTTGTCCTTAAAAAAACATCAGTGTAGGGTATACCGGGCAAATGTATACCGGGCAATGGCACTTGATCTTAAAAAAAACATCAGTGTAGGGTATACCGGGAAGAAGCACTGAACCTTAAAAAAACATCAGTGTAGGATATACCGGGCAGTGGCACTTAACTAGACCGGACATTTACCAAAGGTCTAGTAGTAGGTCTAGTTAAGCGCCATTACCCGGTAAACATTTGCCCGGTATACCCTGCACTTATGTTTTTTTAAGGTTCAGTGCCACTGCCCGGTATACATTTGCCCGGTATACCCTACACTGATATTTTTTATGGTCAAGTGCCACTGCCCGGTATATCCTACACTGATGTTTTTTTAACGTTCAATGCCACTGCCCGGTATATATTTGCCCGGTTAACCCTACACTGATGTTTTTTTAAAGTCAAGTGCCATTGCCCGGTATATATTTGCCCGATACTAAAAACACTGATGTTTCTTCTAATCTATCGTCAGTAAGTATTAAAATATCGAACAAATGTAATTAAATCCGCGAATAAATTAATATCAAATCGGATGTAATAAATATTTCGGACATTCACCAAAGGGACTATGTGATTGTCAACAACCACCGATTTCGGTTATTCACAGTAACATGCACATTATTTACATAATAACCTCATCAGGACGTTTTTTTCATACTTTGCCTAAATAACATTTGGCATTCTATAGAATACCTAGGCAATGTGTGAAATATAAACTATTTCATACTTTGCCGGCTAATTTTAGGCATTCTATACAATGCCGGATTTCATACTTTGCCGGTAACATATACATATGCAGAAAAATATTTATTAAACATCTTTAGAAAAAATTTTATCTTGCCCTTGTCACCCTAGATTATTAGCACAGGTGTCGCTAAAATCGATAGTGATACAAATATAATATGTGTAGGGTTAGGAAATTCTTTTTGGAATACTTTTGAAGTACACTATTGTGCTTTTCAGTTATAGGCATTGCTCTCCTTTGATTTCTAATTAATAATAAATATTGCATTTGAGGGGTTCGTTTTCGGACACTTTAAAAAATTTTTAGATTTTTTGAATCACATAAGCACTTTGATATTAATTTTAAGTTATTACGCAGGTGTCAAAATTTCTAAAAATATATACATATGCTGAAAAATATTTATTAAATATCTTTAAAGAAAATTTTATCTTGTCCATGTCACCCTAGATTATAAGCAGAGGTGTCGCTAAAATCGATAGTTACACAAATATGATATGAGAAGGGTCAGGAAAAGTCTTTTTGTCCTACTTTTTTAAGTACACTATTGTGTATTTCAATTATAGACATTGTCTCCTTTGCTTTCTGATTAATATTAAAAACTGCATTCGAGGGGATCATTTGGCGGACACTTAAAAATGATTTTTGATATTTTTTTGGTTCACGCGGGGACTTTGGTATTAATTTTAAGTTATTGCACAGATTTCTAAAAATATATACATATGCTGAAAAATATTTATTAAACAACTTTTTTTATCTTGTACGCTTCACCCTAGATTATTAGCGTCGCTAAAATCGATGCAAATATGATATGAGTAGGGTTGAGAAAATTCTTTTAGGCCTGATTTTAAAGTACACTATTGTCAGTTATAGGCATTTTTCTCATTTTTTTTTTAATTATTATTATTAAATATTGCATTTTAAGGGGTCATTTTACGGACAATTTCAGGATTTTTTTTTATATATTTTTGGTTCAGAAGAGAACTTTAATATTAATATCAAGTTAAATGATAGGTGTCATAGTTTTTTAAAACATATACATGTGCTATAAAATCGATGGCCAGTAGCAGGATTTGTTGATTTAAATCAGCTTGATTTAAATCACGATTTAAATCATGATTTAAATCAAATGATTTTTTAAAAAAAAATCATCGATTTAAATCAACTAATTTTTTTAATATGTATATTGATTTAAAAAGTTAAAAAACATTGTTTTGAATTATTGATACTTTTATTCTTTTTTGTCTTATAAAAATTTCTTTTAAAATAATTTAAAAATTTATTTTAAATAAATTGCTGCATTAGGTTTGAAATCAATTATTGCTGCATGAATTAATTTTAGATAACGAAATTACTTTCTTTCTTGGTATGTGTTAAATGCCAATACATTTGAAATTACATTTTTAAAAATCCTTGAGATTGAAAGTACAGATTAAAGTAAACATTTAAGTATTTTTTTCTCATAATATGTTTGCAGTATCTTTGACATTATTAGATTTTCTATACAGAAATTTTGTGAAAAAACTTTCAATGACTAATTAGATTTTTTAATTTTTTTTTAAACTTAACTTATGTATTTTGATAAAGGATTAAAAATAAATATTTTAATATAAAAATATATAGATTAAATTTTTATTTATTTTTTGATGAATGACTACATTTAAAAACACAATCTGTTACATTTATTTTGTTATTCTAAAAATGACGAGAAAAAAAAAAAGAAATCACAATTTTAAATTAAAATTATGGTTTGGTATTTGAAACTTTGTTTTAATAGTTAAAGTATTCTTTAAATTCCCTATTTCATTTAGTCTTTAAATTTCAATCATGGATTTGTTTCAAAATGGTTGCTATGTATTCAAAGCTATGTATTATAATAAAAAACTGTTTTAGGTAGTTAGAGCTTCTAAAATATTCTTATAATATAGTTTTAATATTAATTTAATTTTGATTAAAAATTTATAAAGTTTTTTTAGTCATAAATTAAAGTTCCTACAGTGTATTTCAATAAAAATCCAACAAATCCGATTTAAATAAAAAAAATCTTTTTATTTTATTTTATTTAAATCTTATTTAATCTATAATATATATATATATATATATATATATATATATATATATATATATATATATATATATATATATATATATATATATATATATATATATATATATATATATATATATATATATATATATATATATATATATATATATATATGCTTTAAGAAATTTAGACACCTGTCCTTTGACCTGGTATTAATATCAATGTTCTCTTATGAACCAAAAAAAATAATCATGAAAGTGTCCGCCAAATGCAGTAATTAATAATTCGAAAGAAAAGGGGACTAATGTCTATAACCGAAGAAGACAATAGTATACTTAAAATGCAGGATAAACAGAATTTAATAACCCGCTTCATATAATATTTGCATCATCATCGATTTTAGCTATTTACACTATTGACCAGGGTTCGTAAATTTTTTAATTTAATTTAAAAAAAAAAAAAAAAAAAAAACAGATTTTTTTTTTATTTAAATCGGATTTGTTGGATTTTTATTGAAATACACTGTAGGAACTTTAATTTACGACTAAAAAAACTTTATAAATTTTTAATCAAAATTAAATTAATATTAAAACTATATTATAAGAATATTTTAGAAGCTCTAACTACCTAAAACAGTTTTTTATTATAATACATAGCTTTGAATACATAGCAACCATTTTGAAACAAATCCATGATTGAAATTTAAAGACTAAATGAAATAGGGAATTTAAAGAATACTTTAACTATTAAAACAAAGTTTCAAATACCAAACCATAATTTTAATTTAAAATTGTGATTTCTTTTTTTTTTTTCTCGTCATTTTTAGAATAATAAAATAAATGTAACAGATTGTGTTCATAAATGTAGTCATTCATCAAAAATTAAATAAAAATTTAATCTACATATTTTTATATTAAAATATTTATTTTTAATCCTATATCAAAATAGATAAGTTAGTTAAAAAATCTAATTATTATATATATATATATATATGCTGAAAAATATAAATATTTAAAGAACATTTTTGAATTGTTTTAATATTTTTTCTCTGTCAGTCTATATAGGTATTAATATGCTTTAATTGCTCTTTAAAAGTATTGGAAAATAATTGCCATGTCACTTAAATAGGGCAAGCGAAAACTGTCGCTTCTTTAAGAAGCCTTTAATTGAGAGAATTTATTAGGTGTGGTCCGAAACACATTACAGAAGGCAAATAACCAAACGGCTTTTGGAGTCAAAAACATGTCAATTGCAGTTGCAACCGAATATTAGGGAAATATCCTGTTATCGATTCAGAACCGGGAGCCTCTACTAAAATCGTAGGATATGTGTCTTTCTAATATCAATGAACTCTAGCATACATTTTATTTATAATATTTCAGTCTGTTTGTAGCTGTTCTATACGTTTTTGACCTTCGGGTTGGTTACTTATTAATTCTATATCGTATTGACTAAATTTGTCTTGCCCGAGTCATTCGGTCTTAGTGAATCAGTAGCAATTTCTTTATTTGTTCCATTTTGTGCAGGAGAGCACTTTTTGATTATCTCTAATGATTTCCTCAATATCTTAAATATTTGAATTATCCAAAATGAAGTACACAAAAGAATGTTTACTGATCTGATGCTTATTTATGAGCATCTTATATCTCTTTTAACAAGTGGTACGAGTGAAAAAATTATTGTCAGTGGAAAATCACTATAACATACATCTCTTCTCTTTGGTAATTTTTTACAAGTAGATTTGCTATTTAACTTTACAGCAAGTAAATGAAACCAAGTTGTTGTCATTATAATTTTGTGTGTTTTCTTATCTAGCTTATCACCGCAACAATAATAATAATAAGCCATTAGCTATCACGGATTAGATTTGGGCATCTGGCTGCAGTTTGAAGACCCGATATTGGATTAGACCCGATACTGGAGATTAAGCAAATACCTGGAAAATCTTAACAATGCCGATTCCTTATACTTAATAATAATGAAATAAACAAATAAAGAGAAAACGAATGATTCTCGTATTATCAAAAAGTGTTGAATGACTTGCAGTGTTAATTAAAAGTTTATAAACTTTGACGAAAATACGCTTTTTATGTTGACTGATAATTTTAAATTTATTTCCTTTTATATACCTTAACACAATTACTATATTAAAACATTCTTATATATTAATTGATACATTCTGTTATACATTCTGTTATACATAAGTTATACATTCTTATATACTTAATATTAAAACATTCTTATATATTTAATATTTTATTTTATTTTATAACCGTCGTTGAACAGCCGACCCAATTTCATGGGTTTACGACTACTAATGTTCAACTCCGTAGCCTTGTAATTTTAAACTAATCCAGAAGACAAGGAAACTCCTGGATCAGTACCCCCAGAGGTATTGATTTGTTATGGGAACATGGAGGACTTTGAGACTCGACAGATTTAACGTGCATCAGTCACCATTTACTACACGGGGAGTCTTCGGCCGGCGAGGATCGAAACCACGACCTCTTGGACATGGGCTCTGCGCCCTACCGACCAGGCTAACCCGGTTCTTTATATACTTAATATTAAAACATTCTTATTCTAGGCTGAGATATTTCTGAGAAAAATAATTTTTACATAGGAAACCAAATATATCGCTACATAAAATGTATTTTTAAGCACAACAGAAATCGAAATTTTTATCGAAATTATTTTGATCTGACATGCATTATATATATATATATATATATATATATATACAGATAGGTACATTGATAGATAGAATAGAATAATAAATAAATAGATTTTTAAAAAAAACGAAGGAAATTAAGAAAAACAATAAGTTTTATTTACTGCGCATAAGCTGCAAGTAAATAGAACTCATAAAATAAGTTCAAAATGTAGAGAAAACATGGAAAAAATTACAGAACAATATAAAAGGGGGGGGGGGGAGAAAAATAACAAGATACCGAAAAAAAATCCAAAAAAAAGGAAAAAATCCGGAAAATAAATCATTCTTGAAAAATTTCCTTGATAATTCTTGATAAATCATTCTTGAAAATTGTAAGTTCATTTGAATTATCTACTCGCTTTATAGATTTCATTTCATACTTCATTCTTTTTTTCTTTATATTTTATTTTCTGTTTTAAAGTGATTTTTTACTTATTGTGTTTTATTTTATTTGTTGTAATTTTTTTGTAAAATTTTTTTGAGTGCTCCTCATACTATTGCATTGATATATTTTGCTTTGGCTATATTGATACAATATTAGAAAGCACTCCTTTTTGCGGATATAATCGTGTGAGCTGATGAAAAGACTATATGCTTTATTGTTCGGAATTTTTCTTTTTATATATATCTTACTAAGAAAAATTGGAATAATTTAAGAAAACAAAATAATTTTATAACCATCATGCAGTTAGTATTATCTGATAATAAATAAAAGTACCATTGCACAAAAATTCAGTAATTAAAATTATTTGATAGTTTAAATGATTCAAGTAATTTAAAACTGTAAATTAACGAACCTTGCTTTTTATCACCTTTTTCTCAATTGGCAATGCTTCACATCAAATAGATTATGAGTTCCAAGAAATTGCTATAATAGATAGATCATCATAATTATCTATCTAGTACGTGCGGCGTTTTAATTCGAATCACTTTTCTTCCCCAAGTGCAAGAAAACAACAATCCAAATTCCAATCGCAGTGTCGTTAGGATTTCAGAGAAATTTAAAGCACCATCTCTAACAGCATATACTTTTGCTGTTCAATGCTAATTATACAAATTAATATTCTAAGAACAATCACTCCACGTATAAAATGGAATCCTTAGCTGCTCTTACAGCAGAGTTGGACCATTACATTTTTCGATTACAGTAATCAATTGCTTGCAATCATGATTACAACTGTAATCGTGATTACAACAAACTACAGTAATCAGTTACTTGTAATCGTGATAACAACTTTGATTACAGCTGTAATCGTGATTACTAGTCGATTACAGTAATCAATTACTTGTAATCGTGATTACAACTTTTAAAAATTTTGATTACAGCTGTAATCATGATTACAATATTGATTACAGTAATCAATTACTTGTAATCTTGATTACAGCTGTAATCAAAATTTTTATTGCAACTGTAATCGTAATTCCAAGTAATTGCGATTACAAGTAATCACAACAAAAACGATTACGGGTAATTATTATTACAAGTAATCAAAATATATGATTACACATAATCATATATTTTGATTACTTGTAATCACGATTAATAGTAATTGATTACAGTAATTGGTTATGTAGTCGCGATTACAGTTGTAATCAAAATTATGAATTTTTGTAATCATGATTACAAGTAATTGGTTACTGCAATTGAGTATTGTAATCATGATTACAGTAGTAATCAAAATTTGTAATCATGATTACAAGTAATTGATTACTGTAAGTGAAAAATGTAATTGATTAAATTTTTGCGCTACTTTGATGTAATCAAAAATTATGATTACTTGTAATCACGATTACTTGTTATCGTGATTACAAGTAATTGATTACATAGCAGTAATTATCTGTAATCAATTACAGTTGTAATCGAAGGCCAACTCTGATATACACTATTCTCTGTTTCTTTCTGTTTCTGACAATTTTTCTAATTTCTCAAGAAATAATGAAAGGATTGAGTTGTTTAGTTCATGCGATGTCTTATACTGAGCAAGAGCTTTAAGAGGTTTCAGGGACCAGAAAATAATGAAATAAGCATGTCACTTTTAGCGATTAATTTGGTTGTAATTTGCAATAACTGCATAAAATTTCATTAATCTAATTTAATATATTTATGAAGATATGGACATTTTTATAAAAATAAATAATTTCTCACGTTTTAGCAAATTTTATTAATTTTTAATGAAAATTATACAAAATTTTTGGAACAATTAAAAATTAATTACAGAACTATTGCTTTAAAATTTGAAGAAATTCGTTAAAAATTGTGCATGATATTATTCCAATTCACCAATAGACAGTTACAGCTATTTAAAGTAGTTCTTTCAAAGAGCGCGTTGTTGTATTTAAGAGTTTCAAGCAATTTTCTAAGTACTTCTTTAAAAAAGGACTCAAAAGGGCTTTTCTACAAAACTTCATTTTGTATCATAAGACAAAATTTTATAACAAATCTTCATACCTTACAATAATCGTCGTCCGGCCTGTGATGGTAATAAAACATTCTCTTATGTGAGATGACCTCTCACACATTTTTAATATGTCTTGTTTAATACTACAAAATGAAATTTGTGAGAAAAAAAAAAAAAAAACCTTATTATTTTGACTTCTCAAAGTCTTTCGGTTCAGATTGTAGGTGGAATCCTATAAACAACAAATGAATGTAATGACAAAATTTATCCACTTGTATAAAGTAGTTAAAAGTCGAAAACACCTTTTTGTCCTCCGGCCGCATTACTAGTGATTTCACTTTAGTTTTTTCTTTTTTTATTTTGAAACGTAAGTTAAGGGATTACGGAAAATAATTATTATTTTTTTAATGTCAATAATAGAAATAATCCACAGTAATATAATTGAAAATTTTATTTCTTATAAATAAGTAATGGGTGTATAAGTATATTGGCAATATATAATGTATTTACATGGCAAAAAAATATACATTTAAAAATACAGTTTTAAATGCATATAAATAATTGTTAATATATAAGCACTTCAAAAAACGTGGCAAAATTTATTTGCGTTTCCAACACAGTTGTCATCAGGTTTTTTAACATTATGTATTTTGAAAGGCTCTTTTTAATCAGCTACCATTACAAAGAAAAGATCTCATTCCAAGTTAAAATTCTTGACGTTGGTTTCAGTGCGATTCATGATGATTCAACATCCTTTAAAGGTCGTCATCACTCAATATTTTCCATTATGCATTCATAGTTTTTGATATGCCAGCAAACTTCCATCATTCCATGATGGAAAATGATTCTTTAATGCTATGATGGTTAACCATCAAGAAAACTTTTATTCTCATGGACCAATAATCCATGATTATACGTAATGGTCCATGATGGTTTCAACTATACATTTCCATTATGGTTTCATGAGAATTCTTGTTCGTTGTCAGGAATGTACCATCAATTTTTTATATGTTACTATTATTATTTTTTTATTTTTTATGTTGGGCCATTATAAACCAGTCCAAATTCCTACAATGGTAAGATGGTTGTTCATGATAGTTCCAACATTTTTTTCTAAGAAACTATGATGGAAATTTCTGATGGTTTAACATGGGCAAACCATCAAAGCAAATTTCTATTCTTATGTTGGACCATCATAAATCAGTCCGAATTCCTGCATTGGGGTATTATGTTGGCTACCTTCAAAGATATTTTAGTTCATGATTGAATTATTGATAGTTACCATCAAGATCAATGAAACACCATCAAAAACTTTGACTTTACATCTTACATGTTTAGATGCTGCGTTAAAGTGAAAAAGTTTTGTATCTAATTAAAAAAAGGCATATTGAGCCTCATTCCTGTTTTAAAATCTGAGCTTCACTCTAAAAATATATATCTGATTTGAAAAGTGCATAGCATTAAATAAATAAACAGTTTAAACAAAATAATGATTTAATTAAATATTTAGTGATAAAAAAGCTTTAATATGAATATGAAACAAAATAAATCTCTATAGTTTATTTAATTTTATATTAGACTTTTTTTAATGAAGTTAAAATATTGTACTTCAATAAATTTTCCTCTGTGTTGAGGACTTTAATTTAGTTTAATTCTTCAAGCAAAATAAGAATATTGATATGTTCCTAATAAACACGAACTATTAGAGAAATATATTAAGAAAATATTCTTTTTATTAAATAATATTTTCGAAAAATCATGCAAAATTTGCAATTCTTGATAATTATTATCAATCTTTATAATTCTTTGCTCATTATTATTGATGTTGTGTGCTGGATTTTGTTTCAGAAGCTAAAAAAATGCTAATAATTGTATAACAATTTCAGTCCTTATTGATTCATACTATTTTCTTTTTTAATAAAATGCATATCATGCAGTATCAGAAATAGTCTTTCCAAATCTGAAATGTCTAGTGTCCTTACAAAATACTAAATGGTAATGAATTGATGTCTGACATCCTTAATTTCTTAACAATATTCCATAATTATGATACAATTGGTTCAAAATGAGTTTAGATTCAAAGAAACAGTTCATCGCTTTGTTTACTCATTCAGATTCTTATACATTCCAAGATAGTGGTGTAAACAATATATTTTACAGTAACAAATTCTTTGTATTTCGAATTTTAAAAAAAAAATTGGCTTTTAAAACTAACTTAAAATTTTATTGGAAAATATTTTCCCTGCAAAATCTGAATTTCATCTAAGTCTACACTATATTAAACATTCAGAAAAAGATAAAACAATCACGTGTTTTGGTGTCCATCAACATATGTATAGTTTGTTTAAAGTAAAAACTATCCTAGCCTTTCGTCTGGATCCGTAGCGGTGACTATGGTAATGAGGTATAACTATTTCAAATAGGGGTGTGGGGCAGGTTAGACGAGAGATAAGGAATCTTTTTCTTCGGTCTATTGTGTTAGCCCTAGAATGAAGAAAAGCTACCCTCCCTGATATGCTCTATTCTTGTTTCCATAGAAGCAGACGGCCTCAGACTTTGTGGCGGGAGTGTTCTTACCATAGACAAACTATGTCTCTATTTTTTTTCTTTCGAATCTGTATAAAAGAATACATTTCTCCAATTTCACACACACACACACACACACACATATATATATATATATATATATATATATATATATATATATATATCAAAATAGTAATTATATTTGCAACGCTGATATGTACACACTCACACTATTTTCTAATTCAATAAAGGTAGTAAGGAGCATAATCTAATAAATAATGCATCCTCTGATGCGTTTTCACGTGTTTCTTGAGGTGATCTTTTCTGCCAAAACGTTTGCCGCACAGAACACACGAATGGGGACGAACTCCTGTGTGAATTCTCTTGTGGCGTGTCAGCTCTTCATTCCTCGTGAACGTCTTCCCGCATCCTGGATGATCACAAGAAAAGGGTCGTTCACCTGAAAAAAAAAATTTTTTTTATATTCATTTTTGAGCATCTAGTGTTTGCTTGATTCTTACTCTGTTGTAAGTTAAATAAATAAAAAAAAAACATTATCTTTATGGAGAAAGCCTCTTTTGCCGTGCGTAAGTGACCAAAAATTCAAGATTGAAATTTTTTATACATTTGGCAACTTTATATGACACATAGTGAAAAAATAAACCTTGTTTTATGAAATTCTATTTTAGCAATAGAAAGAGAAAAGTTGTCCAGCCACTTGTCTCGGAATCAATTGTGAAGCACTTTCAACTGTTGTTTTTTCAAGTGCACGCCAAATGAATGCTAAGCCGTATATCAACATCACCAATGGACAATTACAGCATATCATAAATTTTTTTATTTTCATACCTAACTTATAAGAAATTCTCTCCTGAAACTGAAAATCTGATTGTTTTTTTCGGCAAATGTTAATTTATTGAGTTATTAAACATTTAAATTGCCCCCAAAGGCCTCCGTAAGTGATGTAATCAAAAACGATCCCTGATTGGTTATGACGTCACATGTGCCGAATGGAAACGTGCCTTCTCTATCCGCTAAGGCTATTTCAATGCTTTTTTAGTTTTGATATCACGTATATCGTATGAACATCCTTTAAAAATTATCAGTAAAAATTTTGTGAATTAAATTTACGATTTTGAGAGTGTGTGCAAAGTGAAAGAAAAATTTTAAAACTTCAAATGCTGTTATTTATCACTAAAATATCTGGAGAAATGATTATGCAGCTCTTTACAGCGAATTAACATTTCTTTTCGGCTGAAATCAGTGGTATTAAAGTTCATAGAAAATATTATTTTATTTCACTTACTTTTAAATTAAAATAATGCTCGATTACAGCCTAATTACTTAATTAAAATAAGTCGCAGATTGGATAGAAATAGATATAGGATGGATGATTTTATAATTCGTTGTTGCATTAAAACAAATCAGTATTTTCATAAATCTAGTCCATTGAAAAAATAGCAGTCCATCACCGTTCAAGAATTCAAAAGATCTAATTTAATGTTGCTTCTTTTATTTATTTATTTATTACTAGAGTTGAAGGATTTTCTTTTTAAGTAAATATTTACTAATGCAGTTTATGTCATTTTTTTTACTATGTATTAAATATTTAAATACACATTAACGCTTATATTTATTATTCCTTGCGTAAATAGGAATTTCGTCACAGTTAGAAATTATTTTTAAATTTATAAATTTTAATTTCTTTTTCTGCAATATAGTATTAACAAAGTTTGACTATAGTTCACTGCTCTCCTTATTTTTGCAAACTATTTGTCAGTGCTCGCAATGAAGATTTCTAAAACAGTAAAATTAATACATTATACATTTTTAATTAAAATATTTAATTTAAAAAATTTAATTTAATTAAAATCTCAGATTAAGCATTCGGTATTGCCGAAAACGTATCAACATTTTCAAGAATTTAGTCCATTGAAATATATCTGACCATCATCTTCACAGTAATCTAGTTATACTTATAATTTCACGTAATTTCTCATTTATCCACAGAATTTCAGCGAATATCATTAAGCTAGAAGTTTTTGTTTCACTAAAGCTAAAGAACAATAATAAAAAATTAACTTATACAAAATAGGAAGAAATTCTAATGCACATTCTTCATTATTTATTAAACAATTAAAAATATACAATAATGTTGATATTTTTATTCTTTGAGTAAATATGAACTTTGCTATAGCGAAAAATTATTTTTATATGCATTTATAAAATTGAATTCCTGTTTCTGTAATAAAGAACTAAATAAATGCATATTCTTGATTTCAAATACTCTTATAGATTAAGGCAATTAAAATAAAGTTAGGTAAAATCTACTGTAATTTAAAAAAAATTTTCTTCCTTTTAACTTAAAATTTTTTTGTTGAAAGAATGAATTTAAAGTTTTGCTGGAATCACAAGTTTTTTAAAAGGCTATTGCTATGCTGAAGACAATTGCATGCTTTGAATTCACGCAAGAATAAATAATTATAAAATATCAATAACTTGAGCTTTCCTACATTTTAAAATCTAAAACTATTTATTCTATATAAAAAACTGATCCAACATTTCTTTCACTTGAGATGAAAATAAATTTTCGAAATGAATTTGAAGTATACATTAAAATTAAGATTAATATGGTTAAAAAAATGAAAAAGCGAAGTTATTTTGTATTTATAACGCATCATTTAATAAGCAATACCACAAACTTTTTTTATTGAACTAAAAAATCTGAAATATACAGAGCTAGAAAATTTCGTCAACTATTAACATTGTTTCAGTGGATACCACTGAAATTTAACATTATAAAAATACGTTATATTAAACCCACATTTTTATTAAGCAATATTAGGGTGCAATTTTTTATACAGATAGTTATTGACCACCTAAAATAGTTGGATTTAATTACGAAAATTCAAACGAAAGCAAGAACGTATTGGCTTTCACAGCGCAGCGATTGTAAGTGAACGGCAGATGGACACATGTGACGTCAGTTCGTGAATAATCACGTGACTCCCCGTTTCAGGTGAAAACGAAAGTAAGCGTTTTTGATTAAGAATAACTAAAAAAATAGCCTTCTTAGGAAAGTAATAAAATGTTTTGAGGGATTCTGAATGCATTAAAATTTTTTAAAAAATTGACTGTAATTGTCCATTCTTGAAATGACCTTCTTTTTGCTTACTCTCTAAAATAGTGTGAAATGAGGAAAATAAAACTTTTTGAATAAAAACTATTGCTTTGTTAATAAGAATTAATAAAAATAATATTAAAAAAAATCGTAACAAATATTCGCATATCTGTTTGCATTTAAAGAAGCAGAATAAATATTGTTCTTTGCTGTCGATTTTTTTCTATAGCGATACAAAAGTAAAAAAATTCTTTATTTCGCACTTGATTTGCCAAGGCATGTCAGCATAAGACGCGTCATTTTTAGTGCTCCACTCAATTCCATGCTCTTGCAACATCATATAGTTTTTTTTTTTCGTTTTCCTTATTAATTAAAATATGTCTCCAAATCTAGGATTCCAGTAAGACTACAAAGCTACAACGCTTGTTTAATAATTCTATGATATATATGGCAAAAGATCTCACGAATTAAATTTCTTTTGGACGAGTTTTAATAACTTTTATACTGCTTTGAAAGCATATCCATATAATTTGGTAACTAAAAAATGGAACAGTCGCGGATGATTACTTAAATCGCAATGGTCTTAACTTGCAATGGAGTATATAATTAAGTAAGATCATGATTGTTTATAAGGAATCTTTATTTCCGACGTTCTTCGCACGGGGTAAAAGAAGAAAATAAATCTGTTTTAATTAGCACTATGAAATCATGCGCGAAACTGAAAAGAATGAGCAATTAATAAAGCTAATATGTTTTTATACATTATTATATGTGTTGCCAATCTTCAGTAATTTTACGTTATTCGTTTTTGCAAAGCACATTTTCAAAACACAATCAAGTAAATTTCTTCGGTACTTATCACTTTCGGGATGTAAAAAAATAACTACAGTACCTATTTTAAATGCCTTTTTTCAAACCTTTTCCTTAATTTTGTTCTTTAATGCCGCAAGTTTTATTTCATTTCAATTACCATTGATTATTTAGTTTTATAGAAACACGTTTAAACTATAAACACGTGGTTTTAAATTAGTTTAAAGATATAACGAAGAATTGCAAGCTCCTTTTTCTTTTTCATGATTAAATTAGGGTCATAAAGAAATAAAATAATCATCTAAAGATTAATTTATAATAAGCGTGAGAACAAATCCCATATAAGCTGGTGAAGATTTTTTTTTTAACAAATTAAAATTGTCGCTAGATGGTTCAGGAGTTCAAATAAACTCTTCGTTTTATAATTACAATTGCAATGGTTCGTGTAATTCTGACCTACAATTACAAGATATGAGTTGTTGTTTTTTTCACTTCAGTTTTTTAGAACAACGGTTTTATTCCATCTTTTCTTTTAAGTTTCAAATAAATTTTCATTCAAATTCAAATATTTATTTTTTGTCAATTATTTGCTATAAGTTCTAATTTTTATGATCTCAGTCTGCGGAGACAATTTTCGATTTATGAAGATGGTGTTTCAGATTGGTTCAGATAATTATGCAAGTAAGCAGTTTAATTGTGATTACTTGTCATCATAATTACGTTAATTTATGTTAATTAGAAAAAAAAGGTTGGTAATTATATATGTATGTAATCACAATTTACGATTGTAATTGTAATGATGATTACAATAACCCTTATCTACGACTACAAATAATAAATTGCTTTCAATTGTGATTGCTAGTAATCATAGTGTTCTAGAGTTGTTTGAGTTTATATGTATTAATAAATTATAACGATGAGTCATCATGAACTTCGATTATAAGCAAACGCAATTAACAACTATTAATTAATTACGCGACTTACAATTCTACAAGTAATCGTAATCTAAAACGATTACAATCAATAAACATTACATGCTTGTAATTGTGGATTACTAGTAATTAAATTTTTTTTTAAACATTTTGTAAAACAGGTTTAAACAGAACTGAATTTCTTAAAAAGCTTTCATCTTTCTAAATGTGGGCCAGTTTTGGATAATTTGGTGGGGCTCCAAGTTACACATTATTTTCTCAGGTCCCATCACCCAATCATGATTGTAACACTCAATAGCTGAAAGAATAACAGAAGTTAAATTGTTACACAGAAGTGAGTTTCTCCTCAAAGTTATGATGTAAAAGGGCAGTTTATTTTTAGAATGAAGGCCACACCCACAAATATGTTATTTGGTTATTGGTATGTTATCTTTACATAAGAATGAACAAAATATTAAAATTATACCCTTATTATTTTTTTTTTATAACCGTCCTTTAACAACTGACCCATTTTTGGGGTTTCGACTACCAATGTTCAACTCAGTAGCCTTGTAATTTTGAACCAATCCAGAAGACAAGGAAACTCTTGGATGTGACTTGACGGATTCAACGTGCATCAGTCACTATTTACTACATGGGGAATCTTCGGCTGGCAGAGATCGAACCCACGACCTTTTGGACATGGGCCCAGTGCTCTACCAACCAGAGTACCCCCGCCCTACACGCTTATTTGGAGGCTTTTTTTTAAATTTTTCACCATTTATGTTTTTTATTTGGAAAGGCATTTAAAAGTAAGCATAAAACTTTTTTTCTACCAAAAGCGCTGATTTTCAATTGCTGATTCAGACCAAAACAAAATTAATATTTTAGAATATTATTCAATTCGCTGATCTTTATTTTATTGTATATAAAATTTTTACGTCTTTTAGATGCTATGAAGCAAAACCTAAAAGTTTCTTTTGCTCTCGAAAGTTGCCGTCAATTATTTATGGATGACCTTTTTAAAATAAAATCATTTCCAGCTTGATGGGAATTCGTTCGAAGCACAATCGATTACTGGTTTATTAATTAATATTAAAAGAAATAATCTAAGTAAATTTTAGTATGCGTTATATAGCATTAAAAGAGATCGAATTTTTGAAAATCTAAAATAGTACATTTAGTTCCAATTAAGTTTTTTTTTCCTTGAAAAATATGGTAAAAAAATTATAATGCATTTCAAAAAAAAAAAAAAAAAAAAAAGAAAGAAAAGAAAATCCCATTTCTAATAATAATGAAAGATCAATCATTCAGACGAGTGCGGAAACACCTCCCTCAGTGAAAAAAGTTTTGATTGGACGGGAGTGAAGGGGAGGTCTAAAATAATAGGTTTATGGGTGGTTCACGAGAGCATATTCAAGCTATTCCAATGTTAATCTATAATAGTTTTTCATGAAAGCAACAGGAAGGGGGAAATGCGTTCAGTCTCAGCCAATAGCCCATTCTGCTGCTCTAGTGCGACACGTAAATAAAGTATCCCCCCCATATATATATATATATATATATATATATATATATATATATATATATATATATATATATATATATATATATATATATATATATATATATATATATGTATATATATATATATATATATATATATATATATATATATATATATATGTATATATATATATATATATATATATATATATATATATATATATATATATGTGTGTATATATATATATATATATATATATATATATATATATATATATATATATATATATATATATATATATATATATATATATATATATATATATATATATATATATACATATTACATGTTTACTTTTTTCCTTCTCATTTTACAATTCATATAACACGCAAAATATTAAATAAATTTTACGGAATGTCTTTAATACTGGCGGTTACTAACAATCTCGGAACCTCATTCATCCTTTCTCGTACAACTCAACCCAAAACCTTTTTCTTGAATGGCTGGTGTAGAAAAATATTCTTCAAAATATGAGGCAAAAGCAGCGTTTTCCAGACCGAGAATTTACGATAGATTTACAATAGAAGATACTTATCAATCAATTAAACGAATCCACCAAACATCCAGGCAATCAACCTTCAAAAATAGCAAATACCATACCGATTTTCTTCATTTGAGCCAAAACAAAAACGAACTTCTACCCCTCTCCAGCAGGCACCAAGATGTTACTTTCTCTAGAATCCGCACCAGATCCTACCCAACAAAAGCAAAATTATTCCGTTTTGGACTAGCTCCAGACAACAAATGCAACTGTGGATCCATCTCCGACATTGACCACACCATTCTAGTATGCCCTCTGTTCGATCAACAGCGCACCACCCTCAAAACACAGCTAGGGATTGGGGCCTTATCCTTTTCATACCTAATGGACACATCTGACAAACGAAAACTACAATATGTTATGCAATACCTAAAATCTATCTATCTGCTATAATCACCATCCACTAAAATCTGTTATAATCACCCACCTACTTTCGCTACCCTAGATATAAGCGAGCTATAAGCTGCAAACTGCAAAAAGCTCCAAAACCGATCGACGACAATCATCATCATCAAAATATGAAGCAAACATCAGAATATTAGTCATTCATGGACTGGCCTTTTCAGGTCAATTGCATTGATAAAAGACCCCATTTCCCTCTTTCACGCCTTAACAGAATGGCTCTGCGGGAATCTTCTAACTGACCCACCCCAAGGAAGGTCAGTTCTGGTCTATTAAACATCGTCTGTCAACATCTTCATAGCTCGTAAAAATACTTTAAAAGAGAACTTCTTCTTTTGGGAATTTTTTATTTCTAATTGTCACCAAAATTAGACTATATAACAGATTTTACTTTTTTTTAATAATGTAAAAGTCTAATTACATATTATACACATATTTATTTTTTTAAATCATGAGCGAGGGTGTTACCATAAAGTGTCGGTTATTATTAACCTAATTCGAAATTAAATATCGGAAGAGTTGATTCAGCTTTAATCAACTAAATGAAGGTTGCTCAACGGAATATAATTTACCTTTTATCAATTTATTTTAAAATAACGGTTGACATCTTTTACTTTGTAAAAAAAGTTTGGTGTATAGCTGCTTCCACTTTTTGTATTGAGGTAAAAATAAATTTTTAAGTAAAGATTGCAAAAAAAAAAAAGAAGAGAAAAAAAAAAGGCATGAAATTGAGAAAATTTTTTTTTTAAAGAATTACTGCGGATATATTACTTGCTAACTTTTTAAACGAATTGTTTTTGCAATGAAGCCATTAAATTGATTCAAATGCATACAAGAATGTGTAGTCAGTAAAGAAATAAGTAAATATATGATAGCGAAAAAAGGAAAATTATTTGCCTCAACAAGCCAAAAGCTTGAGTTTCAATAAACTCTTGGTTTGAAAACTCAGCATTTCAAGTCAAGTTTTTTTTTTCATTACTTCTATTTTTATTAGCCTCAGAAGTTTCGATCTTAGAATCTTATAAAAATCCATTGTTGTCGGTTCATTTTTATTCACGGATCCAGTTTTCCCTTTCCATATTATTTTATTTATTATAAAGTTATAAAGGCATTGTTTTTCTATAAATATTTTTCTATCCCTTATTTAAAGGTATTTTCCTGTACTGCTATTATTATGTTTTTCATTTAAGAGTTAAAAACTTGTTTTTATTTTATTTTATTATTATTATTATAACGTAATTCTGCGCTAAGATAAAGCTATTTTAAAAAAAAAAGTGTCTAATCTTATGAACCATTTTACAATTATAATTTTTTGTGCAAATAACATTGATATATTGTTATAAATTACCCGTTATAGAGATTAATTAAAATACTTAGAACTTAACGATCATCTTCATGCACATGCAAGCAAAAATAGTATTTAATATATCCGCCCGTTTGGTAACTGAAAATATTAAATTACGGCTGTGAACTCACCAAATTTGTTAGAGCAATATAATGTAAGAGCAATATAACTGTTATTTTAAAAAAATGATTACTTAGAAAAATGACTTCTGCTCATCATTAGATCTAAATAATTACAATACTAATGATAATAATATTTGAAAGTGAGAAATGGAAGCACAAGCATCAGCAAACAGAATTCTTTTTAGTACATATATGTTAACTGAATAGTTTCAACTTTAGTAAAAATGTTTTCTGCCAAGAAATAACAATTATTGCGAAGCAATCATTGGGGTTGGTGAGTGGCAGCGAACAGGCTGCTTAGTCCTTTATTCTTATTAAAAGAATCTTTCAAAAAAACTGCTTTTAAAAAAATAAATTCATAATGTGTCATTTCATACCTATGCAGTTTTAGGAAATTTGATTTGAATTGAGTATGGAAAGAAAAAAATTTATAGCGCAATTAACAATTGTTTTATTCGTTATAGAATAACAAGTTATTGACATATTTGACAAGTTTTCCGTATATTAATTGTTTGCATTCATAACACAATTAGTAGCGTTAATCAACAGTATGCTCTAATATTGACACTGCAAAATTTACAGCAGTATTTAGTAATATTCTTATCTCCTTGTAAATTTAACACAATGTGCTGTAATATTCACAATTCGAAACAGCAATTTTAGGAATTTAACAACTAATTGCTGGTGTGCCAACAACATTTTGCTGTAAAACACATAAGATGTCTTTAAATTGGCATTTAATACTTGAGTTAAAATAAGTGCTTGGAATTAAATTAAATACATCACTAAATACTAATTTAATAAAGAGGTTCTAATCATAACCTACTTTTAGACAGCAATTAAAAAAAAAAAAAAAGAATAAAAATCCCTTTAAAATAACTGCGCAAAACCAATTAGTGAGGGAAAATGTAGCAGAGTTACACACTTACATGAAAAACATTTGCATTGACTTGAAATCTAATAAAGAAATTTTTCTTGAACAAATGTTATATGTACGTAAAATAGTTAAAAATTAATAAAATAAGATTTATCAAAAGTAATTTATTTTAGAATCAAAGACGCCTTTCAAAGGATAATTTTTTTTGTATTGTTTTTGTTATAAAATTATTATTTTATTTATGTCTCATTTTTTTATTTAGTTTATAAAAGTAGAAAAAAAATGCTAACTAATTTAGAAGTTAAAAACCTGCAAACGTTTGAAATGAGTAGTTTGATTTTCATTCTTTTTAATCAATTCTATTCCTTACGATCTTATTTTTTCTTCTCCAAAATTAGTTATGATAAAAAATAATTCTGAAGCCACGTTTCAACAAGACAATTGGTTAAATAAAGATCATCGGCAATCAACTGGTTTAATTCTTTTAATGCTTGTGTTTTAATTACTTTCCTTCGTGGATTAATAATGGTTATTAAATAGCCCCAATTCATGCGAAATAATATGACATTTGAGACAAAATAATGGACAGTTCTATTAAACCAAGTTTTACAATAATTCCGCTATTACGACAAATAATAAAGCTATAAAATTAGCAACCTTCTGCCATAACACATTGTTTAGGAAAATATAAATATTTTTTTGTTTTATAATTGTATGAAAAATGTTAAAATGAAAGAATTTATTTCTGGTGTCAATGCAGAAAAGAAAGACAAACCTCGTTTCTAATACTTATAAAGCAATTAATGCATGGGTTTTAACTTCAAAAGAGTTCTTGATAACTCACATTTAATCTTTTTTTTTTTTTAGGATTTTGATGTTCCAAAATAGAAATTTTTGCCTCTCCAGAAGTATTTTGAATCAAAACGTCTTTTAATTGCTATCTTCAAATGTGCTCTTATTACAACAAGCTCGATCCTGCAACTTTATAATTGTCGTTGAACAGTCGACCCGATTTTTTGGATTTTCGACTACTAATGTTCAACTCCGTAGCCTTGTCATTGTGAACCCAATCCAGAAGACAAGGGAACTCCTGGATCTAGTATTGGGAGAAATTTGACTTCGTGAAGGACTTTTTGATGGAACTAACCAGCATTTGCGTTACATGGAGACGAAGACCACGAGGACCTCCCACGGTTAGCCTGACGGCAAGGGGACTCTAACCCATGATCCGTCTACCACTGAGTATATTTTGCGTCAGAAATGTGGTCAATGCGAGCCGGGTGCGGAATTCGTATTGACCAGTCATCGCTGGGATTCAAACCCGATTCACCTCATTGGTAGGCACAAACAAATTTTCGCTATATATAACAAACATAACAAACTTTTGCTACATTTCACTTTTAATAATTTGCATTTTAACGTAAAAAAAAAAAAAAAAATCTTTCTTCGAACTAAGAAAAGTGAAAGACTGTCTGGATGCATGATAACTAGAGAACGGAATGGTTTTTTTCCCCCAACAGTTTGCAGATTTTCAAACGGTGGTTTGTAAACCTCTTTCTGACTCTCTATGATTTGGGCGAACTATCAAAAATAGTTTGGTGTCGAAAAATATTGATGATTTTCATTGATGAAAACCATTGTTATAGATTAAAACGCGCCCTGTCATGGAACACGGAATACATTTTCATTCCATTCAAGTTCAAATACTTCTCAGTAGCTATTCTTTGTTTCTTATAAATTATCTTCATAAAATTCGTTAAATCGCGAAATTCGGTAAATAGGGGTTCGACTATAGTTTTGAAACACACTCTCCGCGTAAACCTTCCTAAATATGTAAAAAGTATGTCTAAAGATATATTATAAATGAGATTATTTTTGTCACCGGTTTAAATAATAAAGTGTTTATTATTTATTTCATTTTTTTTTTTTTTTTTTTTGTTGTGTATATACAGAATTAAAAACTATAATTTCAATTTAATATTTTTTTTCTGATATAAATAAATTGCGCTTATATTTTGATAACAGTGATTCTGTTTTGCAAATATTTATATTTTTTTCCTGCACTTTCTAGTCTACTACTATAATGATAATAATTCAAACACTTACTAGTGCTGTTTTTCTAACATACATATCTTTAGAATTCTGTTTTTGCTTCATTTTTTTCCCTAACTTTTTACTTAAATTGCTTTCTTAAGACACATTTGGTTTTAGCTGCGTTTACCATTTTTCCATTTTGACTTTTTATTTTTTAATTTTATTTTCTTAAGGTTCTTGGCTCACCAGAACATTTTATAATTTAAGCATGGTAAAAGTATATATGAATATAATCTTCATTCATACTATTAAATCTTATTTTAATTTTCAGATAACTTAAAATTTAAATTTATAAAATATGGGTAAGCAAATATAATTCGAAAAATGTTGTAAATTAGTTTGTGTGTGTGTGTGAAATATGCAACTTAATTACAATTAAACTATCGAAAATTATTTACTTTCATTCAAATTATTATTTTTAATTTAAACATTTTGAATGAATGAAATAATAATAATAATCTCATAAGTAAAACAGACGTTAAAACTAAGGTTTAAAAACTATTATAATGTTTTAAAGAGAGTCAAATATAAATACTAGACAATCATGTATTAAATCTTATGCAAATTTTCACATTTTTAAAAATAGAAGGAAAAAAATGGAATGCATCGAATATAATCCCAAATATAACATTCATGAAATATTGTTTTAATTATCTTTTTTTTTTAAAATTTAAAGTTAGCTAAATATGGAATAAATCAAATGTTTTACAAAAATATAATGTTTTTAAATAACATAATATTTTCGTCATTAAAATTTTCACATTTAAAAAATAATAATTTTAGCTTAATTAAATTTAGACAAACCAAATATAAGGTCTTTAATATTATATGTGTTATTTTTGTTTTGTTAATAATATCAAAAAGTTTTTAAAGATTGAAAATTGAATAATCCTAAGTAGAAATTTCACAGAATTAAACTATTAAACTTCTCAAAATTTTTTTTTACCCCAAGCATAAAAAAAAAAATTAAAATAAATAAATAAATAAAAAAAATAATAAAAAAATACATGGAATAAAAATTATATGATATGAGCTTCATAATGATGGTATATTATTATTCAAAAATAAGAGTGATTTCACGAAGAAAAAAAATTCTGGTACAATTACCATACTGCATGGTAATAAAATTTCTGACGAGAAAAAACATAATTCTGGTATTAAAAATCGAAATAAACGATATTTAAACTATTGATTAGTTAATTTTTCCGTTCAAATTGTAACGGTTTACCGGAAATTCTGGTTTTTAAAATTATAGTTATTCCTACTACAGATTTAGTAAAATATACAAAACTGTAAAGTTAATTTAAGCAAATTGATGGTTTTTATTCATTGCTCAAAAGGTATCATGACAAAATCACCACACCTTACATACCAAATTATATTGAAAACATATTTTTGAAACATATTGTTATTCAACATTAATTTTAAGAACACATTTTCTTTAAATAAGACAAGGGTTATTTTTTCTTCTGACAAGTGGAGTGTCACTTAAAATGATTTTCTGAACTCTTCAATTGTCGTGTTTATTTATTTGATTCCTTTTAAATGCGTACTTTTTGATTTTCTTGATTACTTTTAAATGCGTACTTTTTGATTTTCTTGATTACTTTTAAATGCGTACTTTTTGATTTTCTTGATTACTTTTAAATGCGTACTTTTTGATTTTCTTGATTACTTTTAAATGCGTACTTTTTGATTTTCTTGATTCCTTTTAAATGCGTACTTTTTGATTTTCTTGATTACTTTTAAATGCGTACTTTTTGATTTTCTTGATTACTTTTAAATGCGTACTTTTTGATTTTCTTGATTACTTTTAAATGCGTACTTTTTGATTTTCTTGATTCCTTTTAAATGCGTACTTTTTGATTTTCTTGATTCCTTTTAAATGCGTACTTTTTGATTACTTTTAAATGCGTACTTTTTGATTACTTTTAAATGCGTATTAGCAATTAAGAATAGCATTTAGATTATAGACATTCTTAAAAGCATCATCTTGGATCGGAAATATCATTTTAAAAAAGTAATCTCTTTAAAAAGTTATGAATTTCCACCCTTTCTGGTTAAACGTTGAATACCTTGAATACATTTTTTAAATTGAACTAGAGTTTAACCTTTAATTTTTATTTTTAATAATCTTTTGAATATGCATAGTAAATGGGAGAAGAAAAAAGCATATTGATGTATTTCGAATTCATCATGAGCAATACTACAAATTCGTGTACAGTAATTTCAAACATAATTACTTTTTATATAAATAATCGTTTTCAAACATAACTATTATTTATATAAATAATCGTTTTCAAAAACTACTTTTTTCCTAAATAATCGTTTTTAAACATAACGAGTTTTTACATAAATAGTCACGAGTTTAACCTTTAATTTTTATTTTTAATAAATAATCTTTTGAAAGTGCGTAGTTAATGGGAGAAAAAAAGCACATTGATGCATTTCGAAAATCACCATGAACAAAACTGCAAATTCGTGTACAATGATTTCAAACATAATGTTTGAAACTTGAGGACTTTTTATATCAATAATCGTTTTCAAGCATAACGACTTTATATACAAATAATCGTTTTCAAACATAACTTTTTTTATGTAAGTAATCGTGACACCCTCCGAAAAGAAATTGTACTCAGCGCAGACGATGAAAATCGTCGCAGATAAAGAAATAAACTGACCAAGATACTCGATGTGCTCTATAATAAATATAATCATTTTGGTAAAAAGAAAAAAAAATTCTATGCTCCTTAAAGGGATAAGAGGTTTTAAGCATACTATGCATCAATTAAACTTTAATTTGCCTGATAGCCATAGCTCCGTTGTTGATCTAACCACAAATTAAGTGTAAAGTAGATGATAGCAAATTTAATTACCTGTGTGGATTCTAACGTGTCCTTTTAACTGTCCATTATTGCTGAAAGACACTTGGCAATGAGGACACTGAAATCTCTTGGGCCTTTGCTTTTTGGTCTTGGGTTGCTTTAGAAGATGGTTTAGTTGATGAGATGAGATGTCCCAGGGAGGCTGAGTCACTTGGAAAGCCATCACGGGTTCCATCGTCTGCTGCTTGGTCTTCAACTTGAAAGCTGATGGAGCCCACAAATCGCTGGACGGTACTTCTTCAGTTGCTGATTTTCTCAGGGAATCCCCCAAAGCCCACGGACGGAAGAGGGGTGTCCGATTGCGTACCTGCTTGAAAGCCATGGGGGTAGTCGCGTGACGAAAAACCTCTCGAAATAAGGCACTTATAGGGATCTTGTTTCCAAAGGGTCTCTAAGAGCAGATGGTGATACCCATTGAAGAACACTATTCACACAACAATGCTATGCCACGAGATTGAGATTGGCTATTTGACTCTTTACCCCCCATCCATTCCTTGTTCACTCCCCTCTTTTTATTCCGCCCCTCCTTGTGATGGATGAACGGGCACATTCTGTAGTAGAAATCGAGGATCGCTCATGCTAATAGTGTGGATGTTTTTAATAAGCATGTGATAAATGTGCAAACATCATGCTTATTCCCCATCTCACTTCACTTCAGTTTTGAGTTTTATTAGTTAAAAATAATGTATAGCCTGATATGAATCTGAAACTAAATTGTTATCCTATTCATTTGAAAACGCTAGTGTTTTGGTATTTAATCTAAATGAAGATTTTCTTGTAAATTATTTTTAAACATATAATAAATCCAATTCAATGCTGAGTTCTTTCTCCAAATTGATGCTGAAATTTCAAACGCTGATCAAATAAATGCTTTAAAATTTCAAAAACGCTGGCATAAATTATTTTCTTTCAATTTACAATTTTTGTTTCAACCTATTAAAAAAAAAATAGTTCCTTAACGACTATGGAAGTAACTGATCTGATAAATCCTGTAACTTCTCTAACTGGAAAATTAAACTTCAATTATTGTGTTTTCTTTTCTTCTTTTAAACTATTTCCAATTATGCTTATAATTTTCTTCCTCTTTTTTTTTTTTTTTTTTTTAATGGGAAAAAAGTTGGGGTGTGAGGGGAATTTATGGGTGAATGTTGCATTTAAAATTTCGGACTTAAATGAGGTCTAAATCCATTTACTTAAAATAAAAATTAATATATAAAAAATAAAATGTAATAGTTTTATTGTAAAAGTTTGTTTCTTTAGAATATATGCAAATTAACAAATTAAATTGTTTCTTCATTATTCATAAATACGTTACCACTTCTCAATAATGCATCTATCCTTAAAATATGATAAATATTTATTTTATTCCAATTTAAATGAAAACAAGCGAAATTTCTTTCTGCATAGTTTTTCATTTGACACCTGTAGTTTTACATTATTGCATTAAATAAATTTTTTTTTCATTGGAAAACTAAACAGAATTTATAAAACATTAACACGGTGTTCAAAGCATTTTATTCTTTTAAAATTATTATTTATGTACCACCACTTTTCTTCTTTTTTTGGAAACAGCAAGATTTTTCTGCATCGCAAAGACTTTGTATGATAAATGAGAGGTGAGAGATTAATTTTTAAACCTATAAATTATTTTGGAAACTATTTTTCATACTTGAGGCACCTATTTTTGGAAGCACCTTTATATCCATCGGTGGGGAAGAGTCATGCAGTTCAATAAATACATTAATTTGACTATTTAATAAATATTATTCATCAAATAATATTTGTATTTAAATTAATGTTTTATTGAAAAAAGAACTACGAATCCTCATTATCTCAACGTAATATTGTATGGAAATAAATATTTTTGCGAAAAGTGCAACAATTTTGATTTATTTTATTCCTTATTTATTTTATTTGTTATTTATTCTTTTTTTTTTTTTTTTTTTTTTTTTTCGCTAACTATTGATTGGAAAACTAAGTTAAAAGTATTCTCCAAATTGTCAATTTATATAAATATGATATATTTTCAAGTGCTTCGTCCAAAAACAGGTTTCAAATTTTAAAATTGCCCGAATTGAAACTTAAAGTTTTTTTTTGTTTTTGAATGCAACGTTATTGAAATATTTTAGACTGTTCTACACAGTCCCTAGCCATATTATTAGACGTACTATAAAATTCTATGTAAAATTAGAATTATCTGGTGATACTATACAGCTGTATTGTTTTTACTCGGATGAAACTGGTTTGCATTTGTTTACGCTCCTGTATCAATGGGTTTACTAAAATTGTAATGCAATATGTTAAAAATAAATACAAATAGGAAGTATATAATCAGTCTCCTGAATAAAAACTTATGACATTTATGTTTAAATATAAAAGTATTGCATATAAACAGCAAATCATGTCATTATTAAAAAACCACAGTACGTCTAATAACTTGATCATTATTATAATATTCTCATATAATGCTTGATCGAATAAATATTCTATATTTATATAATATATCGTCTAATTTATCCTATCGTCAAATTTATATTATATATCGTCTAATTTAACCAACTAACGTAAACAAGTGCAAACCGGTCGCATAAAAACAATAAGGCTGTTTGATTTCATAGTATCACCTCATAATTAAGATTTTACATAGAATCTTATAGTGCGTCTAACAACTTAGCCAGGGACTGTAAGCTTAATTAAATATAATCTAGCACTCAAATGTTAAATCATCAAATAAAAGTTTGGTATATCCATGGTACTACTATGAACAATGTTTCCTTCCCTATGACTCATTATAGTACACCAATCATCCATTCACAGCGATGGGGGTTACGGGAGAGGTCTCCCCGAACTCCTGCTGCATACAGAATTCAAACCAATGACGGGAACGGATCTAGGCGTGAATTGAGATAGAGTCCAGTTGCCGCACCCCAGAGGGGCGGAGCCCCTTTTCATTTATCCGGTCCCCGCTGTCAGTGAATTTTAAGGGATATTAAATGGATTTTTTGATTAAATCTCCCAGAAATGGTATGAGTGATAAAGGTCACAAAATTCTCAGTAAGAAATTATTCAGCTATTTTTTTAAAGAAGGATATTTTTCTATTAAATCGGCTTCAAGCCAGCATATAACAATAAATAAATAAATACAGGCTATGTACTCAATTATTTGCCATTAAGGGATAAGGGAATAGACATAAAATTAAAAAAAAAAAAAAAAAAAAAAAAAAAACGACATATATATCAGGGTTGGAGTAGGAATCCGACGCCTTCACACTTCAAAATGTTCAGCGGATTGACACTATTTTGTTGCCCTAAAGACCCCAATTATTTATTCAACCGTGCGTGTATATGTGCTCGATACAAAGTGATAATTCTTGTGATCAGAAGTTACTAAATAAGGATGTACAGCCCAAATATATATCTAACTTACAGCCCACAACGTTAACAGCGTTTGACGGAATTGTTCACAGCTTTATCAGAAGGTAGGTAGGTATTTTATTTACTTCGCTCTAGAGCTGCACAATGGGCTATTGGCGACGGTCTTTGAAACATCCCCGAGGATGATCCGAAGACGTGCCTTCGCAATTTGATCCTCTGCAGAGGGGATGTCTCCCCTGCCCCGATGACCTGCGCGCGAAGTTGAGCACTTTACGGTAGAACAGATTAACGAGAACCGATAACGCACACCCTCGGTCTCTATAGAGACTTATCACCAACCAGCTTACTGACCACAGCCAGTGATGCTTGCCTTCTGCTGGGAACCGTGTCTTTACGATCAGTCCATTGCGGGGCGAGCGTTATCAGAAGAACAACCCTTCTAGCATAAGGAGGTTCTAAGCCTATAAAATTTCACTAATTAAACAAAAAACAAGTGGCCGGAAGTGATCTCACGCCCATTTTTTTTAAACATATATAAAAGCGCATGTATTCATTTTTCTTTGCTGATTCTGGGTTTTGAGAATTGAGGATTCGGCGGAGTGATTTTGCTGCTTGCTCTTGGTGGATTAGAGATTGTTTCGACATAGCCATGGGCGCCCATAGGGGAGGTGATTAATCATGTATAATTAAAAGTGAAATTAATTTAAATTAATTAGTTATTCAGCTAATTAAGTTATTTAAATAGATAAAATTTCCCTTCATTAATTTTTCAATTCATTAAGCTATTTGTCGTTTTCTATCATGAGCCCCTAAATTCAAACATATGGGCACCCCTGAACATAGCCGTAGGTATAGATATAAGTATTCTTGCATCTAATTTATGCTAGTTAGTTGAAAATTGACTAAGTAAGTCTTCTTTTATGTATTTATTGTGGAATATAGTTTAGCGTGGTTGATTCTGGGTGGGACCAGAGATTCATGGCCTCACCTACTGATTTATCGCAAAATGGTCCTTTTCAGGACCAACAAATTACGAATTCACCTCTTACTTCCGAGAGCCCTATGGACGCGGTAGTTATTATTGAGGATACAAATGCCGATCTTAAAGCCGCTAATAAAGAGGGATGCACCCTTTCTAAAAATATTTTGGATTTAACTCCGGCAAAATGAATAAAAAGAAAAAAAGGAAAAATCGACACAAAAATACAGTTCAATCGACGGATGAAGATTGTACGGACTTAGAATCCGACGCCCTCACAGATAATTTAATTGATAATGAAAATGATGACATCGCTATACCTTTTGAAAATATGGTAATCGAAACCCTTTGAGAAATTTAAAAATCTAGGTCTTTAAGGTCGCACTGAATAAAATTAATGACGACCATAATCATTTCAAGAATAAAATATCCAAAGAAAATACCCTATTTAATGTCCTCTCAGAAACCACCACGGAAAAAATTGATACTTTCGCCCAAGATAATAAAGATCACTTTCCTTCTATCCCATTTTTTGATCAAAATGACTCACGTGATTTCAATATGGACACCATCTTTCCTGATACTTTGAACTAAAACAACAGAGGAAATAATATTTCTGTATCAAAAACAAAAAGGTTTAAGACAACATCACCAACTAAGATAAATCATACCGAATGCGGAAATAATAGCAATGAAGTGGAGCTTAATGTTATAGAACAGGATAATACCCAAGACACCTCAGAATTTATCCGAGCCAAGAAAATCATGGCCCCGCCCTCATTTATAGTTCAAGATAAATCTTTCAATTGGCCCGCCTGCAACAAAAAACTTAACGACAAAAAAAAAAATAGAAGGATTTATAGGCAAGACGAATGGAGAAAACTTTATTATCAAAGTTAATAATATGGAAGCTAGGAATCAAATTAATACTGCCCTAGAGGAATGCAACTATAGTTATCACACTTATTCACTTCCCGAAAAAAGGAATATGAGAGTAGTTATAAAAGGCGTCCCTAAAGAAGTCGACCCTGAAGATATCAGAATAGAACTACTGTCCCATGAACTAAATGTCTTACATGTAACTCAATTGGAAAGAAGGAGAGATTGGGTTAAAACAAAACTCCCAGTATATATAGTAGACCTACTAAAAACAGAAAAAAGCAAGGAAATTTATAATATAAGATCCATAACAAATGTAGTTCCTAAAATCGAAGAGTATAAAAAAGCAGAAAGACCGACACAGGTGTCAGGGTTTCTTTCATGGACAAAGTAACTGCCGACATCCCGCTCACTTTGTAAAGTGCGCAGGCGACCATCTAACCAAAGGTTGCCCAAACAATTTCGAAAAGGTTAAATGCTATAACTGTAAAGGAGAACATCCTGCCAATTTCTCTCGTATTTGAAAAAATAGTGGTAAAAATACAAGAAAAAAGATCTAGGAGAAGACCGATGGAAGTAAAGAGACAAATTAATGTTCAAATAACAGGCAATAACAATACTAATAGCAGTCAAAAATTCTCTGCCTAAAGATGAACTTACCAAATCTTCTAAAACAGGCTATTGAAGCTTCAAAAAATTTAACAGCTCTTAAAGTTACCGAGCAAAATATTGAATCTCAGTATAACAAGAGAACCGACTTAGACAACAAAAATAATGACAACAGATTGTCTAGTCTCAATATAGTTCTTTGGAATGCCTCAACAATAAAATGACTGAACTATTGGACTTCGTAATTGAATATTCTCCAGACATCATCGCAATCACTGAAACTCACGCAAAACCAAGTCAAAAATTGAGAATTCCTAATTACAATTCATACAGGTACGATCACCTCTCACACTATGGTGGAGGCACCGCTATATATGTTACTCGAGCTTATAAATCGGCGGTATATAACTTAAAGACTACGGACAATATCGATGAAACGTCGATAATATTACAAATCAATGATCGAAATATGAAGATAACTACACTATACAATCCACCGAGCCGCGATGGCTCAGGGGATAGAGCGTTCGCCTTCCAATGAGGCGAACCGGGTTCGAATCCCAGTCGATACGAATTCCGCATCCGGCTTGCACTGACCACAGTGCTGACGTGAAATATCCTCAGTGGTAGACGGATCATGGGTTAGAGTCCCCTTGCCGTCAGGCTAACCGTGGGAGGTTCTCGTGGTCTTCCTCTCCATGTAACGCAAATGCGGGTTAGCTCCATCAAAAAGTCCTCCACGAAGGCAAATTTCTCCCCATACTCGATCCAGGAGTTCTTCTGGATTGGGTTCAAAATGACAAGGCTACGGAGTTGAACATACCCATTAAGTTGGGTCGGCTGTTGAACGACGGTTATAAAATAAAATAAAACTATACAATCCACCAAATAACGAACTAAAGGAAAGCTTTTCCAGAAACATCTTCAAGCAAAGAATACGGGGTGTAATAAACAAGGCCTATCACCAAAAGCCTAGGTCTAACCATTTATGCTCCACCCATTCCCAGGTTACAAGCCTGATATCATGGTAACACCATGAATGTTATAAATGAATTAAGCCTACCCAGGACATCATGACTGAAAAGATCGACTGGTTCACAACATCCTCACAAAAAAGCTCCCCAACCAATATTGATACAATTACTGATATTGAGACGCTTACTAATGACTATGCACTGTGTGAAGCCACCGCTGAAAGAATCTAAATAACAGAAAATTATCTAAATAAAAGAAACAAACTTCAAAAAGTTTATAAGAGAACCCAGTTCATAAAACTGAGATTAATAGATTAACAAGAGATATTAAAAACAAATGCCAAAACTAAAGGAATGGAATGAGAAAGTGACAAGCCTAAATACGGGAGCCTCTGGAATATGGCTAAAAAAAGCACCACCAACAAATCTTCCATTACGATAAGATTGTTTATACGGGCAGTGATAACGTGTTTGCTAAAACCATGCAAGATCAGTTTTCCGAACATTATTGCCCCTACAATGATCAGTGTGTTAATGAGGAATTTGAAAAGATTATGAACACTCCCTGTACTACTCAAGGCATTCAGAATACTAACGAGGATGAAATAATTAATATCATTAGAAAATTAAAAAAGAGAAAGGGCATGATAACATTACTAATGAGATGCTTAAGAATGCCCCACCAAATATAATACCAATACTAAGTAGCATCTTTAACGTCTTATTCAACCACTGCTATTTTAACCATTGTTGGAGAAAATCAGATGTAATCCTCTTTCCAAAACCGGGTAAAGATACTTCAAACCCAAGTAACTTCAGACCCATTAGTCTCTTGCCTACGCTATCAAAGGTTTACGAAAAGCTTATCTACAGTAGAATTAATAAATACCTTTATAAATTACCCAAACAACAATACGGGTTCAGACAAAATTTGTCAACCACCAAACAAATTATTAACCTACTAGAATTCATTAGTAATGGTAAATATAAAAATGAAACAATGGCCATCGACGTCGCGAAAGCGTTCCATCGAGTATGGCATAATTGTAAAATTAAACAATATGAGCTTCTCTATTGACATACTAAGGCTATTCATATTTAATTAACAGAGAATTAAATTAAATAATAATTATTCAGACTACAAAAAAAAATGCGTACCACAGGGTTCAATTCTGTTCTGTACCCTGCAGACTTTCCAACGATAACCTAAATGTTGCACCTTCAATACTGAGATCAAACCACGTTAAATACGATCTCATATAATTTGAGTACTCACATAGGTTGCTCTCCTTCTGAATAAAAGCTTGATCTAGCAACTAAAAGAACCAGCACCTTCAATACTGAGATAAAACCACGTTAAATACGATCTCATATAATTTGAGTACTCACATAGGTTGCTCTCCTTCTGAATAAAAGCTTGATCTAGCAACTAAAAGAACCAGCACCTTCAATACTGAGATCAAACCACGTTAAATACGATCTCATATAATTTGAGTACTCACATAGATGACATAATCAAAGTCCTTCTGAATAAAAGCTTGAACTAAAAGAACCATCTATATACGACCAGCCCTCACTACTATAAGCCTAAAAAAGAAGCTACTACAACTGAAGGTAAATTTCTACGCACAATGACTGGCGGCGATTAGCAATAGATTACTTAGAAAAGACATTGAAGATATCAATTGCTTTATAGCTAAATTGACCACAAAATTTTATGGCGACGCAAAAACATCCGACTTCAATAAGCTGTTCGATATTGATATAATCAGTGACAATTCGAATTTCAGCCCAATTACCGCCTTTTTATGCTCAGACTATCAAAATACTATTAACTTTAATTTTGCTGGGTCGCCGCAGTAGAAAAAGATGAACTCTAATGAAAACTAGTGAAGACGAATCGGTTCGCACCAAACACCGAGATAACCCAGCATTTTTCTTTGCTCACGAGTGTTGCAAACGCTACTGAATAATATGACTTCGTATTGTGGGCCCTTTCTTAATTCAATCGTATAAGGTAAGTTGACTATCGTTACTTGTTGCATCTAGTATTTTCTTTTTAAATTAGCAGCTCAAGTTTTCAAAATTTTTACTGGATTATATGTATAAACTGGTTTTAAAGTTTAATATATTTGAGTTTACGTTTTTAGGTGTTCAAAGGGTATAAAATAAGTAATTTAATCCTCAATAAAGTGTTACTTATTGTTCTTTTTAAGCTATTTTGACTTTATTTTCATAAAGTAAATGAACCTCATTTTTTTATTGCACGCTAAATAATTAATCTTAATATTATCCTTATAGTCCTAATAAGTGCATTGCATTCAAAATTGAATCAAAAGAAATTAGCTGTATTTTATTTTAGATCTAGAAAAACATATAAAATATGATATCGGTGTATAAAAATGTATGTTAAAAGTTTAAAATTTATCAAATATTCATAACATTCTGTAATTTATACCAAACAAAAATTGCAAAAATTCTTATGGAAAAATCCAACTAATTTTCAAGCTTTTGTCATTTCTTTATAGAGGGGTTAAACTATTTATTAGAAAAAAAATTTTTTTGGAAAACTATTTAAAAACTAATTTTTGACTCATACTTTTTACCTAATTTTTAAAAACTATTTTGTTTTAAATTGATCCTAATTAATATTTTGCTATTCTTAATGAAATACTTTTTTACAATACTTAAACAAGACTACTTTGTATTTACTTTCTCATAAATTTTTACTTAATGGAAGCACTTATTTTATAAAAAATAACTTTGCTTTCTCGAGTAACAGTTTTTAGAAAATAAGTTTTTTTAAATCTAATTTTTAAGGAGAGTTAGTGACCAGCAACGTTTGGTTCCGTACTCAGCATATACGAACGTTTAAAACTGAAGTTATCTTTGTTAGCAAAAACTTATAAGAGAATACAGGTATTTCTTTATTAAAGAAAATACAGGAATTTTTAGACAACTTTAATAACCTCTTGAAACACAGCGTTCAATATATTTTACAACTTTTTGATGCAATTTTATTATTTATATTATCCTTTTATGATTTAAGTATCTGTAATTTTAATTTTTTAAAAGTAACGACGCTCTCTCTTAATGATATTATTACTTTCAGGTTATACATGGCAAAGATTTTTGAATTTCTGTGGGAATTAGAATTTAACTGGAGATGCGACTACTATAAGGATGGTGAAAAGTGTCTGTATGGAGAAAATTTAACTGGAGATGCGACTACAATAATAAAAGAAAAGTTTGCTGGAGCTGTAAAAGTGCATGAAGAAAACAAAGAAGCATTTTTTTCTCCTTACCTTATATTATTTTGACCCTTACCAGTGTAATATTCTTAAGCTATTTTTGCCAATTTATAAAATTAGATTTGTTAATATAATACTTGAAAATCTTCAGATTTCAAATGCTTCATTTTATAATGTGTCTAAATTTAAAGAAAAATATATGAGTATTTTAATCTACGCTAAACTGTTGGATGTGAAAGAAATATTTTGAAATAAGAAAAAGAGTCAATGATTAGAGTAAAAATTATTTATTTTTTCTTGGTTTGATTTCATTATTTTTTTGAAATCATCTTCGAGGTTTTAGTTTATTTTTAACGCCTTTAGACCAAACGCACAGTGTACCGAATATTTAAAGCTTAATTGCAATTTTTTGAAATCTTAATCTCTTCTAAAATCTTTCCTGATACTCAAAATACAATGCCACTGTATTCTATCGTAAATTTTAAGATAGTCTCCTTAGTTTTAAGAAAGTAATGTAATTAAATTTGATTCAATTGCATAAATTGAACTTCAAAATTCATTCTGAGACTTGTAAATGATAAGTTATTTTAAAAATTTAAGGACATATTTTGAAATTTTTTCATTCATACAGAATTTCCAAAACTTCCCAAATCATTTTTAAAAATCTAAAATTTTACAAAACTGATTAATCATAGATGCATACTATTTTAAATTAAACAGTTAAATGTATAGTTTTACTTTCAAACTCAAAAGGTATGTATTATGCATATGAGTATTTAAATCTTAAGTTAAAGATAGAAATTATTATACTGAAAGAATTTTCTTAGTTATTTGACATTTTGGAGTTAATCGCTAGTCTATTCTCTAAAAATACTTTTATAAAAATTCTCAATTATCGTGCTATGACTTTCAGACCAGTTCTTATAAAACTTAATATCTTAATACTCAGTTTTAAATATTTTAGCTTTTTTTATTTTAAGTGAGGTTTGAATCTTAATCACTTTCCGACTAGCTAGAACTATCAAATGTCTAATGAAACTCCGTGCACAGTATTGAAAGTTTAAAATTTTCTGATTGCTGAACAAAAATTTACGTCCAAATTTTATCGCCATCAACTTTCTAATTAGATTTGTGACTCTTTATAACAGGACTAAGTGAACTTTTTTCTGTCTTAACTTAGGGAACTGTAAATTTGCCATCTTTTCGACAAACTATTCTACTCAAAATTAGATTTGTGCTAGAGAATTTCTAAAGATTCCGTCAATTTACGGGTAATTAAGTGACCTCAAATACCTTTTTTGTTTTAGATCAAATATGACCTTTAGTTTGCTTGGAAAACTTAGTTTTAAAATTTTTATTTTTCAAAATTAGTTTTTGAAGGGTGTATATTGTAGTTTCTAATGCTCGAAATGTTGAAATATCTAAAAAAGAAACTCTAAAAATTATCGATTTATTAAGTTTCACCTTGATTTAATTTAAAAGGTAATCTATATTTTTATTCGTAATAAATTTAAATTTATTTGAGGCAATACAAGAGGTACAATTGAGGTGAAAGTTCTAATTTTCAGAATTCTCTTTACCTAGCCTGTAAATAGTTATTAATTTAGATTCCAATCAATTCACTTGAGCCGCGATGGCTCAGGGGATAGAGCGTTCGCCTTCCAATGAGGCGAACCGGGTTCGAATCCCAGTCGATACGAATTCCGCATCCGGCTTGCACTGACCACAGTGCTGACGTGAAATATCCTTAGTGGTAAACGGATCATGGGTTAGAGTCCCCTTGCCGTCAGGCTAACCGTGGGAGGTTCTCGTGGTCTTCCTCTCCATGTAACGCAAATGCGGGTTAGCTCCATCAAAAAGTCCTCCACGAAGGCAAATTTCTCCCAATACTCGATCCAGGAGTTCCCTTGTCTTCTGGATTGGGTTCAAAATTACAAGGCTACGGAGTTGAACATTAGTAGCCGTAAACCTATTAAGTTAGGTCGGCTGTTCAACTACGGTTATAAAATAAAAATAAAATCAATTCACTTGCATTATCTGATTAATTATAAACTATCCTTAATACTGTCACACTTTTGACTCTAAAATATTTTTGTCAAATAACGAAGCATTAATTTAAATTCGTCACATTTTCAAGAACTGCCAGTCAGAGTTAAGATTTTTCTCAATTAGGCATGAAATATTAGAATTTTTAATTTAGTGAAATACGTTCAAATTTTTTTTCAATTTGACTTATAAAATTTGATGTTGTACAGATTGACTCTTGTAATAGTTTATAGTATTCGGAAAACAATGAATTGTAAAAAAAAAATATTTAAAACGTTTGACTCAATGAATCACTAACGTTATATTCAGTTCAAACTTTGCAGATTGCTAAGCCTGTAAATATTTAAATTTCTTAAAGGTGTTTGACAAATAATTAAATGTGAAATTTGGAATGTGATTCAACACTTGGAAATTAATAAGTTTTGTATGTATGACTAAATTTTATTTTTATATATCGCAATGTGATATTAAAATATATTTTGACGAACATATAACATTGATGTATTTCATGATATCTAACAAACATTAAATATTTACAAAATGATGACAAATTTAATGCCTGACGTGCGGTTAAGTATGTAGCTGTAGATAAAACAAATTTTTTTTTAATCTTTTTCTTTTTAAATATGCTTTAAAAATTTAAGTTGTATAACATTTAATAAGACTGTTAACAAAAATCTCTTTTGTATTACTTAAAAATTTTAGTATGAGGTGAACGGGATTCGAATTCCAGCGATGGCTGGTCGATACGAATTCCGCACCCAGCCCGCACCGACCACAGTGCTGTGCCTTCTTAGGGGTTACCACCATTTACTTCAAAATGTTATTGAAGGTAACACAATTTTTGTTTTAGGTTGTCTTTATCTTAAAGTATAAGAAATGAAACTGAAAGCATCGATATTTAAAAGAAACGAGTGAGAAATGATCAAAAACAACGTTAGCAGTTTCGAGAACTGCCTGGCAGTGTAGTATATTTTACAGAAAATATTAAAATAAAGTATAAAAATTATAATTTTGTACTATTACTTGGACTAAAGAATTTTCTCAGCACTTTAACGTTACACAATTTATATATAACGCATAAATATTGGTACAATTCAATTTTTAAAAACTCTAGTTTTTATTTTTAAGAAAAGTGAATTAAATACAAAACTTTCAAATTCAACATCGTAATCGCGAAAACTCTAATTACATAATTTATGAATGTGTTTTGTGCTAGTTCAAACTGCTTTGCATAGCTCTTGGCCTTCAAGCTAAAAATTTCAAAACTACACGTGCAAAAGTTTCCACGTTTGTTTGGTTTTACCTTCATCAATTTGTTGTACTGCTTTGTTATAAATAGTAAATGTAATACATCATACAGAACCAAACGGATGCTAGTTTTGCCACAAAAATAATTCCACACAAAGAATTAATACACTGAAATTGTGAGGAATAAAATAATTTCAAAATACTCTATTTCCATGTTTTACTAGAAATCAAAATTATCTACAAATTGAAATTAAATACTTAGACAGGACTGGGATTTATACACATTGTAATGTACATAGTTATTATATATAAGTTTTAATAATTGAATGAAATAAAATTATAAATTTTCCATTTATAAATACAGAATTAATAGACTTTTGCGTTTAATATGCAATTTAAAAATATATTATACGAAACAAGATTGAAAGCTAAATATTGGACAGACGAAATAGGAGGGAGTTAATTAAACATGTTCACTGTTCTACATACTGTAACTTGCAATTCAAATGGTTATATATTAAAATTAATATACTTTATAAACTTTACGTCAAACATAAAATTTAAGTGAAAATTATAAATTGCTTTTAGATTAATCGGGATACATAATTTAAAACTATTTTAGAAATTGTGCTTTGAAACAGAAAATGGCCTTAAAGTTTCTTAAATTTTTACAAATTGTGTGCAATTTTTATTAAAGTACTTAAATGCTATTTTATATTTATAAAGATTTAAATTTTTTAAGCTTGACAAATTTTCATAATTGTTTTAGAAAGTAAAAAGTCTTATTTTTGCTGCTGGAGTATCAAATAACTCCTCTAATATACTAATCGCTTAACATTACCCTAACACTAACTTGCTGCTTCAGTATAGTGAAATAAGTTCTTTAGATTCGTTCATGCAGAAATGGGTGAATTATATTTTTACGAATATGAACCGTATTTAGTTAGTTTTCTAGAAATTTTGAGAGTTAATGATCACTTTTGTATAAATTTTAACAATTGCAATACATCAGACTTATTAAAAGTCAAAATTATCATTAATTCTTTCAAATACCTAACGATTTAAAATTACAAAGTCTAAAATAGAGACAGTAAGTTTTTTAGAGACAGTAAGTTTTTAATAAAACAAATCATTTCCTACAAGAAACAAATACTTATCTTACGAAATAATTACTTTATTGTGAAAGTTCAGTGTTGTTCTTTGTACCGTTCTTGGGGTCTTTCAAACTTCACTTTTGCAATTCTTGAAGTATTTTTAGTATTTATAATAAACTTCTCGAAGTTTCTTAAGTTAGTTTTACGCTGGAAATAAAGTTAAAAGATAGAACTTTATTCGTAGAACCAAGTTTTATCTTTTAGTCCCATCGACTTTAGAAATTTTAACTGATAAAAGCTTAACATTTTTTTAAGAAATAGTCAAAACAAAATGTAAAGCAAATATCTACAAACACAAGCAATTATCCACAATACCACATAGTAGTTTACGAAGACAGGGCACATTTTCTTAACTCACTTCCCCCCATTCAATACAATGTTATCCTGTAATACACGCCAGGTTTTGCTGTATTCGATGATGCAATCCATTAGAAACTACAACATAATTAGTAATCAAAGAATTAATATATGTCTTACTTCTGCAGGTCTCTCAATTTTTAAAAAAAAACAACTTAGTGTCTATTCCTAAGCGGAAAAAAAGTGTGAATTCCTAATAAAACAAAGTGTTAATGACTTCTAAAATGATTCTACGGAAGCAAAATATTTAAGAGGCTGAATAAATTAATTTGCATAATAAGCAATTTAAATTAGAATAAAAGAGATCTGCTTTTATTAAATCACACTGATAAACAAGCAATTATAAAGAAAGCAAAACATCAGATTTGAAGGCTGAAACAGACCAGTCGATTAAATGTCAGGGTAGCTAGCCAAAAGTTATATTCTATTAATTTTTATCTCTTCACCCTTTATTTGAGGTTTTCGAATCGCCCTTGTTGACAGCTTGCAAATTTTCGATATAATGAGTTGGTTATCAGCCAAAGAAAATAATGTAAACTTGATATCTAAAATTTAATCTACTTTTAAACATTTCTAATTTGAACTAATTAAAATTCAGTTTAAAACTTATGATGAGGCTATATTTAGGAAATTTCTGCTCTTTTCTATTCCTGGTTCGTAGTAGCACAGCTACATAAACCATAAAAACGGACCCTTCACAAAATTAATCTTCTAATCGGACCTTTCACAAATTTGTTTTTCATTATTGTTTTGTTAATCGAATAAACCCTTCCCGTAAAAACAAAGATTGTTCGAAACGAACTAAGTTTCCCTAAGTTTAAATTTCAAATGTAGTTTTCTAAGAAAATATTTCTACTTTTACAAACATCGTGTGCGCCTTCTTATTAATATTAAAGCATAATTTATCTTTGTAAATAAATAATTGATCAATTTATATTTATTCATAAAATTAATGGAATATTATGTAAATAGAAAACTAATTTCAGGAATTTTTTTAAATAAAATATTATAAAATTAAGAATTGTTTTAGTTTACTCAATGCGTGACACATTAAAAGTGATACATGACTGAGTTGTGTTATTTAAAATATGTCTATTGAAAATATTAAAAATTTGAGTGATTTTGTTTCAATTATTCGTCCGAAATGAATATTCTGCTTTGACCAGTATAGGCTAAATACTAAATATTTGTATGTTGCATCTCTAATTTAGCAGCAGCAATTGTTGAGCAGAATCTTGTATCTATTTACAATTTAAAAACTTCTTGAAAAGGTTTCTTGCAATAACAGGACCCTATTTGCACAAATTCACAAAAGTAGGACGCTGGTTGAAAGAATATGACTTAACGCTTATTTTATATTCACAAATTATGAATAGTTTCATAATTTTACAAAAACGGGACTTTCACAAAATCTCTGGACAGACACCTGAAGATTCCGGTTTGCTTTGTTAAGAAAAATATTTTGGTCTAAATTATAAACACAAATATTTGACGTAAACTGAGTTTTTTTAAGGCACTTTTCGACCGCTCATACAAATTACTATATTACTTAAATTCTGTTGTATAGATCTGTGTGTCTGATGTGTTTAGTTGAAATTATGTACTGCTTGAATAGGCATGTAATGCTGTTTTGATTTTAATAAAGGTACGAGTTAAAATTTAGTTTGTAAAATACAATAAATTCATTGCAAATTTAATGATAAAGTAAAATGATCAAGGACTTTAACTCAATCAGTTTTTATCCACTGCACGTAAAGTATTCTTTTCCGCTAACCAGTTTTTTCCATGTAAACAGTGGATCCCGAACCGCTAGAGGAGTAAGTCAAATTTTAGAGCCTAATTACGGAGCTTTGTAATCAGACATTGGGAGGAATCTTTTGGCGCTCAAAATGTTACAACTTTTTGATAGCAAGGAATAGTCTAAATTTGATAAAGAGTTAACTAGATTCACAATAAACTACGGAATTCAGGGTCGAATTGATACTAAACTTAGAGATTCATAGATTTCGAAATGCACTTTATTACTATTCTTCGAAAACTTTTTAAATTCGACGATTTCTATACCATATAAGTACAGATGTGCTAGATTAAAATTTCGAAATCTCCTGAACAAATGTGGAATTCGAATGGGTAGCGGTAGACGGCCGTTCTGCTCCCTCTTCGAGCTCTACACTTGTTCAGCCGTTTAGAGAATTTTAGATTCTTTCGTGTGCATTGCTGTACATGAAATATACCAGAAGTAAGGGCTGGGGTAGGCTTACAAACTGGGTGGACCTGGACTTAGACACTGCTCGTATGTTCGTAAGCCGAAGAAGCCCAGCGCTTACCATTGACTAACATGTAAAAGTTCCCTTTTGTTAAATTAAGTACTATATGCTCGCAATAGAATATTTGCAATAATTAATTTTTAAACTGTTGGAATGGCTATGAATAAGGTTCTTTGGATCGCAAGATTTGAGCCCTGAAAAACTCCTAGAGATTGAAATTAACTTAAAATTTAAAACTAGAAAGTTCATTGTGTTTAGAAATCTATGATTAACTTAGACTGCTAAAATTTTTCCAACTTGCGGAGGATGAGCCGTGATGGCTCAGGGGAGGGAACGTTCGCCTTCCATTGAGGTGCTGCGGGTTCGAATCCCAGCCACCGCTGATCGATACGAATTCCGCTTTCGGCTTGCACTGGCCACAGTTCTGACGTGAAATATCCTCAGTGGTAGACGAATCATAGGTTAGTCCTCTTACCGTGATACTAACTGTTGGATGTTCTCGTGGTCTTCCTCTCCGTTTAACGCAAATGCTGGTTGGTTTCATCAAAAAGTCGTCCACGGAGGCAAATTTTTCCCAATACTTGATTTCGGAAATCCTTTTTCTCTGGATTGGGTTAAAAAGTATAAGGCTATGGAGTTGAACAATAGTAGTCGTAAACCCAAAAATTATTTCAGCTGTTCAACGACGGTTATAATATAAAAGTGAGATTGCCAATAGTAATTGATATCCATTAATGTTTCTTTTAAAAAGTTTCAAATTGGATTTATTTCGAATGATACTAATTTAAGTTTGACGCTAATTAAATTCTATATACCGCTAAACAAATATTTAAGAGCCTAAAGTTTAACTAGAAAAACTCTATTTATAAAAGATGTGTATAAAAATGAAAAGTTTCAGTGGAAATAAACTTTTATTAAAATCTAATAAAAACAAATTTTATTACCTACCAAAAGGAGTTGTTACCATTCAATTGTTTTCATTAAATTCAAACTATTAAATACCTTAATTATATTCTTTTATTTGCGTCAAATTTATATTTTTGGATAAGCATATTTTTAGTATTAGTTTTGCAAACCCTGAATTATATAACAAAAGCAAAATTTTATAACTTGCATTAACATTTTAGTTGAATGCGGAATCCTAAACTTTCCTAAATATCAGTTAAATTGACCTAAACTGTATATTAGTGGAGTTTTCTGCTGTTTTTTAAGATTTCACGTATACTCCATATTTAATATCAAATGTTGTAATCTCTGCGTATAGAGTAAAATGATATAGCGTATAGAGTATACTCTGCGTATAGAGTATACTCCATATTTAATATCAAATGTTGTAATCTCTGCGTATAGAGTAAAATGAAATCAAATATGAGTACTTGAAAAGAGACATTAATTTATATATTTTTTCATAATGTCGTTGCAAAACTGCTATATTATTAATATTAATTTTTATTTAAAACTTTGCCACTAAAAGTATACATATGAAAGAAAATTATTCGTGCAAAAATCCTGTCTCGTAAACCATAAGTAGAAAGCAAACTTTAATATAGAGCTCTACTATTCTGGTCAATTATTTGTTACTATAAAATGAATCCAAATCAGTTAAGTTTATAATATTTAAAAGAGATTATTAAATAAGAGTTTAAATAATTTGCTATTAAAATATAAAATGTTCTAAATTTATGACAGATGATTTAATTTTAAAGTTTAACATTCTAATCGCAGAATTCCTTAACGATACGACGAACATCAGGCTAGATCTGATATCAAGTATAAGATTAGATTGTCGAATATTTGATTTAATAACAAACATAACTCATAAAAATTATTGCCAGTTAGCATTTTTAAATTGATAAATGTAGATGGGCAAAGTTTTATTTGGACTTAAAATATATTACTACTTTAGGGCTTAAAACTGAATCGATTGTTTTGAAAAGGGGATCACTTTGGATCCAATGAAGAAATCCCCTTTTCAAAATGAGAAGTTCAGCTACAAGTTATTTCAAAATTTAAGTTTTTAAACAAATAAAATCTAAACTATAATTTAAACTTTCCTAGAATTAACTTTCCTTGCCCACTACAATATTCTGGAGCTTTATTAAATGCATTAAACGAGACAAACTGTTTCCCAAGGTAGATAAAGTTTAGTTTAAGTATCAGATGATTTATAAAGTTTAGTTTAAGTATCAGATGGTTTAGAACTTAAAATATTTATCATCCGATTTTTTTTCTTAAAGTTGAAATGTTATTATGAAGAAATTGTAGATCATGATTTTGTTCACTGAATTTTTTCGCGAAACAAATTAGTGGCAAATGTTTATAATGTATAACTGTGATACGCTATAGTGTTCGAAACTTTTTGCTGTAATTGAAAGAAACTGTACTATGTTATCTATACTATGTTCAATAAATGTATTTTTAGATTTTTAATTTTGTCTTATTATATTTTAAGAAATTGTTTTAACTGGTCCATTTATTTATATTTAGTATAAATAAAACTATTTTAGTTATTAATTTTCGATTTTGTCTTTATTTTAAGATTAAGGATTAAGGAACAGAGATAAACAAGTTTCTGTACTTAACACTCTCTCTAAAAATACAATTTTTAGAGGTTTTTGTAAAAATCGGCTTTCACATGAAAATAGTTTGTGCAAATTAGAAATAAATGTAATATGTTGTGAAACTCTGGATGTTGGTTGGCAAAAAGTTGTGAGGACAACTTCAATAATGAATATAAAGGAATACAAGAAATTCTGGATCTGAGACTCTTTCAAAACATTTTTGTTCTAAATCATTTTAGCTGATCTGTTTAATGTGGTTCTAAACTGTCTCAAAGCTTAGATTTTTCTCTTAAATGAACATTTCTGATTCGGTCGAAATTGGTATAATTAAGTTTTATTTTTTATTTATTATTATTTTTTTTTAAGAAGTAAATTTTTATGATTAAAAGTCAAACAAAAAGTTTTGGTTCCTCACCTCAGGTCCTTGGCTCCTTTTAGCTAAATTGTTAGGTGAACTTTTTACGTGATATAAGAGTTTCTAAACTGCTTCCTTATGAGTTTAAAAAATTTCAATTTGTTTAAATAAAAAAAATAAAAAAAATTGTCGCTTGTACTGTTAGTTGATCATTTTTTTAAGTCTACTTTTAGTTTAAGCAGAGGAAAATTGTCAAATTAAAGTTTTAACTTAAAAAATCACTTCATAAATTATTTCTTGTGATGTTCGTCTGCTTAAGCAAATATTTGTTAAGTAACATAGTAAAATTCAAACAAAATTTGTCCTAGCCTTAAGTAACTAAACTTGTGTCTAAAGGCGAACTTTCAAATAAAAAATAATAAAAAGCGAGATTTTTGTAATTCGTTTGAGTAAAACTCAGGTACTCCATAATTATTGAACATTAATTACCCAGTTTTAGGTTATTTTTAATTTTCACAAAAATTAAAATCTGCATCTATTTTTTACTTTCTAAAACTACTTAATTCTTTTTTTTGACGTTCAAAATGTTCAAGGATTTTGCGGTTCACCATGCAAATTTCTGCTGCCCTCTGTAATTCAACACTTTGAACAAACTGCTTTGCAACTCATTGCAATAGTAAAACTACTGTAGTCGTTACTTTTTGTAGTTTAGTAAGCAGCGATGTCTGGAAACTACTTTTAAGGTTAATTTAGAAAATAAACGCCGTCTAACGAAATTAATTTTTTGATGGGTCACGGATCTGTCCATTAATGCTCTGAAAATGACCCTATCGCTGCAGCTGATCGTTAGCGTAAAATTTCTTATTTAAAATCACTCATAACAAATATTTAAACTAGCTATTACGAAAAATAGATAATCACTTTGTACACACTTTCGAATGTGAAACATTGTTATTTCAAAAGATAGGAACGTACTTAATTTCTTGGACGAAATAAAAGTGCATAAAACAATAAAAAAATTGCAAGTATTTGATAATCTCATAAATAAAATATTCCTTGTTGAGAAAAGGTTAAATGAACGGAAAAATTGTTTTGGAGTGAATAAATGTTTCTTCCCTTATATTTAATGTAAGCCTTATTGAAGAATATTTGGGATCTCTACTTCGTTCGTATTCTTAAAGTAGTTTGTAGTCACTACATTTTAAAACAAGTAGTCGTAGTTAACTACATTTGTAGTAAAGTAGTTTTAATTGTAGAAAACTACAAAAATATAGTTTTTCAGACCACTGGTTATGTGTTTATAATTGCAAATATTTTATTGTTCACACTAACGTAGGGTTTCAGTGAAGTTGTGGAGTAACTACAATTAATAAACATCAATTCACTAATATATAAGACACTCTATTCCATCCTTTTGACAGATTCCTTTTCTCCCCACATTGTTGACCTGCGGACGTGATATGATGGTATAGGCTCACATTGAAAGAGTTGTCATGCTGCTTCTCATTTACACACAACGGAATCTTACACTCGACTGCATCACTGGACACAACAGAGATCTGGAACATACCGGGGAAATGACCGTTGTTCAGTCGTTAATGAAATACTTTTTATTCCAATTGACATGCATTTTTTAAAACTTGATCTTAATACAGTTTTTTCAACTATTAATTCATTACAATTTTAGTTTCATATGAGAGAGAAAGAATTTTTTATATTACTTGTATTAAACACTTAGAAGTTATTCTTTTTTAGGAAAGACAAAAGTGCATTTTGTAACGTAAATTACTTCAATTCTTGCATAAATCTATTTCAATGTTGAATAAAAGACATTTTTATATGGCTGATCATTAATTCTCGTAAAATCATCCTCGAGAGTGGAGCTAATGAATTAAAGTAATGAGTACAAAAGGCAGTACACAAGTTATTCTTTTTTAGGAAAGACAAAAGTGCATTTTGTAACGTAAATTACTTCAATTCTTGCTTAAATCTATTTCAATGTTGAATAAAAGACATTTTTATATGGCTGATGATTAATCCTCGTAAAATCATCCTCGAGAGTGGAGCTAATGAATTAAAGTAATGAGTACAAAAGGCAGTACACAAGTTATTCTTTTTTAGGAAAGACAAAAGTGCATTTTGTAACGTAAATTACTTCAATTCTTGCATAAATCTATTTCAATGTTGAATAAAAGACATTTTTATATGGCTGATCATTAATCCTCGTAAAATCATCTCGAGAGTAGAGCTAATTAATTAAAGTATTGAGTACAAAAGGCAGTAATGGATACACAAGTGTAAATTAATTTTTTACTCTATTGCTGGATAATCTTGTGGGTGAGAAACAAGATTTTATCGTAACCAACAGTTAAGAATTCCGAGAACAAAATTTTAGATCAAGTCTTAATGATAACCAATTAAAATGACTAGGTTTAAGTTTTCCTAATGGAAATCGAAACTAAATCTGTCAAACCAAATATGGCAGGTAGATACTTTATTTACGTTTCACTTTTATTACTCCACAATGGGCTATTGGCGACGGTTTAAGGCTGATCAAAAGTAGTCACCCAACTGCTTACTAACCGCAGCCAGTGTTGCTTCACTTCGGTGTTCTACTGGGAACCGTGTCTTTACGTTCAGTCCACTGTGAAACAATATTCAATGTTGATCTACACTGTTATTATCGGAAATCAGACTTAAAACTCTTAGATTTTACTAAACTTAAAAAGCCCATATAATTTAGTTAAAAACTATGCTTGTTTTGACTTCCGTTAATTTCAAATTAACCATTGTATTTTTAATGTTAGATTTAATAATTGCAAAACCAATTATATTATATTCTTGGCGCTTTTATTTTTAATTTACCTTGAAATTTGGAAGTTTTTCACCATATCAAACTGTTTTTTAATTCTATATAATTTAATAATCTTCAATTTTATAATAGATCTTTTTTAATAAAATAGAATGAAAAAGGTTATTTGAGCTAAAAGTTATGAAACCATCAATTTTAAATTTAATTATCGTTTGTTCATAGAAAGTATGAAATAAATCAATTTTTCTTTTGTGTTTTTATACTAATCGGTAAATACATTCTAATACATTCTTTGGTTATAAATACATTATAAATATGGTTATAAATACATTCTTTGGTGCGGTGGAGAGGAACGATCTGATTAATCCCTAAAAAGGAAAATTTTATTTATTAGTACAAAATCCAATTAGAGTAGAAAGACAAATGCTGGCGTTTCTTCTATGTTAACGGGATGTGTTAGGACGAACCAAATATTTATTAATACAATGAAACATTTTGTGACCTTTAAACTAAATTTTTTTAAAAATTTAAATCCAACAATTTGAATATTGTTAGGAAAGGCTGGGATAGCCTGGTTGGTAGGGCACTAGGCCCATGTCTAAGAGGTCGTGGGTTCGATCCCAGCAGGCTGAAGTGGTGGCTGGTGCACGTTAAATCTGTCGAGTCGCTAAGTACTCCATGTTCCCATAACAAATCATACTTCTGGGGTTACTGATTCAGAAGTTTCCTTGTCTTCTGCATTCTTTCAAAATTACAAGGCATTGAAGTTGAACATTAGTAGTCGTGAACCTAAAATTGGGTCGGCTGTTCAACGACGGTTATAAAATAAAATAAAAATAACACGGGATTATAACCAAAGCTAAGTATTTCGGAGGATGATTTTAAGAATACTATTTTTTGATTCGTGGTGGCTCAGGGGATAGAGCGTTCGCCTTCTAATGAGGTGAACCGAGTACGAATCCCACCGATGGCTGGTCGATTCGAATTCCGCACCCGATTTGCACCGACCACAGTGCTGACGTAAAATATCCCTAGTGGTACAGGAATCATGGGTTTGAATTCCTTTGCCCTCAGGTTAACCATGGGTGTTCGTGGTTTTCCTCTCCATGTAACGCGCGTAAATGTTTTTCCTCTCCATGTAAGTCCTCCATGTTCCCATAACAAATCATACCTCTGGGGGTATGATCCAGGTCGTCGGGCTACCAAAGCAGGGGAGCCCTCTGCAAAGGAACAAAATTGCGATGGAATGTCTGCGGATCACCCTCAGTGATGTTTCCCAGACCGTCGCCAATAGCCCATTGTGCAGCTCAAGCGCAATCTTAGAGTACCTTATATCTCCTCTAAGAGTGCGACGTAAATAACGTAACTACTTCTACAAGATCCACGCGAGCCTTCATCAGTTTGAAATACAGCATTGAGTGGCAGCAACATTCTGCGTTTATTGAATCTCCAATGAGAATGCAAAGAGCTCAAGCGCAATCTTAGAGTACCTTATATCTCCTCTAAGAGTGCGACGTAAATAACGTAACTACTTCTACAAGATCCACGCGAGCCTTCATCAGTTTGAAATACAGCATTGAGTGGCAGCAACATTCTGCGTTTATTGAATCTCCAATGAGAATGCAAAGAGCTCAAGCGCAATCTTAGAGTACCTTATATCTCCTCTAAGAGTGCGACGTAAATAACGTAACTACTTCTACAAGATCCACGCGAGCCTTCATCAGTTTGAAATACAGCATTGAGTGGCAGCAACATTCTGCGTTTATTGAATCTCCAATGAGAATGCAAAGAGCTCAAGCGCAATCTTAGAGTACCTTATATCTCCTCTAAGAGTGCGACGTAAATAACGTAACTACTTCTACAAGATCCACGCGAGCCTTCATCAGTTTGAAATACAGCATGAGTGGCAGCAACATTCTGCGTTTATTGAATCTCCAATGAGAATGCAAAGAGCTCAAGCGCAATCTTAGAGTACCTTATATCTCCTCTAAGAGTGCGACGTAAATAACGTAACTACTTCTACAAGATCCACGCGAGCCTTCATCAGTTTGAAATACAGCATTGAGTGGCAGCAACATTCTGCGTTTATTGAATCTCCAATGAGAATGCAAAGAGCTCAAGCGCAATCTTAGAGTACCTTATATCTCCTCTAAGAGTGCGACGTAAATAACGTAACTACTTCTACAAGATCCACGCGAGCCTTCATCAGTTTGAAATACAGCATTGAGTGGCAGCAACATTCTGCGTTTATTGAATCTCCAATGAGAATGCAAAGAGCTCAAGCGCAATCTTAGAGTACCTTATATCTCCTCTAAGAGTGCGACGTAAATAACGTAACTACTTCTACAAGATCCACGCGAGCCTTCATCAGTTTGAAATACAGCATTGAGTGGCAGCAACATTCTGCGTTTATTGAATCTCCAATGAGAATGCAAAGAGCTCAAGCGCAATCTTAGAGTACCTTATATCTCCTCTAAGAGTGCGACGTAAATAACGTAACTACTTCTACAAGATCCACGCGAGCCTTCATCAGTTTGAAATACAGCATTGAGTGGCAGCAACATTCTGCGTTTATTGAATCTCCAATGAGAATGCAAAGAGCTCAAGCGCAATCTTAGAGTACCTTATATCTCCTCTAAGAGTGCGACGTAAATAACGTAACTACTTCTACAAGATCCACGCGAGCCTTCATCAGTTTGAAATACAGCATGAGTGGCAGCAACATTCTGCGTTTATTGAATCTCCAATGAGAATGCAAAGAGCTCAAGCGCAATCTTAGAGTACCTTATATCTCCTCTAAGAGTGCGACGTAAATAACGTAACTACTTCTACAAGATCCACGCGAGCCTTCATCAGTTTGAAATACAGCATTGAGTGGCAGCAACATTCTGCGTTTATTGAATCTCCAATGAGAATGCAAAGAGCTCAAGCGCAATCTTAGAGTACCTTATATCTCCTCTAAGAGTGCGACGTAAATAACGTAACTACTTCTACAAGATCCACGCGAGCCTTCATCAGTTTGAAATACAGCATTGAGTGGCAGCAACATTCTGCGTTTATTGAATCTCCAATGAGAATGCAAAGAGCTCAAGCGCAATCTTAGAGTACCTTATATCTCCTCTAAGAGTGCGACGTAAATAACGTAACTACTTCTACAAGATCCACGCGAGCCTTCATCAGTTTGAAATACAGCATGAGTGGCAGCAACATTCTGCGTTTATTGAATCTCCAATGAGAATGCAAAGAGCTCAAGCGCAATCTTAGAGTACCTTATATCTCCTCTAAGAGTGCGACGTAAATAACGTAACTACTTCTACAAGATCCACGCGAGCCTTCATCAGTTTGAAATACAGCATGAGTGGCAGCAACATTCTGCGTTTATTGAATCTCCAATGAGAATGCAAAGAGCTCAAGCGCAATCTTAGAGTACCTTATATCTCCTCTAAGAGTGCGACGTAAATAACGTAACTACTTCTACAAGATCCACGCGAGCCTTCATCAGTTTGAAATACAGCATTGAGTGGCAGCAACATTCTGCGTTTATTGAATCTCCAATGAGAATGCAAAGAGCTCAAGCGCAATCTTAGAGTACCTTATATCTCCTCTAAGAGTGCGACGTAAATAACGTAACTACTTCTACAAGATCCACGCGAGCCTTCATCAGTTTGAAATACAGCATGAGTGGCAGCAACATTCTGCGTTTATTGAATCTCCAATGAGAATGCAAAGAGCTCAAGCGCAATCTTAGAGTACCTTATATCTCCTCTAAGAGTGCGACGTAAATAACGTAACTACTTCTACAAGATCCACGCGAGCCTTCATCAGTTTGAAATACAGCATTGAGTGGCAGCAACATTCTGCGTTTATTGAATCTCCAATGAGAATGCAAAGAGCTCAAGCGCAATCTTAGAGTACCTTATATCTCCTCTAAGAGTGCGACGTAAATAACGTAACTACTTCTACAAGATCCACGCGAGCCTTCATCAGTTTGAAATACAGCATGAGTGGCAGCAACATTCTGCGTTTATTGAATCTCCAATGAGAATGCAAAGAGCTCAAGCGCAATCTTAGAGTACCTTATATCTCCTCTAAGAGTGCGACGTAAATAACGTAACTACTTCTACAAGATCCACGCGAGCCTTCATCAGTTTGAAATACAGCATGAGTGGCAGCAACATTCTGCGTTTATTGAATCTCCAATGAGAATGCAAAGAGCTCAAGCGCAATCTTAGAGTACCTTATATCTCCTCTAAGAGTGCGACGTAAATAACGTAACTACTTCTACAAGATCCACGCGAGCCTTCATCAGTTTGAAATACAGCATGAGTGGCAGCAACATTCTGCGTTTATTGAATCTCCAATGAGAATGCAAAGAGCTCAAGCGCAATCTTAGAGTACCTTATATCTCCTCTAAGAGTGCGACGTAAATAACGTAACTACTTCTACAAGATCCACGCGAGCCTTCATCAGTTTGAAATACAGCATGAGTGGCAGCAACATTCTGCGTTTATTGAATCTCCAATGAGAATGCAAAGAGCTCAAGCGCAATCTTAGAGTACCTTATATCTCCTCTAAGAGTGCGACGTAAATAACGTAACTACTTCTACAAGATCCACGCGAGCCTTCATCAGTTTGAAATACAGCATTGAGTGGCAGCAACATTCTGCGTTTATTGAATCTCCAATGAGAATGCAAAGAGCTCAAGCGCAATCTTAGAGTACCTTATATCTCCTCTAAGAGTGCGACGTAAATAACGTAACTACTTCTACAAGATCCACGCGAGCCTTCATCAGTTTGAAATACAGCATGAGTGGCAGCAACATTCTGCGTTTATTGAATCTCCAATGAGAATGCAAAGAGCTCAAGCGCAATCTTAGAGTACCTTATATCTCCTCTAAGAGTGCGACGTAAATAACGTAACTACTTCTACAAGATCCACGCGAGCCTTCATCAGTTTGAAATACAGCATGAGTGGCAGCAACATTCTGCGTTTATTGAATCTCCAATGAGAATGCAAAGAGCTCAAGCGCAATCTTAGAGTACCTTATATCTCCTCTAAGAGTGCGACGTAAATAACGTAACTACTTCTACAAGATCCACGCGAGCCTTCATCAGTTTGAAATACAGCATTGAGTGGCAGCAACATTCTGCGTTTATTGAATCTCCAATGAGAATGCAAAGAGCTCAAGCGCAATCTTAGAGTACCTTATATCTCCTCTAAGAGTGCGACGTAAATAACGTAACTACTTCTACAAGATCCACGCGAGCCTTCATCAGTTTGAAATACAGCATTGAGTGGCAGCAACATTCTGCGTTTATTGAATCTCCAATGAGAATGCAAAGAGCTCAAGCGCAATCTTAGAGTACCTTATATCTCCTCTAAGAGTGCGACGTAAATAACGTAACTACTTCTACAAGATCCACGCGAGCCTTCATCAGTTTGAAATACAGCATTGAGTGGCAGCAACATTCTGCGTTTATTGAATCTCCAATTTCGGTTTAAAGGCTAATGTTTGTCCTCTTGGCCCACACTCCGCTTTAAAGAGTATCTGGTTCGAATCCCGCTGTAACCCTGGATATATATCGGCTGTCCATCTCTAATTTTTGTGATAATTTTTTTTTTTTAACACTCAACTGTCCATAAACCGCTCTTTGTATTAAATACACAATCTTTCATATGTTTAGTAAACAATGAGGTTTTCCTGAGGTTGTTACAATACATCGATTCTGTATGATAGTTGCTGTAGTTTATTTACGTCGCACTAGGCTATTGGCTACGGTCTGGCAACATCCCTAAGTGTGATACGAAGAATTTTGATCCTCTGCAGAGGGGATGCCTCCCCTGCTTTGGTAGCCCGACGACCTACACGCAAAGTCGAGCACTTTACGGTAGAAAAGTTTAACGAAGACCCATACCGCACACCCTGGGCCCCTACGCAGACTAATCCAAGTGGTCACCCACCCTCACACTGACCGCAGCCAGTTTTTTTTTTTTTTTTTTTTGTAATTATTTTTTATGGGATTCATCAACATAAAATTAATAAAAGTCATTAAGTTATAGATTTTCTGTAAAATATTTTTGTATACCAAATTTAAAGGTAATATATCATATATATTTTATTTACTTTTTTTATTTTACTAGATTATTACTCTTTTGATTGTTTTATAAATTAAGAGTTAAGAACTGAAAGGTTTGTTTCTTTAACATATCGTCGTTCCATGATATTACTCTACATTATTATTATTATTTTTTTTAAAGTTTTGAATCGGTGTCTATAAACTTATCAAACCGTATACGTTTTTTGGTGTATATTACAGTTATATACTAACTATTATAAATGACCGTCAAGGAAAATCGTTACATGTTTTAGCATCTTCATACATAATGTGATGCATGCACAAATTGTAATATTAATGCATCATACTGCTTGATAAGCGAAAATGTTGAACTACAGATGTGAACTCACCAAATTTGTTGTTGTAGTTGTCGTCAGTCATTAAGGCAGAGGGAGTGCGGTTCTTGTTTTCCAGTGGCTCCATCTATAGTCAAGAATTCAACTTTTGACACATCTATATGTCACACCCGTTTAAAAGGTGGATCCATTCATTCATCCACGTATCGTAATTTTGACATGAAGCAGCGAACGATCCATCTACAATTCAGTTACCCAGAGGCATGATTTGTTGTGAGAACATGGAGGACTTTGTGACCAGACAGATTTAACGTGCGCCAGTAAATCACCACTAAGCGGGGAGTTTTCGGCCAGTGTCCCACCAACCAGGCTTTCCCGTCCCACCAAATTTGTTACCTTTCATTTTAAATGTTATTTTTTTCGACAAAAAAAAAGAGGATTACTAAGCAAAATTTTCACTAATAGATCTATACGAGATCGTTCATACTATTTAACAATCAAATTTGGCTCAAAATAAACATTTAATTAAAGTTGGAAAGCGTTAACAAACAGAATTCTTTATAGTAAGTGCGTGGAAAAAAACTGTTTTGTGTTAAGAAATAACAGTTATTGCGAAACAGTTGGCTTAGTCTAATTAAAAAGACATCATCTTTCATGTTATGTTTATTTATCTGAGACAATAAAATTGTGCAGATTTACTTGCTGTCAGAATTTGAATACTTTTGTGATGATTCTGTTTGTTAATCCTTCAAGGCAAATTCTTTTAGGAATTTCTATGTTTCTTTTTTTTTCTACAAATGAGTTTTTCGAATTTTCCATATAACCACCGGGCTAACGATGTTTGAATACCCCAAAATGTCAATTAATCACAAGAAAATTTGCAATAAACTAATCATGAAAAATAAGAAAATAAGTTAATTTTATTTTTAATCATAATATATTTTAACTAACTCTATTAGTGAAAGAATTATATATATATATATATATATATATATATATATATATATATATATATATATATATATATATGAAATTTGTATTGCATTCGACAGGAATTTAGGGGGGGATTTTTAAATTTAATTCTTGTTTAGCGATATCTATCGTTCACCAGGAGTTGGCACTTCATCATGTTGTGTGTCCGACGATACCCCTATTTTTGGGAGAAGAACGATGTGAACAATCCAAAACATGGTTGCTATTTAGCGATCGCATGACACAAATAATGATTTCGCAATGTGCATTTGTTTAACTCCAAAAATTTCATAAATTTGATGATCTCTTTTGAGAAAATAAATTGTCCTTTTTGAAACATTTAGCTACAATATATTTAATTATCTAGAATTACGAAAGGTATAATAGTAGATGATAAAGCGAAGTAAGTGACTGAAAAAGAATTTACTGTTTGCTTTTGGCGCACTTTAAGGGTTGTCTTAGTTTCAAGCGCGGACACGTTTCTCCTCTTACTCCAGCGCTGAAATGAACTCTTCGTCCGAGGAGGTGGATCCAAGTGGCAACTCCTTTTGAACGAATTCTACTTTAAACTTGATAAATAGTAATAACCATCTGCTGTCACTGGTATTGAAACCATTTTAGCTTCCATTACAACACAGTAAACTAACACTTCTAAAAAATGAGAACAACTTTTGTAGTATTTAGTACAGAACACTGTGTAAATAGTTGACACAAATACGAACAACGAAACGTTTCTTGGGAATAAAAAAAATGTGATCTCACTAAGTTTTTAGATAAAAAGTTAAAAAACTTTTTTTTGTTGTTAAAAGACTTATGAAAGTTTAAATTATCTTTTAATTTATTTAAACATCAAATAAATGAGTAAAGAAAATTTTCGATTTTTTTTTTATATATTTTAATTTATTTATTTTTATTGCGCATTTTTTTGAACAAGTATATTTTTGTTTACAAGCATAATTAATTTGAGAAATATTATCACCAGACAGGTAGTTAAAACTATTTTTTTTAATTTCCATTTTCTGAAAAATTACAAATGTCTGCACATTAATGTTTTTAAAATAGCGTAAAAAAATTAAATTTGACTCATATTCCTATTGATTATTCGCTGAGTTGATTATAAAACCATTTTTCCTTTCTTTATTTTTTTAAAAATGGTGGTAAATAGTGCATTAACTTTCGTAAAAAGAATCTACGAAAAGCATGCAGTATTTTTTGTACCAGTTTTTACTTGATAATGCAATGTGTAAAGTTGACAATGTGTGACTTTCCCCCCATTCTACAAAATTTTTCTTTGAAGAAATGGAAGGAAAAAAACTTAAAAAACGAAGTGAGTGTGCAGCCATGACTAAATGACTTCTAATCTGAATCTAAGCGAGACGAATCCTCTTCTGTTGGGGTATGAAATTAAAATTTAACGGTTCAGCTGAAAACTCTCTTTCTTTGGACCGCAAATCTTTCTTCCCCGTTACCTATATACAGTCCCTTGGCCAAATTATTAGACACACTAAATGTAAAATCTTAATTATCATATGATACTGTGACTGAAACTGGGTTACACTTGTTTAAGTTCGAGTATCAATTTATTAAATGAGGCGATATATAATATTCGACGATTGGATAAATTAGAATATATATTATATAAATATAGAACGTTTATTATATCAGGTATTATATTGTAATAATTAGATTAAATTATGAAACGCACTGTAGTTTTTTTTATTTTTATAATGACATGTTTTGCACTAGTTTATATGCAATACTTTCATATTTATACAAATACATGTCATGGGTTTTTATTCAGATTTTTTATATACTTTCTATTTGTATTTATTTTTAACGCATTGCATTACAATGTTAACCCATTGATACACGAATGTAAACAAGTGCAAACTGGTTTCAGTCGATTAAAAACAATAAAGCTGTATAGTGTGACCTGATAGTTAAAATTTTACATAGAATCTTATAGTGCGTCTAATAATTTGGCCAGGGACTATATATATTTATTTTTCTGAATTTATAAAATTTTCTCAGCCTAACTACTGAGGAAGGGATCTTATCTATTTCAATTTTGCTAACCACACCAGAGATCTATTCCCAGGACACGAATAGTTTTCTTCATATTTTGACGAAATAGCTGAGCAAAAATATTTCAGAAAATGAATTTCGTCAAAAGCTATGCATAAATAAACGTGAGGAATAATAGAGGTCTTCTCGGCATTTAAAATAAGATAAGAAAGAAATTAGAAATGAAATTTTTATTTCCGATCGTCTGTTTATTTTGGATAATTTTTTAACATTCAAAAGTTTTAATTTAGGAACACTTTTTATTTGGAATTTCATCCGAATTAATATATAAATTGCACCCATGTTTGTTTTAAATGATGATCACCTATTTTAATGGTTCGACTTGAATCGTCCCACGGTACCCCTCAGAGAGAGGTCAAGACATGTTTTGTAAAGGCACCACTTCAGATTTCAAGAGTCATCTACTTTAAAGCAACACTTTCTTACATTACACATTTGTTGGGGAAGTTATTGTTGAGGCGATGACAAGCCGCTGAGCCGGACCCATTGTGCGGGGTGCCTTTTGTGGAAAGGGCCCTCACCGCGGCTGTCGAAAAGAGCTCTTTTGCTCAACAATGGCCCTCTTCCTTCCGTAAGTTGATTTATGAAATCAACCCTCGTTTATTCTTTTTTTCTTTTCTTTCTTTCTTTAACCTCTTTAGAACAGGGAATGGGTGGCATGATGTGCTGGCAAAGGGGGCATCAAGGGGCGGGCAGGGCTACGATGATCGACTCTTATTGGCGTGATAAGGAAGCTGAATGAAACGTTCGATTTATATATATATCTTTCTACGACGATGTCCTTCTAGCATTTTATTGGATTGAATATGGCATTTGAGGAGACAGCGCTGTCCGTGAAAATAAGCTACTTGAAAAAAAAAGACTGCTAAAAGACTAGTAAACTAGAAAAAAGACTAATGTAGCCGCACTTACAGGGACCGATCAAGACAAATTCAGGCCCAAGGGCCACCAAATTTTCCGGGCCCCTTACAAAATATTTTGACTGTAAATTACTGAAGAGTAGTCCTAACAATAAAAAAGAATCTATTGAACTGCATGATTCAAGAGGAACATTCTAAGAAATTATGAGAGAAGACAATTGAAGATTATTTTTCTAATATAAAGTTAACGTATCTATAAATTAAAGCAAAATATAAAACAATGTTATGTCAAGATTAAAAAAGTTTGGTGACCAGAAACAATTGAAATCAGGGATTTTTTCTAAAAGTCACTGATTAGCTGAATTATTTATTATTGTAAGCTGTAATTATTTTTTTATGTCGTACTTAAACCAACACAAAGCTAGCCCACCTTTCATTTGACTTTTTTAAAATTTTTGAGGCCCCTCAGAAATTGTGGGCCTGCATATTGGGGGTCCTAGGCGATAATCAGGCCCTGGGCTAATACTATGAGATATTTCCTCCTCCTGTCCTTGCAGTCTTTCTTAGACTAGCAGTATGAAGGTCAGAGCCGGGCCATTTTATTAATATTTTGAGTGTCTACGATAATAGAAAATTAAGTACACTAATGAAGGGAAAGACACAAAAAGAAATGTAATACGCCAGCCATTCCTCGATGGGAATGCGAACCATTTGCAATTTCACGATGGAGTGGCAACGCTGTAAAGAAATTTTTGTTAAGTAAACCGAAAAGGAGAAAAAATTGCATCTAAATGTAGAGTAGAGTGGGCTGGAAAAAATAGTTTTTCTTTTTAAATATTTATAAATTTTTTAAAAATTTTATCGGTTTTGCATCGCACTTGGAATTTTATAAAAACAAACAAAATGTAACATTTTTATAAAGTTTTTTTTGGTTGATATTAATTGAAAATTGTACATAGTTTTCATTTGGTTAATAAAAATTTTGCTTCACTAAAACAAACAAAAAAGTTTAATCTTTAAGGATAGTACTGATTCAAAGTAAAGGAGATTTTTGATATTTTATCTCTTCAATAAAATTAGTTTAAATGAAGAAAGAAAAAAAAAAAAAAATTAGAAACATGCGTTACATTTCAACTGATAGGCAAGTATTAGTATTATTAAGTTATTGGTACACAAAAAATTTCAGAATTTGTTTTACACAGGAAGTATTTTCTGTAACTTCTGTTGGTACCTATTACGGAATCGCTATTGAAAATCACTAAAAACTCCAATTATTTAACGACTTCTTATTTTCATGGTAATATTTTCCCATTTTTAAACATTTCAGAGGGTTTTCTTTTATCTATCTATTCATTTTATTTGGGATTTTGTGATAAAAGTTTTATTCTTGCTCCGATATGCATCAGTTCATTTAATTAAAAAAAATTCAATAATTAAAAAAAAAAAAATTCTTTAAAATTCTGTACAGTGCAGACCAAAAAAAAAAAAAAAAATTTGTCTTGATTTTTAATAATAAACACATATGAATAAAAAATTTTATATTCTATGTCTATACATCATATAACATGTTTAGATATAATGAATGTCATTTAACATATCCTAACCTTTTCTTCCAGCTCCACCTTTGCCTTTCTTAAACTGCATTATCTCTAAAGAGGTCAAAGGTTTCTCAATTAATTTAGCAACCACAGGAGAGTTTCATGTGGTATTTTAGTTTAACAACGTTACAATGGAGAACATTTTGATGCAAACATAAAACATTGCTAAGTTGATAAATTTCCGTTTAAAATAAATGGGTATATAATGGACGATAAAATAATTTAAATTAAAAAAAAATTAGTATAATCAAGAAAAAATTTCAGCTTTTCTTTAAAAATTCCCCACTTTTTCTAGGTTTTTGTCAATATTTCCCTGACTTCCCCCCCCCCCCATGTATAAGACATTTTCACACAAATTTTAGAATTCATAACTTATTCGGTTACTCAAATATATAGAACACATATAACTTGTCTCATTGTTTTTAAAACAGTTGAATCAAAAGTAAATAAATTTCTTGATTTAAACGACTTGCAAAAAGAAGAAAAATAAATAATTCAAATGATTCACAATAATTAATGATTTTATTTACAAATCTTTTTACAGCTAAAAAAATCTATTCAATATCAGAAGGAATAGTTAAATCTCTGTCGCTGGAATGGTCTTGAATTGAAGCCTGGTTTAGATTGATTACCTAAAAATGTAAACAACAAATAATAAATCTACATTTTGTTTTGAAACAACTCAAAACGTGAAAAAATGAAGCACACCAAACTGTTTCCTTATGGTCAGATTTTCTTAAACCAGGACTCAATTTTAATGGTTTGAAGGCTTAATCGTAAAAATGTTAATTAGTGCAGCAGACTATATTTTAAATGACGAAATTAGAGAACATACTTTTTATAAATGAACATAGCCTTTTCACAACAGATTCAGATTCTTGACTCTCAAAATATGATGGATTGGGGGGGGGGGGGGGGGGCTTAACCAGAATCTGTAAAATAGAGTCCCTATAATTTGCTAATGTGAACAATTAAAAGAATAAACTCCTTAATATCAATTTTACTTTTTGCATTTTTTGTCCTATTTTGAGAACTATTCAACCTAGTTGGTTCAAATTTTGTATTTTCATTTAAATAATTTAAAAAATTGTATACCTTATAATTCAAATTTTTTTTTTTTACTATCATTAAATAAATTAATAAACAATAATAAATATACATTAAAAATTATATCTTCCATGGAATTATTTTTGCATAAGTAAATTTTTTCAATTTGTTTAAAAAGTTTGGCAAAATACATAAAAAGATACTCATTAAATACATTAACATTAAAGGGGTTTTGACTTCTCTCCTGACCATCTTTTACAGATAACCCTAATATTATTATTATTTTCAGACCCTAATTTGAGGGTCAATAAAAATAGCTATGTTTATTTAGATAGAGTGTGTTTCCTGCCTGATTTCATAACTTAAAATGTCATCTGCAATAATTATAATCAGCATATCACCCCCTCAAACCCTTAAAATTGAGTCCTAGTATGTAATGATCGGATCATTAAAATAAAAGTTATTCAGGTTGTTTTATAGTTTGGTAACAGTCAGGCTTCATGTATAAATCATATTAAAGAGAATATGAAGAAAAAATGAACATGACAAAGAAAAGTCTGGTGGATGATGCTAGGCCTATATTACAAATTGTTAATCAAGACTTTTTAACATACAGCAGAATTCAAATCTATTAGAATAACATTTAAGTTTCATCAGTTAATTAAACAAACCGTATTTTTTGTTTCCACTCTACTAATATTTTGATGGATTTATTTCTGTTTAACTGTTATCAGCATAAAATTAATATAAAATATTTTTTACCTATAAACAATATATCTTTTCATTATTTAAAGGTATTTACTAGTAATATTTCTCATCCTTTGCTAACATTATTCCTGATTATTATTACAATTTAAAGGCTTAAAACTAAAAGGGGTATACATTTATTTAATCTCATTACATTACCTTATTACGTAACATTAAAAAAAGATAAATTTTTATAAAAACATATTGAAAACTGTATTTAACCATTTTGCAATTATTAAACAATAAATAAGTTATGTTAACTATTTAAATAAGTTTTATATAAAACTGTTTCAAGTCAAAATATGCCATTAAAATAATGAACGCTTAACTGTTATTACAAATTAACTTTACACAATATTTCTAAACAATCTGACAAAAAACATTCAACTAATTTTACAATAACCACAAATAAGAATCTAAAAAACAAAGTTGTATATTAAGTTACAATGATAATCAAGAATAATGAATAAGTTTAAATATTACTCAAATAGACTTTTGAATTACACTTGTGTAAATGTAATAAAAAAATTGTGATCTTTTAATTGAATAATTTTAATTTATGTAACAATCTGTTTGTTGTAAAGAAATAAAAATAGCAATCTTAAACCTGCCATAAAATGGTTACAATGTAACAAAACAAATTATAAATAGTTACTGAATTTTCATGTTAGAAGTAATTTTTAGAACTTGGGAATAAAAATTATTTCGGAAAAAGACTGGGTTTTTCATCAAAAATCAATAAAACCTGCGTTTTTGATGAAAAACCGAGGTGGGCTCTTTCAAACCTTGCCTAAAACAGAGCTGGTAAAATTGCAAAAAATTTTCAGGAACAATTCACAGGAGTGATTGTGAGCCCAACTCAAAAATCCTGAAACTTTCCTATGTAAAATCATTAATGATGCTTTTTAAAAAAGTTATGTCTTTATCAATTTAAATCATTGATATTTTGAAAACATAAAACTCTAATGAAATGATATGCAGCATAATTTAAATGAATAATTATTTATAAGTTTACTTTTATTTCTAATAATATTTATTATTCTACCAGAAAAAAATATTTACAAATGAAAGAGATGCCAAGTATAAATTCTAGTTCTAATATTTTTAAATAAAATAAACAAGAATTTTTATACATAAATGTGATCTATGATTTCTAGAAACTTCCTGGAAATTTCCTGATCGCGGTTAGCAAAAAATCTGGAAATCTGGATTTTTTCCAGAGCACAATCATCTCTGAAGATTGTAAAAAAGTTTTCAGGAGCAATACAGGAAAACATCAGGAGTTTTGGAGAACATTTCTTGAAAATAATGCATAATCAAATATTTTATTTCTATGGGGAAATTTAAAAATTATACGGAGAGAAATATTTAAACATTCTGCTAAGAAAATATATAGTTTCTCTAGAAAAATATTTTGATAAATAAATGATTTTATTATCTTAGGTACCCAGTAAAAAATAAAAATAAACCACAATTAATATATAATCAGAGCGTTGTTTTTAAGGTACTCATGATATTCAAGGTTCTTAATTGAATAAAACAGAAATTATAAAAGAATTGTAATAAATTTACACACTCGATAAAGTGATTTGAAAAGGGACAAAATTCCTGCATTTTGAAAATTTTGCATGTCGAATAATATTGTATTAAATGTGAATTTTTGTGATTTTTAAATTTACAAGTGAAAAACTATCATCCACTTTCACAGGTCATGTTAACATCATAATTAAAACATTGACACTTTAAAAGCAAAGTGAAAATAATGATTAACAGAAGAAAAAATTGATCGGAGAAGGACCAATATTTATGACAGACTATAGCACGTTAATAAGGGATCATTAATAAGTGAAAGATTATCCTCCAATTTCGCAGGTCATATTAGTATCATATTTAAAACATCGACACTTCTAAAGCAAAGTGAAAATAATGATTCATTTACTCAAGATAACTCGGGATGGTAATGTGATGGTAAATTAAATGTTTTTTACACATAAAAAAATTAAAATTTCAACTTAAAACTTGGGTATTATGATTTGTTTTAGTTCCTTGTATTTATTTTCATAAATTAATTAATCTTTGTAATTTTTAAAAGAAAAATTGGTAAAGGAAGCGGTTAAAATATCAAAATTTTTAAACCCCGTTGCTGCATTAAAAAACAAATAAAAATTTAAAAAAAGAAAAAAAGAAATTTTGCACACCTCTGTAGTGACGTTGATGTTTTTGCTCAATCAACGAGTAGAGCTTAGGGTCAACGATTTGCTTTGCTTGATTTAAGACATCAACGAGTTCAGAAGCAACACCAACATTGTTCGAAGTGAAGAAGGAATGAGAAACTCCCGACGAGACTCCTCGAGCTGTTCGCCCTATTCTGTGGATGTAATCTTCAATGTTTGGAGGGAAATCATAATTAACAACGTGTTGAACATCAACAATATCTGTAGTGGTAAAAAAAGATATTAGTTAATTCCAACAATAGAGATAAATGCTCTATCAACACAAGAAAATAATAAAATATTTTATCATTTATTATAAGAAATTCGCACTCTTCTGACCACCAAACTGGAACATCTGCTCCTGCACCCAATAACCCAAGGTCAAGAAAACTGGGAAGTGCACTGCAGGCTCAGGACCCTCCATGGGATGAAAATTTAGAAATTTCATAAAAGATAACTGTATGGGTCAAATCTGAAGATTGAAAAATATAGTAAAATAATTTAGGTTTATTCAGAGAAAGTGTGTTTTTGTGTCTGATTTTGTAACTTAAATTGCCTGCGCAAATTAATGAGTATATTTGAATGGAGTCAATGAACCATCGAGATTGAGTCGTGGTACGTGAAAATCTAATAATTCAGGGAACTCAATTTTCTATTTTGAGCACTGCACACAAAACAAATTGGAATCTTTACTGTTTTGGGATGCTGATAAGTACTGTTAACACTTAGACTTGTCGAGATGCAGGATTTAGGTTCACCATTTGTTTCCAATGAAGGGAAAAGAAAAAAATGTTTGGAAAAAGAAAAACTGTTGTATTACTACGACTATCTTTGTTGGCACAAGTTGTTTAAATTTTTTTTCCACCAGAGAGCACTGCTTTGACTGAATTCAATTGGTTTCCCTTAATAAGTTTTAACTAGCCTCTCATTTTTCTTAATTGATCCCAGCTGAATTTCACTCTAAAAGAACAAGCTTATTCATTGGTTCACAGCCATTAAGTTTCTTCCAAGGTTCAAACCTATTTTTGGGGTGATTTTTATATTTTTCAAAGGCTGGCAGGGTTGCAAGAAAATCCCCCCTACCCAGTAAAACCCACTCTGAAAAAACCCACATTTTGTGACGTTTTTTAAAGATCTGAATAGGCAGCTAAGTTGCAACACACCACTATTTTGGGGAACCTTTTTCTATGTTTGCAAAGAAGAAACACAGAGTTTCTATATGTCTTCTAAATACTAAAAAAGAATAAATTTTTTCCTTGGCTTTTCCAAGTAAATTTAAGTCCAGAATTTTTAAAAAATAAATAAATAAATAAAATTTATATTTAATAAAGCAATTTAATGATATTTAATTTTTGGGCATAATAACAGTTCTAAAAATGTTTTATGCTGAAGTTTTTAAAACTTTAACATTCCATAGCTAGCCTAAAATTATAAAAAAATTTTTGTGGAATTTTTATATGACATTTTGACAACTTCTTATTAAAATTATATGATACATTCTTTGCGTAGAAGGTTATAATTTTAAAATATTTATTTGATGAAGTTATACATTCCTTGAATAAAACATACCAAACATATTTAACCATCAATCATAGTAAAAAAGAATAAAAACAAATTTGTTTTCTGAATTACATCATGCTACTAAAGTCAAATAAGAAAAAAAAAATTTATAATTAATTAAGTAATCTACTATAATGATAAAAGTTAGGAAAAATTTAGAGCTTATTTAGCTATCAGTGATTTAACAGTTTAAAAAAAATCAGATTTGAAGATTTTAGTCTTCAAAAAGTACATGCTATAATTAAGTAATTATACAAAAAGTAATTGTTTAGACTAATTGATCGTAGAATTGAGACACATTTTAGTTTACATTCGAATGGAAGCAACTTAAAATTTATATTATAAAAATGCTATAAACAATTATTATAGCAACAGAATTTTTTTTAAAATTTTATTAGTACTCCAAAATTATTAAAATGAACTTTTAACAAATTTTCTTTATAATTTTCAATTTATTTCCACCTTAACAGAGAGTTAAGAAAACGAAAGTCTACAAAAACCTTTCTCCGCATTGAGTACCATCGCACGTTTCGATAGGCTGATTGTTAATCACCCCTTTATGAATAAAATGTGCTCATAACATAAAATTTATGAATAAGTAAAAAAATTCTATAGTAAGAAAATTTGCAATTAAAAAGAGTATAAATTAACAGATGTGAATATTTATTTCTGATATCTAAGAACAAAAACATTAAATAATAAAATGATGTTTCCTCAAACAGTTATAAAATGTACTCAGTTTTCTCCCACTTTTTTAAAAAGAAAGCAGCTTAAAAAAGGGAAAAAGAGTTTGATGACCTGATTGGGTAAATGTTGTTAATGATATCTTTACACTGAACTCAAAATTTTAAAAAATAACTTTTTGATATTTTACAATCAAATTCAACATTTTGCACACTATTTTTAAATTTATGCAATTAGAATTTAATAAATAATCATTTGAAATTTAGTAATATTTACAGATAACAGAAATGTAATTTAAAATATTAATTACCTAGTCCACGAGCTGCAACATCAGTAGCAATCAAAATGCAATCTCTAGATCGAAATTCTGGAATATTTTGATAAAATTAGTGATTAAGTATCTACATATTTTAAAAATAAATCACAAAATTGATGAAATAAGAAAAAAAATACGTGTTTATTGCAAATCATAGTTCCACTAATACAGTCTAACCTTCAACCTAGATTAACAGTCACGACCATGGCATAGAAATGGCTACCAAATATCAAACTTTAGTTGACAAAAGTGGTGACCCTGTTATACATCTTACTATAAAATAATATAATATCCTCGTACTCAATATCCTGTTTTGATTGTTTATTCAGCAGCTTCTTTTATAAATTTTCACTGATTTAAAATTCAGCTGCTTATAATATGATAATACAACAACTGAATATTAAATCTCATTTTTGAACAATTGTTGTTTGATAAATTTGATTTACGAAAACTAAGTTTCGTCACTCGCTTTTTCAGGAATTATAACAGATGTCAATAAACAAAACCTTTTACAACAAAATTTCAAATTGTGCATCTGAGAAATAAATTTTTGATTATATTAAATTTTGATTTTATTCTAAATTTGTTATTGATACACACACTGCACCGTTCTATGGTAAATTCATGCCGTTTTGTTGGGATTGTTTTTTGTTGCAACTATTGTTTCCACGTGTAATATCCCGCTTGATATTTTTAGTATGGTTATATTAAGACATTTGGAATAAGAGATTTGAGTAGTTATTTTTTTTTTTACTGGCTTGATTTGCAATGATTAACTTACTATTTAAAATCTTTATTATTTTATTAAAAGATAAGTTTTGAATTGAATACAATACTATTTCACCATTCAAATTGCATATATGTTTTGACAATTCTATTCTTAATTCACACAGGTCATATTATTTTCAGTACAATGGATTTTCTCATGGTTTTTAAAATCTGGTTACACATTTTATTAATCTCCTTTTATTAACAATAATTTTATTTTCATTCAACATCATTTAAGAATATTCCCATAATTTTTAACTTCTTAATTGTTTTATTTTTAATATATATTAGAATTTTTGAGAAATTACTTAATCTGGGGGAAGCTTAGATAAATAAGTTATTGCTACGAATAATTATTAAAGAGTATGCTACTCTTTACTATATTATGATTATTAATGATTATTCAACAAGCATAAATTAATAATGATTCCATAAAGTGAATTTTTTTTGTTAAAATTTTGTTTAAGAAATTCTTAAGAATTTTATTGATATATTAATTTGGCACTTTTTTCCCCATAAAACTGAATTTGTTTTGTAGAAAATGTAATTTTTTTCCTTCTCTACTTTCATGTTAGCAGTTATTGAAAAGCAAAATTGGTGTATAAAGCTCTGTACTTTTTTTTTGATTAAAAACATGCGACACACCACTTAATTAGTTCAAAAAGTTAAAGCTTAAGAACATGTCAATGACTTTATGCACAGCTTAGGATTAAAATGATTTTATTTTATCTGAAAAAATTCAAATTTAGCTTAAAAACATAATTTTATTAAAATGCAAACTTAAAATCACAAGACATTGAGTATGTGAAATTTACTAGAACATAAAAATTCTATTTTAAATTCAAGTTATTTACTAGCGATTAAGAAATTTCATATTCCTTACAATTTGTTTTAGAATCATTACTCAAATAAAGATATCTGTGATTTTTTTTAAAAATACTTTAAAATTTTCAATAGTATACAGATCATATTTTTACATATTACTGCATCCTACTGCAATATTTTTTTTCCCTTTGAAATTTCATTTTATTTCTACCATAATAGGTATTTTACTTATAATGAAAAGGATTTACAGCAGTATGGGGACAATTATCGCCAAATGTCACTACACTCCTATGCATGGACGAAAAATTTGCACAACCTTGTAATATATTTGGAATTTACAAAATAGTAACTAAATTAGTTTTTTTCATGTCGAATGTCATGCATTTAAAAAAAGAAAAAAATTGTTGTACAAATTTTATTGTTCTACGCGTGGTATGGATTTCAAATGGGTGGTATTAAAATAAATAACTGTCACTGTCAGGTACAACAATTTTTTTTATTTAAATGTTGAAATTTACATGTTGTCTTGGGCATTGCATTCATGTTCTGATAGCATAATTGTTCATCAATGAAATTTTTTTTTTTTTTTTTTTTTTGCTATTTTAGAATTGACTTTATTTAAAATTTTATAATTTTTAGACAATTAATTTTTCATATAATATTTTGTTAGTTTTTACTTTCTTTGTTTACCTCATTTATTTATTTATCTGGTTTCAGCATTTTAATCTCTATGTTGAATCTTTTTAGAATTATTATTTTACTTTTTTTCATTTCAATTTTAATAAATCTCAATCTCTTATCATTATGGGGACATGAACCTTATTAGTTTGAGGGTATTACACATGGCGTGAGGAGTGTAGATATCAACAATTTCAACCTTCATCTATGGAAAGGTACTTTAACATAGAATCAAGTTAACATGTCTTATATATACTAGTGAACTGGAATTGTATTTTTGTAGTGGTAGATACACTACAGTACTCCTCACCAGAATTATAGCTGTGATAGATTTTGATGAATGGATACCACTAGTTGATTCATTGCTATTTTGTGAGAAGCTGGAAGAGCTGTATTAAGATCACCGTACTTTTTGAGTGCTTATCGTAAGAGCTGTATTAAGATCACGGTCATGGTTGCTGCAGTGTTGCCTTTAGTAATCTACTGTATACGTTGTACTTTATGTGTGATCAAAGAAGCACCAGTGCGAGGAGATGGATAATGTCGCAGTTCAACTTGACCATCCATCGAAGTAGGTTTGCTCACATCATGTTCCGATCACCAATGTGGGGAGAGTAGATAATAACAATGTCAACCTTCATCTACGAAAAGGTACCCCAATATTGTATCTAGTTAGCATGTCTTACATACTAGTGAATGAGAATAGTATTTTTGTAGTGGTAGATACACTACAATGGCAATAAATAATTCTTGATGTGTACCATAACATGGATTATGTAATTGTTCGATTTTGTTTGTTGATTTTGTTGATTATATTAATCAACAAGTTTGTTGATTATATTAATTTTTTGGACCACTAAATTTTGATTGCTGGGGTGAATTCTAATTATGAGTATTTTTTTAAAAAATACTTAATCCCTTTACTTTGCCTCAACAAGTAAAAATCTTACTTAGGATAAATAAGTTTAATGAAGAGGTAGCAAACATATACGAACATATATTGAGTTTGTAAATATTTTTAAATTCTTCATATTAATCATTCATATTTGTAAATAAATTATATTCTTCATATGTTCATTTACTACATATTTTTTAAAAAAGAAATAACCAGTATCTTGTACAACTTAAAATTAATGTGATTTTTAAGAAATTATTGAAATAAAAAATGATTTAATTAAAACAGGTAAAATTTTTTTGCAAAAGAATTTATTAAATCAACAACCCTGATGCTAACACACACTTAGCTTAGTGACTACTATTTGCAATAGGCTATCCTAGAGTCTGCCCACATCTTTTATTTAGCTAGTCAATGTTAAAAAAAACTTCTCTAGATAATTTTTTAAACTCTGGCATTTATCGTGAATAAATGTTACTGATATTTAAAAAGGAAAAAAAAAAAAAAAAAAATCAGGTGATTTCATTTTGTGAAGAAACACATTAACTTCTGATGAAGAAAATGTCTCTAACATCTTGTTTATGCACCAGTTACAAAATTTACATAATTTTAAAACTAAACAAGTGCGGAACATATCGAATAACGATCACAACCAGTGCCAATAGAATGCCTCAAAGCTTTTGAGTAAACTTTCAAACCATTTTCAAAGAAAAACTTACAAATCAACAATAGTAAAAATTTTTGTTTGCGTTGCGAAAGATTTAAAAATGTTCATATCAAAATTTCTACATTGTTCATTGTTAATATTCCAGCAGTAAGTTCATAATTTCAAATTTTATTCTTATAGTAATTTTAAAATCTTTTTACAATGAATTATTTGATATTTTATGTTGAACTGCACTTGGCTCCGCCTCAATCACATGGTATCCGACAAAACTATTTTGCTATTTTTTGGAAAAGGATGCGAACAATGCTGAACAAGGTTGTTATTTGGCGATCGTATGACAAAAATATTTATTTCGCAATCTTTATGTGCATTTTTTTTTGTGTGTGTGTGCATCTTCACCTTTCCAAAACAGCACAATCCCATAGTCTTCTAGAAGTCAAAGATTTCTCAATTCGTTTAGCAACCATGGGAGAGTTTTACCATTTTAGTTTAGCAGGGTTATAATGGAGCAAAATTTGATGCAAGCAAAGTATCGCAAAGTTGATATTTCAACTGTTTGGCGATACTTTTCCGTCTAAAAAACTGGGATAGTAAAATATTTTAAACTAAGAAAATTAATCAATAATTTAAATTAGGGAAATTTCCCTCGATTTTTTCCAGTATAAAAAAATTCCCTGATAAATCCAGGTTTTCCCAGTGGGTGGCCACCCTGTTTATATACACTATATTAAGAGACAACACAATTATTATGCTCTTGTGTGAGTAATTTTAATTGTTGGAAAAACTTAATAATGCCCTAGTGAAATATCCTTAAATATTCCATAGATTACACTCTGAGTAATCACCTTTTTTAAAAAGACTAAAATAAGAAACAAAATTCACGGTATTTTCCCAGTTTATAAAGAAAACCATGAAATTCCCAGCATTTTCCCTGTTACTATAGATGATTTTTTTAATTCCCTGTCTTTTCCAGGTTTTCAATGTGAAGTGGCAATCCTGTAACAGGGTGGGTAGCCAGATTTTTCAACAAAAAATAAGCCCCTTCTAAGTACTTTTTAAGCACTCCAAAATTATTTTAAATCTCTTTTCAAAAAAAAAAAAAAAAATCATAATTAGGATCTGTGCAGTAATAATAATATTTTTTTTTCTATCATTTAAAGTTCTTAATTTATAAACATAAAATCAATCAAATTCAAAAACTTTACATAATCATGATAAAATAACTAGTTTCTGATAAATATTGCACAGAAAATTGAGAAAATCATGTATTTTTTGTAATTTAGAACAAGAATCGACATGCTAAAAAAAAAATCTCTTCCTAAACGGTAGAAAATAAAGCACTTTTTACAAACCCTGAATAAAAAAAGCACCTTTAAGGGTTTTTAAAAAACATAAATCAAAAATAAGCACCTTTTAAAAATGTTACACACCCTGTGTAAGGAAGGGAAAACCAAGAATGATTTGGCAGAGAGAAATGATGGCAAAATTGAAAAATTTCAAGGAAGCTAAGCTAAAAATCATATAATTTGCTAAGATATAGAAACCAAAAGAGCAGTGCCATTTATACAAATGAAACAACTAGATATGATTATATAAAAGGGGACAAAAAATAGTTTCAACTCAACTTAAAAATAGCCAAACGTAATAACAATAATTATTAATGCTTTCAACATGCTAAATTTTTTTTATTATTTCCAATGGCAGAGAACTTGACATAGAGAGAAAAAAAAACATGAACAAAAAAGAGAGAAAAAAAGTCATTGTCTCATTCCGCATCAAGCCTCCCAACAATGCTCGACCAAGGAATTCCCACGAAGTGCTCTGCAGTGTGAAATGTGATGACCATCCATGATGACGTCCAAAGGGGGTCCGGGAGGACACCAATAGAAAATAGATATCCAGCCAGAAAGTCATGCTGGATACAAAGTATGAACATCACAACCACATCAACATGATAACATTGTTCAACACAAATATAAGTATTCATTACAGTAAAATATATATAATACTTACGATTCAGGACAAAATCTCTCTTTGTTTGGGAGATGTCACCATGTAAAGTGTAAGACTTTATTCTGGAAAAAGGAAAGTTGTTTAACAAAACAGAGGATATATTTAACACAGCAAATACTTGTAAGTTATACAGAAATGTTTCCCCCCCGGAAAGATCAATATGATATTCAAATGAAAAAGAATAAGTTTTAAAATTTAAATAACAATGTGAAGATAAGAATTGTAAATAGAATACATTTGAATAAACATATCTAGCTATTCAAATCAGTGTAAATGAATGGTGAAAATAATACAGAATTGTGGGGCGAGGAGTCAACTATCATCTATGTAAAGGTACTATATTAAGATCACGGCATACCTGCCAACCTCCAGGGAAAAAAATCCAGAAGATTTTATACGGTATAAATTTGAACGCAAAATTTGAGAAATGATAATCAAAAACTCCGTTTTTCAATCTGAGAGTGAGAATATCTAATTTACAATACTAAAATCAGTTTTGTATAGCAAACATTATAAAGAATTGTACATCTAATACCACACCATAAGTGTATATGAATCTATAAAGAGGTGAATGATGGAGCTAGCAAGATTTCAAGAGCAAGAATTTATATTTTTTATACAACCTTAAAAAGTGCTTCACACAATATATTGTGTGAACTTCACAAGACATACTTCCAATAACTTCTTCTATATGCAATAATTAATTTCCATTTTGTTATACATATATAGAGAACACAATAAAAAAATCAATAAAATAGAATTTTTAATATGTTTATAAAGTAATGATTAAGTTAATATAGTTACTTTCAGAAATTACCATAATGGAAAAAATATGTAATCCATAAAAGAAAAATGATTTATAAATAATAGGTTAACACTGGACTCCAACCATATTTTTAAAATTAAGGAAAAAATTCACACTTCCAAGAACGTTTCAAAACATTTTAATTAAGCATGAATAACTAAAACAAGTTGAACACATTTTTTCCGCCATGACAAATCATAAAGTTGCAGGAGCAAACACTACAATATGCGTATTTATCCCCATCTCGCGATCGCAAAATTCTAGGATAATCACTTGATTCCTTAAATGATTGAAGATAACGTTTGCTCATTTTCGTAAAAAAGAAGTCAAATCTAACAATACCGCGTGCTACTAACGAAAGTAAACAGCGACACAACTGACCGTTCCCGTAACCGGCGTCAATGAGTGCGGCGCAGAGCTATGCACAGAGCCTTCCGTCATCCTCCCCTTTCCTATATTCAACGGACTCCTCTGAAGATGCGCGCGCTTCTTCATAAACTGACGTCACAGTAACACCCGCAGGGGAGTTGGCGAATTCTTGGAAAGCTGGGTTGTTTCTCCTCACTACGGTAACCCGCAACACAATTTCGGCGCACATTTTAGAGCATCGCTCCACAAAACGCTCGCAAGCGCTAAATTTGGCGAGTTTTTATTATTTTTCCAAAAAATCGGGACAAATCCGTAAGATTTTGCTCTTACCCGGAAAAACGGAAAAAAGGAGGAAAATCCGTAAAACTTCCGGAAAATCCGGAAGAGTTGGCAGGTATGTCACGGTCGATCTTGTGTGGTCATTAGCAGTCGAGTGAATACATTGTGTGTGATCGAAACTGAGCAGTAACAGCATGAGGAGGCGGACAACGTCGCAGTCACAAGTCAACTGTTCAGCGTGAACCATCCATCGAAGTAGGCGTGTTCAAATCATAGTGCCAAGGTAGGCGTGTTTACATTACGTCTGAAGGTCACCAATGTGGGGAGTGCAGTAGTTATCGACCATGTCAACTGTAAGGTACCCCAACATAGAATTGAGTTAACATGTCTTATATACTAGTGAATTGGAATTATATTTTTGTAGTGGTCGATACCATAGTGCAACAATTTTGACCAAATGTAAAGTTATAAAAAAAGTTTGCTAAGAATAATTTTAGGCATAATTATTACACTGGAAATATACAACTGTTCAATGATATATTTAACCAGAAGAAACCAGGAAAAAATTGTTCATCTAATAACAATTAATTTTTATAAAATTAGGAACCTGAATAAAATAAAAGTGATTTTTTAAAAGATATAACTTAATAAACTTTGAAAAATATTTACCCTAAACGATTCAATTTTGTTCCCAAGTAATCAACTGTTCTTTTTGTCTGAGCAAATACCAAAACCTAAAATGACATATCATTGTTACAGATAATTTTATTTTCCCTTCTTTTTAATCACATTGAGCAAATTAAAAGGAATGCCATAAAAATAAATAAATATGTAGTTTATTTTAATTACAGTTGGACAAGAATGCAATTGATTAACAGTAATTAATTATTTGTAATCATGATTACAACTTTGATTACAGCTGTAATCATGATTGCAACTCACCAGAAATTTAATTACAGCTGCAATAATGACTACAATAATTAATTACTGTAATGAAAATGTAAGATTACAAACAAATATGATTCATACTATATGCAAAGACAGTTTGTAAGTATGCATGGGCACAGTTTTTAAGTAGAATGTACACACACATGTAAATGCAATTTGAGATTTCAATATATATATGCAATGTTGGTATACACAAACCTTGTTTGTATGTACAATATTTACGTACATAATTATGTACGATACGTGTAGACATGTATGCAAATGTATGTATACATAGACAATACATGTATGTACGTATGTAAATATAATGTATATACATGCATTAATGTATGCAAGTTCATACATTGTATTAATGTATGGTAATAGCATGCAAGTATATGCAAGAATGTTCTTTATAGGTACACTATATGTGCATAGTTTTTTTAATAAAATGTATGTATGCATGCACGTTTGTATGTACAAACATATATGGTTTGTACGTATGGACATGTATACGTAGAATATGATTTATACACTATGCATGTATTTATGCCAGGTACATACATTGTCTGAATGTACAGTAATAGTAAGTATGCATATACAATGTACTTATGTATATACATATGTATGTAAATACAATGTACATGTGTAAATACTATGTATATATGTACTTAAAATATCTATGTAAGAAAATGGTTTATAGGTACACTATATGTGCATAAAAAAAAACATATTTCATTGAAAAATATAGTAGATATAGGTCAATAGCTTTAACTATAACTATTTCTCATTAAAGATAATTGTTGTATTAGGGTGTGCTGGGTATTAAAAATGAGAATGATGTTATGGAAATAATAATGACCGAACAAAGTCCATAATGGTTAGTACCTAAAATTATGCTGCAATCCGCAACCCAGAAGAATAGAAGAACACTTTTTTTACAGAAAGCAAATAAAAAAAACGACATACCTCTTAATCTGCATGAAAATTATATTTTTACCTATATAAAAAAGAATTTAATCCACCAGTGGGAAAAACTGAAAAAGTCTAGTAGCACACACATTTCTTTATTGACGATTCATCACACAGGGGAATGCACAATTGTCACAACACAGCATCGTCGAACATTCATCATACTGGAGAACGGTGATCCGCAGTGGACGGCATATTTGATGTAAACAAAAATTGAAAGCCAAGAAAAAGGCTGGGGCGATCAATGGCGAGCGGGGTCACTGACGGTGGGGAAGTTCAAAAGAAGATGAAACCTTAGTCCTCGTACATGCCACACTAACGAGATCTGCGCGGTTGCTCTGTTGTTGAAAATCCAGGCAATCCATGATTCCATCAAAAAATATGACTAAGCTTGAGTTGTAGGTGGAATTTATGTAGTACCAATCTTGCAGTTATTCGAGGAAGGGTTGCAATATCGAACCCATGAAATCTTTAGTCCGTACCTCAAGGAGAGGAAAGGGGGGAGATGTAACACCCCGTTAATCGGAGTACGTGCTTTTGCTATGAAGATAAATTCGAATGCCCCGATCCCAAGAACTGGGCGGCTATTTATATCCTAGCCTAAAACATAGCAAGAATCATGCTTAAGCAGGGACTTGAAGTGAACTAAAAGAAATTTTAAAAGAAGTTACAATTTTAAACTAACCGCGACCACAACTGCACTGTTTTGCATGTGGAACATCAAAAGCAGCCGAAGGTCAAGGTTGTGAAGGACGAAGGACAGCAAGGCGTCAGAGATGAGGGGTTAGGGGTCGGCTTAATTTTTAGGTCACAATTTTGTAAAGAACCAGAATGAAGTGACACAATGTCACATTATACCCACAGCCGTCGAAAAAAAATTTTGAAGAAATTTTTTTTTTTTTTTTTTTTTTTAAATTAAAGGTAAAGCAAAAAAATTAAAAGGAAAAGCCAAAAGTAATCGTAACTAAACTACCTCAAAAATTAATAAATTAACAACCTACCATTCCAGATCACCAGTTCTCCACTTACAAATGGTCAGATGTTACATAAAATTACATTTCAATTATTTTGACAGTAATTTTGCCTAGAATTAGGAATGAAGTGCTCTAGCATACAGTTACAACACGAAACACATATTAGCAGCTGTACATAGCTGATCTTGAGTAGTACAAATGAACAAAAAACAATCTTAATTGTTTGCTAGAAAGATGACAAAAACAATCGTAAAATTGTTTGCTAGAAAATGACAAAAAAACAATCTTAATTGTTTGCTAGAAAAATGACAAAAACAATCGTAAAATTGTTTGCTAGAAAATGACAAAAAAACAATCTTAATTGTTTGCTAGAAAAATGACAAAAACAATCGTAAAATTGTTTGCTAGAAAATGACAAAAAAAAACAATCTTCACTCTACCTGAAGTAGAGAGAGCAAAAATTCATCTCCCTAGAAAAAAACATTAAGGAGGTAAAAATGTATAGTTGAGTATGAAAAATCTCACACAGTAAAATGTGTAAAAAAAATTGAGGTAAAGAAATTAACTCAAATGGTTCCTTGAAAGAAGGAATGAAAAAAAAATTTGTATTTGTTTGCTGAAAGTTATTAGGAAAGAAATTAAAAAATTGCAAACAAAACGAAAAAAATCAGGCTACCTATGTAGACTGACAGTACTCCGAGCTTACACGAATGAGAAAGAAATTTTGTACAACAATTAATTGAAATTTCGAAAACAATTTTAAAATCAATCGTATACGACCGATAATTTGGTATTCCGAGTCCAAACGAGCATTTTAAACAAAAATATACCTGTATTGATTGAATTTTTTGCTTAAGCTTAAAATTACTATGAATCAACAAAGATCCATACAACCTCCGAGTTAAAACGAAAAAAAAATTTGTACATTAAAAATACTCTACAAATTCAAAGTTCCAAGTGAGATGCAAAACTGGAAAAAATTATTAAATATTAAGGGTTTTAAAAAAATCCTATGAGCTTAAGATTAGATGAATGTTAAATTTTAAAGGCCTAGGCAAAAATATTAACTCTTACAAAAATATAAGTTAGAAATTACAACTTACGTATCACAGACATATTTCTCACCAAAAAATTTGATCATATAAAGTATGTTATAATCATAATCATCATAGTCCTAACAAAACTATGCATAACACACAAAATAACAATGCCTATAAACAAAATTTATAAACAATGTTCAAAAATGTTTATAAACACTACTTATAACCAATGCATAAAACAAAAATGCAAAAAAAAAAAATACCGAAATGCTTAATGAACATAAAAATTAAAAAATGAAAGTGCTTGCAAGCATACACAAATAAAATTAAAAAAACATCAACACTACAGATACACAAAATTTTGTATCTAAATACAGAGCTGTAGCCGTTTACTACAGTCTGAAAAATCCAAAAATTACGTAATAAAACCTTATTCATTACATAAGAAAAAAATATACTGTACAGAAGTGAGGATCTACAAAAATAAAAAAATTGGCATTCGAAACTTGTAGCATCCTTAAAATTAACTTACGTGTTTACTAGTGTTTAAAAAAATGGCTAAAAAAACATGACCTAACCATCATTAAAAAAATTAAAAAGTTAGACAAGTACCACCCCATATGAAACACGCATCAAACGAAGGTATAAAGAAGGAGTCAGTACAAGTGAGAATCCCCCTCATCATCCACCAGTCGTGAAAACAACACAGTTTGAATACCTCAGAAGAACAATTAATTTACCAACATGACATTATTAAAAAAATTATACAAGAATAAAATTGACTAAAAACATTATTAAGCGACATTTTATTGGCATTGCATAACACCTGCCATGGGATACACTCGTTCCATGGACATGCAACGACCAGCGCCGCATACGAACACATCACCATAACAACCACATACATGTACCAACGAAACATTAAAACAGTTAAAATTTTGAAAAATATAAAAAAAGCAGAATTATTATTTGTTTCTCAAATTATAAGGACAAGCCTTAGGAAAAGTGACATTTGCATCATTTACATTATCAGAGGTATCAAAAGGGGGATGAAACAACAAATTTTGTCTCCTATGAGGACACAGACGTAGTCTATCAATATGCACAGTTTGTTTAGGTGCATTGGGGTTGTCTAAAATTTGAATAACATAATCTACATCATTAAATTTGGAAACAATAGTGAACGGACCGTCAAATTTAGGTTTAAAAACATTAGTGTGCTTTAAATAAACAATATCACCTATATCAAATGATCTTAACTTGGCTTTTGCACTTTGCCTGGAATTTTGTTTCACTTGAGCCCTTTCCGAATTACTATATGCATTTTCATATGCAATATTAAGTTGATTTAATGTGTCCAATAAATAATGGGACTTATCTAAATGTACTGGTTCTATGCCAGATTCAAAACAATCAAAAATTAATGCCAAATTACGACCAAAATGTAACATATTAGGGGTGAATTTAGTGGCAGAGTGAATTGTGCCATTGTAAATATTCTGATGAATTACTAAACTGGTTGCAAATGACACACCTTTTTCATGCAATGTCAGAACAGAAGATTTTATTGCTTGATTAATTCGTTCACTCATTCCATTACTTTGGGGATGAGCTGCACTACTATGGGCTAATTTAATCCCTAGCTTCTTATTAATTAACTCAAACACTTCAGTCTTAAACTGAGTACCAAGATCGGTTAAAAGATATAGCATTCTACCATAATGGGAAATGTAATTAATTAAGTGTTTAGAAACCGTCTCAGAAGTTAAATTTATCAGTTGATTTAAAATTAAATGACGAGAAAAATGATCAATAAAAGTTAGAATGTAACCGCAATTTTTAATAGGACCGACAATGTCCATTGAGACAAATTGACCAGGTCTTTGAGGTAACCACATAGATTTTAAAGGAGCAGGTTTGCTCGAAGACTGTTTATGTTTAATGCATAAATCACATGATTTGACATAATTAAGAGTATCAGTGTAACATCCTTTCCAAAAGTATCTATTAGACACAAGTTCATATGTTTTTTGAATTCCAGTATGCGAAACATGACAAATATTTAAGACTTTAGATTTTAAAGAATTAGGAACCACTATTTTATGGTTATGGGGGGGGCATACATTAAAATATCATTAATTAAAAAGAAATTTTCAGTCTTAGATTGATTAACTAAAGTTGGATTTTTTAGAAGAGAAATAATTTCCTGAATATTTTGATCTTTACTTTGTTCATTTTTAAATGTATCTAAGGAAATTTCTAGAGGCGAATCTTTACAAGTTAAACTATTAAGAACATGGTCATCATTTATATCTGTAAAAGGTAAAATTAATTTGGACTCATTATTATTTAATGCATCTTGATGAAAATTAGGATCAGGAGAACGACTAAACCAGTCTGCCAACACATTGTCAGGACCAGGTACATAAATAAAATCAAAAGAATATTCACTTAATGCCAAAAGCCACCGGGTAATTATATCAGCAGGTGATGTAACCTTACGATAATGTTTCAATGGTTTACTGTCACTCAAAATGGTAAACTTTCTATTGTACAAATATGATTTAAAGGCAGTAACACCTTTAAATATAGCAAACAACTCAAGTTTAATAGCGGGATAGTTCCGCTCTGTTTTTGATAGAGATTTACTAAAAAAAGAAACAGGGTGAAGAGATCCTTCATGCTCCTGCATTAATACGGCCGAAATGCCTAATTTACTAGCATCGGTATTTAGAAAGAAAGGTTTTTCAAAATCAGGTAACCTAACAAACGGTTTTGAAAAAAATTCCTGTTGTAAAGTATCAAAAGCTTGTTGTTGCTCTTCAGTCCATTTAAATTTTGCTTGTTTTGTGGCAACTTTAGTCAAAACAGCAATTAGTTGGGCAAAATTGGGGATTAAGTGGCGATAAAATCCACAAACACCTATAAATTTCTTAACTTGCTTAGCATTACGAGGAGTAGCAAAAGAAGTAATTTTAGAAATATTAGAAGCAGTTGGTGTTATACATTTATGGGAAATTACAAAGCCTAAGTATTCCACAGAATCTTTAAAAAATGAACATTTATTCGGAGCTAGAGTTAAATTATACTTGATTAAAATTTTAAGTAAGGCTGATAGTCTAGATTGCATTTCCTCAAATGAATTCGCTCCAATTAAGAAATCATCTTGGTATGCATGGATACCTTTTACACCTTCCGCATTTAATTCCTCGATGATTAAATCTACAAGGGCTTGGAAAGTACTTGCTGCAGTTTTAAGGCCAAAAACAAGTCGTCTATTAGCAAAGGATCCAAAAGGAGTGGTAAAAGTTAAAATATCCTGTAAATGTTCAGGCAACATGATCTGCCTATATGCTTCCCGAATATCACATTTTGAGAAAAATTTATATTGAGAGATTTCGTTAATGATTGTGCTTATTTTTGGTAATGGATAAGTGGAGCTTTCTACCACGGCATTAAGTAATCTTAAGTCTAAGGCCAATCTATACTTAGGTTTACCCTGATTATTTTCTGAATTTTTCTTTTTGACTAAAACTAGTGGAGCAGCCCAATGGCTAACATGCCTATTAATTATTCCGGCTTCCACTAATTCATCTAGCTCTTGTTTAATGTCATCCCTTAAAGCATAAGGAATCTCAAAAGGTAAAGTTTTAATTGCATTATAATTTTTTAATGTTAAAGAGGGAACTACACGATCAGTGCACCCAAGAGTCTTAATTGTTTTTGAAAAAGCAGCAAAATTTTCTAATAAAATGTTTTGAAGAATTAATTTCTGATCAGTATCTAAATGTGCTAAATCAAAATCATTAGGTTTTAATTCATCTTTTCTTAACTTTAAAATATCTGGAGAAGCAGTAATAAAATTGCACTGCTCTAAATCATTAACATCATCAAAATTTACATTATTTACATCACTACTATTTTGTACATCAAAATTAAAATTTACATTACCTATTTTCAAACCTTTATTTAAATGAACAGAAATATCAGAATTATTAAGTATTATAGTATCAAAAGAATTATTGTCAACAACATTGATAGAGGGATGAATTATAATATTTGAATTATAAGTAGGCGTGAAATACACTTCCTTATTTGCTAGCTTATCGAAAGAATTAATTCTTAAATGGGCAATGGCAGTCTCGCCTGGTTCAATAGTGAGCTTACTTTTCAAAACAACATGAATCTGCTCGTTAGGGTTATTATTTGTAGTTAAGTGATCAACATTATTTAATGGAACACAAAAATTATTGAATTGTGCCAAATTATCTTTATAATTAAAAAGAACATTATATTTTTTTAAAAAGTCCAATCCAAGAATGCCTTGAAATGCTGTGCTCTTAACATCAGCAACAAAAAATTGATGTCTGAAAAATTGGTTTTGAATTTTGAAGGAAATTTCAGCACAAGCAGAAAATTGCAAATTGGAATTAACTGTCCTGATCTGTACTTTACGAGAAAGGTATTTAACCTTATTTTGACATTTAATTTGATTAAAGGACTCTAAAGTGAGTAGCGAAATGGAGCTACCACTGTCTAATAAGAAATTGACATTAATATTACCAAAATTTGCAGGAATCGTGGGGAGATCACCCTCATGTGAGACAATATTTATTGTTTCAGTTATACATTGAGTATCACTATTATTTAAATTGTATAATTGTAAAGTAAAATATGAGCTCAAATAAAGAGTACATCTCCGAAACAAATTGTATATTTCTAAGAAAACTGCAACAACAGCTGTTTTAGATAAACAATATAATAAAAGCAAATTATTTCAAAAAGTAGTAATATACCTTATTTGATTTTTTTCCAGAATGAATTTCTTTCAATAAGGACAAAAGCCTGTAATAAGAAAGAAAACAATTATAAAACATTAAGTTGATAAGAAATACTTAGTAAAAAAGCAATGTTTAAAACTATATATATAAAGTTTTAATAAAAGTCATTGTTCCTAGGAAAATGGATAGTGATTAAAGCATTAGCAATAAAATATAAAAAATGCCACAAAAAAAAGTCATTTTAAACATAACTTTTACTTGGAGTTTTGTCCTGTCCTGTTAGCTCACTAAACAAGGCTTAACATGTATTTATTAAAATTTAATAAAACATATTTATTAAAATTTTGCCAATATTAAAAACATGCATAAATTCAATTCGTAAAAATTAATATACCTTGACTTATTGCCACAATAAAATTGTATTACTGAAAAAAAGCATTTATGTCAATGACAGATACACAATGCACGATTTAAAATTTTATTGTTAAATTATAGATACAGTGGAAAGCTCCATATCCGGAACTGTTGGGATTTTGACAAGTCTAGAAAATAGATTATTTCGCACAATGGATCGTTAGTTGATCTAATGACTAGAACATTCTATTAAAAAAAAAAAACAATCAACAATAACTAATTTGAAAATATAAACAGAGTTCCTGCTCTAAAAGAGGAGAAATTTTTCCTGACTTTTCCAGGTTGATTCACGTAAAATTGAAGGATGCCTTTCTTTTAAAAAAACTCAACAAAATTTACACTTAATAAACATGTAATTTAAAATTAAAAATTTTTTTTTTTATATAATTTCATATTTTATAATAAATAATTTTTATTTAAAAAAAATCAGGTGATTTAAATAACTTCAATTCTGAAAAGGCTTATGGAAACTGAAAGGATTGAACTAAAACTAAAAAGGAAAATAAGACTAAGGGAATTTAGCGTGCAAAAAAATTTTTTTTGAAAGAAAAGCAACTATATACAAGTACAAAGTCTTTGTTACAAATAATAATAATATAATATATAAATAATCTGTGTACAATTGAGGTTAAATCGTATTTAATAAAAACAATGAACAATTAAAACCAAATATATCAGCAATGATTAAAAATTTAATCATAGGAAAGGTAAGCATCAATAAGATTTTAAAATTTACTTGAGCGATATTAATTAAAAAAACATTTGTAACACTAATTATCAAATCATTCTATAGAGAAACTAACAAATATATGAAAAATCCGTATTTAATTAGAAGTAATCCATATTCATTAAATTAAGTCAAATAACAAAATAATAACGTATGATTATTTATCATCGAATATACATATGCCACCAGTGATAGTACCAATTATTTACCTTTCTAAAAAAATCAATAAGTAAAAAAAAAAAAAAATTATAATAAAAAACAATTTTATTATAATGTAAACACTGATATAATTGTATTAATTAATACGGCTAGCCAAAGAAGTACCAAGTAATTTTTGCAAACCCGGGTCAGGTTTTTTAAAACAAATATCTTCAGATCGTTAAAAGTTAACGTATGAAACTAAACAATATTCCATTTTTAATGACTTCAGTGTAATTAAAATGTGAAATTAATTGCAAAAATTAAGATTTGCAAATTTTTTCATGCATATTAAAAAAAAGAGTAAATAAAGAATTTTGGCAAAAACATTAAAAAAATTATTTCAACAATTTTTATATTGCGCTACTAGACCAGCAAATGAGTTATATTTACTTTTACGATGAATTTTAACAAAATAATTTCCAGCCAAACCTGTTATTAGGCATTAACTTTACATAATGTTATTAAACATTCTGGTGAAAAACATGAGCTAATTTTAAAGCAACCAAAAATTGAACAAAAATTAAAAACAGTATATTAAGTTGCAATGTTAACTGAATAAAATGATTATTAAAATCTAAGTATCTTTTAGTTGAGTAGATTTAAATTTTTATGTAACAATCACCTTATCCTTCAGAAATAAAAATAATAGTGCAATAATCTAAAACTTTAAAAAATTTTTACAATGCAACAAAACAAATTATAAATAGTTACCAAATATTTAAACTTTCTTGTTAGAAGCAAATCACGTTTTCCTATTTAGTACTAAGGGGGAAAAAAAAAAAAAAAAAAACTCCAGGCAATAAACCCCAGGTTTTTGATGAAAAATCTAGTTGGGTTGGATTTTTTCAAACCCTGTTTCTTAAAAAATCTGTTTAATTTTTAGTACAATCATCAATTTAAAAAATGTTATGCTTTCTACAAATTTACAGTTACTTATAACACATTGAAATATTATACAAATTTATTTAATTCTTTAAGATTTTAGGAAAAATTTTTTGTTATGAATTTAAGTTTAAATTTCTTTTATATGAAATTATGAAAAATTATACAAATAATCTGTATTTAATTGAAATTAAATTGAATTTAATCCACTGACGAACCTTTTTTAGAAGAAAAAAAACTATAAAAACACAATGCATAGATTTTTTACTTCTTTAATAAAAATGAATTATAAAAAAGATGGATAAATAGATAGAAAATATAAATTACAGCTGTACAACCGTGAATAAAAAAAAACAAACTTATTTTAATGATAAATACCAAACCAACACAAAATAAACTAATAAATGTGTTAATTGAAGTATTTCTTTTAACTGAAGTTAAGCCAAATTATAATAAACTAAATGAAACAAATTTATAATAAACTAAAGATTTAATCAAATCACCAAATTAATTACTGTTAAACAATATTAATTATAAAAAAAACCCAATATATTTCATACCTAATGTGGGGAGAGTAGATATCGACAACGTCAACCTTCATCTATTAAAAGGTACCCCACCAGGGAATCAAGTTAACATGTCTTATATACTAGTGAATTGGAATTATATTTTTGTAGTGGTAGATACACTAAATTACTCCCCCATCAGAATTTTATCTGTGATATAATTCGATGAACGGATACCACTAGTTAATTCATCGCTGTTTTGTGAAAAGTCGGGAGAGCTGTATTAAGATCACGGTCGTGGTTGCTCCTGTGTTGCCATTAGCAGTCAAGGGTATGCAGGCCGACGTTGTGTGTGATTGAGACTGAGTAGCAACAGTGCGAGGGTGTGGACAATGTCGCAGTCACAAGTAAACAATTCAATGTGGACCATCCATCGAAGTACTGTCAAGGTAGACATGTTCACATCACATCTGGGTTTTCATTGTGGGGAGAGTAGATATCTACAATGTCAACCTTCATCTATTAAAAGGTACCCCACCATAGAATCGAGTTAACATGTCTTATATACTAGTGAATTGGAATTATATTTTTGTAGTGGTAGATACACTAAATTACTCCCCCATCAGAATTTTATCTGTGATATAATTCGATGAACGGATACCACTAGTTAATTCATCGCTGTTTTGTGAGAAGTCGGGAGAGCTGTATTAAGATCACAGTCGTGGTTGCTCCTGTGTTGCCATTAGCAGTCAAGGGTATGCAGGCCGACGTTGTGTGTGATTGAGACTGAGTAGCAACAGTGCGAGGGTGTGGACAATGTCGCAGTCACAAGTAAACAATTCAATGTGGACCATCCATCGAAGTACTGTCAAGGTAGACATGTTCACATCACATCTGGGTTTTCATTGTGGGGAGAGTAGATATCTAGAATGTCAACCTTCATCTATTAAAAGGTACCCCACCATAGAATCGAGTTAACATGTCTTATATACTAGTGAATTGGAATTATATTTTTGTAGTGGTAGATACACTAAATTACTCCCCCATCAGAATTTTATCTGTGATATAATTCGATGAACGGATACCACTAGTTAATTCATCGCTGTTTTGTGAGAAGTCGGGAGAGCTGTATTAAGATCACGGTCGTGGTTGCTCCTGTGTTGCCATTAGCAGTCAAGGGTATGCAGGCCGACGTTGTGTGTGATTGAGACTGAGTAGCAACAGTGCGAGGGTGTGGACAATGTCGCAGTCACAAGTAAACTATTCAATGTGGACCATCCATCGAAGTACTGTCAAGGTAGACATGTTCACATCACATCTGGGTTTTCATTGTGGGGAGAGTAGATATCTACAATGTCAACCTTCATCTATTAAAAGGTACCCCACCATAGAATCGAGTTAACATGTCTTATATACTAGTGAATTGGTATTATATTTTTGTAGTGGTAGGTACACTACACCTAATAATAATATATTACATATCTTATTATAATATATTTCCTACTCAATTAATTCTTATCTTTAATAAATTGAATAAATAAAAGGGAGATGGAAATTTTGAGGTGCTTAAGCTCTGTGATTTCTGACTGCTCAGAGGACCTACATGAAAATAATGAATGGTACTCAAATCAAGTTCTAAGATTTTGGTACTGATCAATAAATACAATAGCGCAAGAAGGCCACTAGCTTGCCATTGATGAAGACGATGATGCTTCAAAAACAATGAAACTAACAAGCAAAATAAAATCTTCTTTTGCTATTAAAACTCGGTCGCTACGGTAGAATTTTTGTGAACTTTCTGCAACATACTTCTCCAGTGCTAATATCTTCCTGCTTTATACTTTAATACTGCTGACTTAATATTAATATCTTACTGCTTTATACTTTAATACTGCTGACTACCTCCTACATTGGACCAATAATCAGAGACTAAGAAGAGATAGCCCTTTTTCACATGCAATTTCCTTAAATACAGTCGATCAAGATGTCGAACAACATTCCCTTAAGACTTGCGTTGACCCCTCACGTGGGTTTCCAAGAGTACACTTTAGTCCGGATTTGGCATTAAGCACAAATAAAACTTCAGACGTTCCTGATTTGCTACACCAACTGGCTTTCGAAATAATTAACAACATCCCAGAGGAGGGACTCTGCGTTTATACAGATGGTAGCAAGGATGACCGGAGTCGTACTGGAAGTGGAGTCTACAGCAAGAGACCTGATGGTGATATCAACATTAAAATGAGAAACATTCTTGTTCTGTATTCCGATCGGAGCTTCTTGCTATTGAGGCAGGATTGCACGCAATTGGAGGGGATTCGCTGTTAGACCCTATCTGGATCCTAATGGTTAGTAGAAGCTCTATCCAATATTTGAGTGCATGGCCCAGAGTGGGTGATAGGGCTGGAACGGCAATCTTACAACTTCTCAGTAAACTTTCCGTGAAGCGGGTTATTTATTTGCAGTGGATTCCATCCCACGTTGGTCTATACGGGAATGAAATCGCTGACTCGCTGGCAAAACTTGGCACAAATGAACCCCTGCTGGAAAATTTGGCACTCACATCCTCGGAAATTAACTCCATTAGAAAGAAAGATGTCCAGCTAGTCTGGAATACTCCTCCAGTACATATCTGGTACTCTGTGGATAGGCCAGGTCGTGATTTGACCTTCAGAGGTAATAGAGGTGACCAGACCACGTTCACTAGATTCATCAGTGGTCACATAAAGTGCATGAGGTATGAACAGCAGCGAAAGGTCTAACCCACCTGCAACAAATGTTTCTCCAGTGCAGCCAGCCCTGCCCACCTCGTTAACTGTGTGGATTTTGAAAAGGAGGATTATCTGAACGACCCGGTTGTCCGTGCCCTCATTGGCTTTAATTGGCAAGACTGTAGAGCGCCAAGCTTAACTTCCCAGCATTCTTTTCATTCAATAAAAAATTATTAAACAATACAGTCCACTCTGACTCTATTAACTCCAACATCTTTGGTCCTAGTGACCCGGAGCAGAGAACTAGCCTCAATATGAGCACAATTAATTCATTAACAAATCTTAATCGGCAACGTGGTGCATTAACAAATCTTAATCGGCAACGTGGCTCATTAAAAACAAAAATAAACAAATTTCAAAAATTTCTGGAAGAATATGATTCAACGCAGTAAGATGCAAGCGCTGCTGCTATTATCCTGAAAAAGAAACTGAAAGTGGCGATGGAGTTACAAACATTGCTATCTGAACTTATAAAAGCGTATACGCTCCTTCCAGAAGAAACAGATCTCAAAGACAACTTAGATGTAGCTTTGGAGATAGAAGATGAAATCGAAGAAATAGAGGTAAAGATTAATATTTTACTCTCTAAAATTGATAATAATAAACCTAATGAAACGGAACAAATGCTTCATGTACCAATATATATAAAATTCCTGATTTACCATTATCTTTCCTTTCCGGAAAATATGAAGAATATCAAAATTTTAAATTTCAATTTAATTCTATTATTGGAAATAATAAAGAGTTGAGCGACACACAACGACTGTGCTATCTTAAAAGCTGCCTCAAAGGCGAAGCAAAACGCCTTGAGTCAGCCCAAGATACATTTGAATCTTTATGGTCTTCCCTTGAAGATAGATACGAGAACAAACGAGCAGTTATCGATTGCCATGTTAATAAATTATTAAATTTCTCAAGAGTCCCTGACTCTCCAAATCAGCTCATGCAATTAATCGATAACACTAAATGTAATTTACGATCATTAAACTTGCTTGAATTTAAATTAAATGAGCTATCAGATGCATTGATTATGCACATTTTATTCCAAAGAATTATGCAAGGTCTTAATGTTAAAGAAGAAAGAAAGAAGCCCCTTTTTAGTTCAAGGCCAAATACAGAGAAAATGTATTTAATTAAATCGAAAGTGAATAAGCCATGTTTACTAGGTTGTAGAGAAAGTCATAATCTTTATAAATGCGATAAATTCAAACGAATGACCGTAAATCAGAGAATTGAAATAGTAAAAACTCATAATTTGTGTTTTGCATGCTTAAATAAGCACTTTCCTAATCCTTGCATGTCAAAATACACTTGCTTTTGTAAAAGCAAAGATCATCATTCTTTACTTCATGAAAATAAAAAAAATTAGTCATTTACATTTGATACACCAGAAGAGAAAAGGGAGACAGACATCTTGTCACCCCTCTCCCCTCCTTCGAACACTTTGTTTACGAATAAAAACGAAAATGCTAATTGCGTGATTTTAAATACGGCAGTTGTTTATATTAAATATGAGCAGGGCATATTTAGACCATTAATAGCCACTTAGGATAGCTGTTCAAGTTCGAATTTAATAAGCAGTAGAGCTGCTGGGTTTAAAGAAACAAAAAACAAATATTCCGATTTCTGGTGTTAATGACTCGTGCATTACAGCTAAATCATTTGTTAGTACCGAGTTAACAAATGAAGAAAATAATAAATCTTATTATTTAGACTTGTTAATAGTTCCAAAAATTGCTGTTCTTCCACCCACATTTGTAAACATATCGAATTTAAGTTTACCTGAAAAAATAAAGCTTGCCGATAATAATTGCAATAAACCTAAACGAATTTATGCGCTTTTAGGAGCGGAATTATTCTTTGAACTATTGGGTACGAATAAAATTAAAATTAAAGATTCCCAATTAATATTAATTGAAACGTTTTTTGGTCATGTTGTATCGGGAGTTGCGAACAACTTAAATTATAATTTAGAGAAAATTAACGATTCGTGTTTTTTAATTGTTGAAACCGAAAATCTTGATAAGGCGTTAACTTCCTTTTGGGAAATAGAACACATAAACGAAATAAAACCAATGGTTGAATTCAAAATGTGAAAATATAATTGTATTAATATTGCTTAAATTTGTATTTTTATTATTGTTGTTTTTATGATTATTGAAACATTCAAATGTCAGAATATTTCAATGGGGGTCGGGATGTCCGCACCCTCATTGGCTTTAATTGGCGAGATTGTAGAGCGCCAAGCTTAACTTCCCAGTATTCTTTTCATTCAATAAAAAATTATTAACATCTTTGCCCAGTCTTGTTTTTTGATTTCCTGAGGGTGAATGGACTCATGGACCAGTGGGGATGAGAAACAACAACAAACACAACAGATACTTTAATTAGTAATAACAAATACACATGTAACTAATTTAAAGTAATAGAAGCGTCACCTTAAAAAAAAGCTTTTCGAATAAATAAAATAAATTTTTTAATCGAATATGTAATATTTTTTCATTCTAATATTATGGACGATCTTCTCGGATTTTGTTAAGGGGAAAACAAACTAATTATTTCCTTTTCCCCCATTTTGTATATCCTCATCAAATTAAAAAAAATAATAAAAAATTGTTTCTCATTATTCTCAATTGAGAATAGAAAAATCATAAACATTTGCTTCCACTCTAATGCAGGAGAAAGGCATCCCTTGAATATAATTCTGAAGAAAAGAGGAAAATCTTAGGAAAATTTCTGGAAACCAAAATTTTTTACTTCCAAAAAATAAAATCTTTCTGCAATTTGGTATCGTTCTGCGACAATGTCGCTGTGATTCTGCCACAGTGAATTTGACAATGTTCAGTTGATCTCCATGATTAAGCAAAAATTCAAGATATTTTTTGGTTCGATTTCAGAGGGTGGAAATGAATCCCGAAATTGAGAGAATCTTGCAAACTGCAGCAGAGTTGAACATGAGAGTACAAGAATCCTTCCCACTGAATGTAGTACATACACACATGCAAGTATTTCATCAAACATGCAAAATGATCGCCGCTTTCATACGCTACGGAGTGACCGTCCATCGATATGGATTGTGGTTGAATGAATAGTGAAAACGTTCAATAGAACCACGTGAAAAGCACGCTTTTTGCATAATTTGTGGCCAAAAATCGACATGGTAAAGAAAATATATATCATTTTGGAAAAGGAAAAATTAAGTACTTTTTAAAGTCCCAAATAAAAAAGCACCTTTAAGGGCTTTTAAGAAATGAAAATCAGCACCTTCAAGCACTTTATAAAAACGCTATGCACAATGTGGTAGATACTCATGTATTAAAAAAAAGGAAGCGCAGATTTGTTTCAATCTAAGATACAAAAATTTATCCCATTTTTTTGGGAGTCTCTTCTTCTAAAAGAACACTAAACACAATGAAATTTAATGGTCTCATTAAATGTCTTACTTGTCTTCTTTATCAAATTCTTCCACAATGTATATGTTTTGTTTTATTTTAGGATTTGCCACAAGTCTCCCCTCACCCACGGTCACTTTTACATAATCTTTAAGGAAGTCTTCGGCCAAACTGTGGATTTCCTGGGGCCACGTCGCACTCCACATCAGCGTCTGCCGATCTGGCTGCAATTAGACACACACTCACTAAATAAACTACTTTTTTATTTCTGAACTGCACAAAAGAAATTAATTTGTCTCTTTGTTAGTTTACATTTGCATACCTGCCAACATTGGAAAAATAAAATAACGGAGATTTTACTGCATAATCATGAAAGAGAAATTTACAATTGGAAATAATATAAGCACTTACATTTAGCAAAGTAAAAAATATGTATATAAATCTTAATCTAAAATTTTTTTAAAAAAATTATTACTTAAACTAATTTATTTTATAACATTCGGTGTACAGCAGAGAAAGACTTTCAATGACTTTTGACAATTTTTCACCACATACTACAGAGGCTTTTTCAATTTCTATTCGCTCTTTAAAAATTGTAGCTAAAGTTGTAGTGTGACGTTCTGCTAATGTGTTTTGTGTCGCATGAAATGTTAAGCTTTTCACTCACAGAAAAACATTTTCATTTTCGACAATCTACATTGTTTCACAAACTCTCAAAAATCAAATGTTTAACAAAAATGAATGTCCACCACACCTTACTTCAATGAAATATAGAAAGGGATGGATAAGAAAGGAATTTCCTGTTCTCACAGGTTACACTCAATTGCTACTTGTACGCACCTGAGGTCTAAACTGAGACCACTCATGTCTAAAATTGATGAATACAAAATCAGTCGTTTTGTGTTCCCGACAGGATGAATACTGTAATCATTTAAAAAGCAATCCATAGTTTTTCTAACCTAAATTAAGAATTTTTTTTTTATATTTCGAACACCATAATAATTTATTAGTTAGGGGCTTTTCATTCCTTACATTGAGGTTTTCGCTTTCATTTTAATTGAGGAGAGAGCAAAATTAGTTAAATTGGGATTCGTCAAACGGGGTCTGACTGTATCTTGATTTAGTCATTTTAAAGCTCCTATTGGTAGAAAATGGGGCAAAAAAATCAGGAATATATAAAATTTATGTTACCCTGAGCTGTCCAACAATCTGTCTTATTTGAGGCTCAAAACCCATATCCAACATTCTATCTGCTTCATCAAGAACTAAATATGTACACCTTTTAAGGCTGACCACACCTTCAGATACAAAATCAATCAGCCTCCCAGGAGTAGCGATGCATAGATGAGCTCCTAAAATCATTTCAATAAATATTTTTAGGTCAACAATCAAGTTATATTTGAGAAGGATCACCACTGAAGAAGGCGTGACCAAGTTTTATTGCCAGTGGGAAGTTTCTCAGGCAATTAAACTATTTCCTATGTGCAATTTAAGGAATTGTGATGTTTTTGCTTAAATATCAATTTGAGATCCTTAATAAACATTTTTCATATAATTTTTGACAAGGATTCTAAATATATATATCATAATAATATATATAAGTCATAATGAAACCCCCATGTACATAAATGGGACTATTTCCTTCATTCTTAAAAATGCTGTCACGAAAATTATGATGTTTGAATGGCAAGTATTGAGTGAAAAGTAGGAAAACCAATTTCACCTTCTGCATTTTTTACATTAGTAGTATTATTTATATTAAAAATGTATTACATTAAAAATTTACTTAATTGCGTGCCCAAAACACTAACAAATCAGATACATTTTCCAATTACATTAAACTCCCTTATAGCAATACAACACAATACAGAGAGTTTTTAATTTCAACATCTTAAAATCTATTAAATGAAATTGAAAGGACTTGAGGAACAAAATGTTGTTTATGATTTCAAATGTAATAAGGATTAAAATTTTAATGAAAATACAATATTTTATTGAAGTGTTTTATTTCATTTCTTGGGTTTGTTGATTTAAATCAGCTTGATTTAAATCATGATTTAAATCAAATGATTTTTTTAAAAAATTCATTGATTTAAATCAACTGATTTTTTTCGTATATATTGACTTTAAAAGTTAAGAAACAGTGTTTTAAATTATTGATACTTTACTTATTTTCTTTTGTTAGTTTTAAAATTTATTTTAAATAAATTGCTGCATTAATTAATTTTAGTTTACAAAATTACTTTCTTTCTTGATGTGTGTTAAATTCAAACACATTTTAAAAATCTTTTGATTCTTGAGATTGAAAGTACAGATTAAAGTAAACATTTAATGCAGTCTTAATATAGACTTGCAGAGCTGTAAAATGTAATTAATAAACATGAAAAAATTAATAAACATGAATTTAAAAAAAAAATAAATAATGTTAATTAAATCTCAACGTTTTGATTGAAAAAGCATGGAATTAAAATCTACATTTTATTTTATTGGTGGAAAATTTATATTTCTAAAACTTGAGGTTATATTAAAAAGAAGTTACTCTAATATGCCAAAAAATATACTTCATATGCCTTTAAAACTCTTTCAAAGTCTATTTGAAGCAGTGGGATTATTAACTGATAACTGGTATTTTTTTTCTCATAATATGTTTACAGTATCTTTGACATTATTAGATTTTCTATCAAAAAATTTTGTGAAAAAAAATTCCAATGAGTACATGAATTTTTTTAAATTTTTTTTTTTTTTTTTGACTTATCTATTTTGATGTAAGATTAAAAATGAATATTTTTATATAAAAATATATAGATTAAATATTTATTTATTTTTTGATGAATGAATACATTTAGAAACAACACAATCTGTTACATTTATTTTGTCATTTTAAAAATCAAGAAAAAAAAATCACAATTTTAAATTAAAATTATGGTTTGCTAATTGAAAATTTGTTTTAATAGTTAAAGAATGGGGGTCTGTCCAAGCCAAGTTCAATACCGTTTAGCAGTACCTTCACAATTCAACTTTAGGAAAAGCTGTAGTTTCACAAAATACTTTTTCTTAAAATTTTATTTTTGAGTCTCGTAAGAAAGGATAAATTTTGTATTTTTACTATAATTTTGTGTTAATTTTTTAATATAATATTTAATTTTCACAAATTATGTCTAAATTTTCACAAAATAGGTACCTCTCAGAAAAACCTAGGCAGACCCCTGAAGTATTCTTTAAATTCTTAATTTAGTTTTTAAATTTCATTCATGCATTTATTTCAAAATGGTTGCTATGCATTCAATGCTATGTATTATAATGAAAAATTATTTTAGTAAGTTCGAGCTTCTAAAATATTGTTATAATATAGTTTTAATATTAATTTTATTTTGATTAAACATTTATAAAGTATTTTTAATCAAAAATTAAAGTTTGTAAAAATTAATGTATTTGAATAAAAATCAAAAAAACCGATTTAAATAAAAAAAATCCGATTATTTTGATTTTTTTTTTAAAAAATCAAAAAAATCACAAACCCTGTTTCTTACACAAAATGAGAAAAAGTAGTACCAATCTCTTTTACATTCTCATCCTTGTGAAGTATGTCAGATTTTTTTCGTTGCTGAAAATTAATATATGTTCTATCATAAATGCAAACTATTTTTTTCAGCAAGCAGTATCTTTTGCTTGACTTATTGGTGGTCATACCTGCCGACATTGGAGAAATAAAATGATAGAGATTTTATTAGCGACATTGTTTAGGCTATGAGTAAAGTTTTGATACATCTTACATAATCATGTAAGTCAAAATGAGAAATTCAAAATTGGAAATAATATAAGCACTTACATTTAGCTAAGTAAAAAATATGTATATAAATCTTAATCTAAAGAAGATTTTTTAAAACTATTTTCTATAATTACCTAAACTAATTTATATTTTGTAATCGTCATTGAAGAGCAGACCCAATTTTTGGGTTTACAACTACTTATGTTCAACTCTCAGGGGTGATTGTGAGCCCAAGTCAAAATTCCGGAAAATTTCTTGAGTAAAATAAAAAAAAAATTTATATCGAAAAATTAGAAAAAAATTTAAACAAGGTTTTTTCCTTTTTCTCAATATTTCTTAGTTTACTTAAAATATATTTAAAATTTTACACATACCTATACCATTTACACATACCTATGTCGACCTGGAGAAGTAATAGAAATTTACAAATATGTCTTTCTTTCTTGAGTTTATGATTATAATAACTACTGATAAAAAAGGAAAATTAATCTTGAATATAAGCTTATAAAGTATCTGGCTCTCCCTTACAAATAAAATAAACTGTGTTTTTAAGTTCCACCATTAAAATTTGATTTTTGGAAACTTTTGTGATCAATGATTTTTTGAAACGTCCGAACCTTCGATCTCTGGAAATTTCCGGATCACGGTTAGCGAAAAATACGGAAATCCGGATTTTTTCCGGAGCACAATCACTCCGGAACTCTGTAACTTTGAACCCCAATCCAGAAGACAAGGGTTGGATCAAGTATTGGGAGAAATTTACCTTCATGGAGGATTTCTTGAAGGAACTAACCCATATTTGTGTTACAAAAACCTCCCACGTTAACCTGACGGCAAGGGAATTCTAGCCCACTGAGGATATTTTTATGTCAGCACTGTGGTTGGTGCAAGCTGGATATGGAATTTGTATCAACCAGTCATCCCTGAGATTCAAATTCAGTTCACTTCATTAGAAGGAAAAAGCCTTAACCCCATAGCCAATCACGACTCTACTGAAATTACAAAATACTGCAGTATTGGCAATTGCACCACTTGTTGAGGAATAAGAGCAGTATTCTCGTCATCAGTCGATATTTTATTGTCAAAATGTTATTTTTTAAAAATTTCTTCAACAAATATGGAGAAATTTGATAATATACAAGTAAACAGGAGACAACCATAAAATACAGGAGTCTTCGTTAAAAAACAGGAGACTTGGCAGGTATGGGTGGAGAAATATGTGATCAGTGACCCATCCACTGATCTCCAGTTTTCCCTGCAATGCACACTATCTTAAAAAAATGTGATAACATATCTATTAACTTTAAGATCTGCATATAATTATGATTAAAATAAGGTAAAAAATATTTTTGAAAGTAATTTTCAAGCCTTACTGTTAAAACAGCAATCTTAGACATAAAAATGAAAAAATCAAATTTATCACAAAACACTAATGAAAGTGAATGTTTTTTATACATTAAAAAATTAAAATTTAAACTTAAAATTTGTGTTTTGTTTTAGTTCCTTGTATTTATAAATAAAATAAAAAATATGTTGATTTTTTTTTTTCTGAAAAAAATTAGTAAGGGACGCGGTTAAGTTGATATTTATAGATATGTATTTGATAAAAACACAGTCAGCACACAGCAGTTTTTAATAATTTATAAAGTGTGCAAAGTTGAATATACCCCTTAAGCATTGTAGTTGAACATTCCTAGATGCACCACCGTATGCACAAGCAGCAATAAGATTTGAGGCTTGACAGAATGGATCACTCACTTGATAGATTTGTTGAACAAGCTCTCTAGTAGGAGCCAATACAAGAACCTATTAAAAATAGAGTATCATTATTAAAACGAAAAATAGTTCGAGCTTATCATAGTAGCATTTTATATAATTTGCTAGACTTTTTCTTAAGTTTTGATCGACTAATTCTCAATTATCAATCAGCCTATCTTGATTCCAAATTTTAGTGTTCTCAATAACTGTTATTAAAAACCGTGTATCTGTTAACGGATTATACTAAGGAACAAATTATGTTTGTTTTTTTTGTTCACTGTTAAGATTTTAGAAGTTCAAAAGCGTTAAATAATATTTTTTTTTTGCTGTAACTTCAAAAATAGTTTTTTAAAAATAAAAATTTCAAGCACTTTTTTAAGTAGCTTTCATACTTTTGAAAAAAAGAAAGAAAAAAAAGGGAGAGCAAATTAAGGGGTTTTCCACAAATTTTACTTTGTTCTATTAACAGGGATGAAAGACTTCTGCGGAAAAGCGGATCTTCGCTTTTTTCTTTTAGTTTAAATAGTTTAGTTAAATTTCTGACAATGCTCTAAAAACATAGTTATCTAAACGTAACTCCTAGTTCTTATTTTAGCCCCTTTCTGCGTTTGTCCGTGCACTTAGTTGTTTCTCATTTACTTGTGTCCTTTTTCATGAACACAAAAGTCGTACTATCGTAAATAAATTCAACTCTGATTGAATAAATAAAACAGTTGAAGTGACTAAGACTGATAATAAAAGTCTATCAGAAGAAATTGAGGTTAAAATTAGCGACTGTTTTAATTTAAAATTATATTTAAGAAAGATTTAAATTTCACTGTCTAAATGATTCTGCCACTTTTTATATAAAATAAAAATCTCACGGCAGAGTTAGAAGTTATGTTTTTATATATCTTATTGATACCACAGCATTACATAGAACACTCTCCCCCACCCCCTATTTCTGTGTTGTGAAAGTTCAGCTTTTTCTATTTTTGTCCACTTTCATGCCTGTATTAAACAAGATTTATTAAAACTTACACCAGTGTTTAAAGTATCTTTTCTTTTGCCTGTTTTCTTGCCTTATACAATCATATTTTGTCTTATGATACAAAATAATATTTGTAGAAAACTCCATACCAGTTTGAACTTTATTTAAAAAAATACAAAAAACACTTAGAAAATTGCATCAAATTTTTTGTAATTAAATTTAAAGTACTCTAAAAATTTTGTTCTATTTTATTGAACATTTTTTAAGTAACATTAAAAAAACGTAACACGTGTATCCCAATCTTTATGCTGAGAGATTTTATTCCTTCTCAACTCCAGCTAAACATGAATTAGCAAGCAAACACGGAAACTGAAGTACTAAAAATAATTCATGTTCTACCCCCTCTTCACACCCCATTCAAAATAAATGAATTGAAAAACAGGTGTAATTGCAATAATTGATCTTGAGTCATTAATTCATTTCCTTGGCTGTCACTATGTTCAAAGGGGGAAAAGCAAAAATCGACAAATGATTTTTAAAAAAATAAGAAAAGGTAGGAAATAATAGGAAAAAAAGGTGAAAAGCCGAAATAATAGGAAAAGTAGGAATAATAAGAGGTCTGTGGTCCCTGTTCATTTATGTGCAAATCAATTTTCAAATGAAATTAAATATAACCCTCCCTTTATTTTTCATTATGAATTTTTCTTAAATAGAAAATATGGAACAGCGTGGAAAAAAGCAAGAATAGTATATTTATATAAATTAATTTAAACACATCATACATGATGTTTGAGGCGTTTTATTAAACAGTAACGATTACGCATTAGCACACGAAGAGAAATGTTTTTTTCTTTTTCAATCACTTAATATTTTAATCAACAATCGTTATCACATCTTTTGTTTTCCTGAATCCTGAATAAAAATTATATATATTTTTAATGTCAGTAAAATTTTTGAGCACAGGAGTCTGCTAGGAAGTCATCAACATTATAGGAATCTGGTTAAAATAAGACAATGTGTACAGGAAAACAAAAGATGCAATAACGATTGTTAGTTAAAATGTTAAGTGATTGGAAAAATTAATCATGAAAGAAAATTGGGTTTTTATATCATAAATAAAACAAATACAGGTTTACCTGTGGAGAACATTCATTGCAGTTTGTTTTAAACGAGAGTTGATTAAGAGCATGCACCACAGCAGGAATCATAAACTATGAAGGAACAAAAACATGAAATATGCTTAATTAGCATTGGTGATATCCATTATATACTTTAGATGATTGACCAAAAATGAAAAATACATATAAATGATCTATCGTCATTTAATTTAACTTGAATTTTGCTTGTAACACATATTATAACATTTTATTATAATTTAAATGCACTCAAAATGGCAAACTGAGAAATTATAAAATGCAATTTAAGTCTTTAGAAATAAAAATAGTTTGGGAAATTTTAAAAGAAAAAAATTTTATTTAAGAAACTTTTAGCTTAATATAAGAGGTTAAAAATTAAAATTAGCAATATGCAATTTCCTTACCTACTTAATTATCAGTTCTAAATTTCACAAATTTCCTATAAAAATTTGAATAATCACATGTGGGTCTAATACTTACCTAACTAAACCTGGCACCATTTCCTCTAACTACTTAAATAAAATCATGAACAATATTGTTCAAGAAGGTTTTTTTGGGGTTTATCACTAATAATCAACAGATTTTAGAATTTATTAAACATAATAAAATTAATTCTATTGCAACTTTTGATTTCCAGGATCTTTTTTTTTCTAGGAATTCTAATTGTACTAATAACATCTATTCAAATGCCATTTTTAATCAAATGAATAGTATTTAAAAAATATGTAGTAATGTTTATTTATACATAAAACAAATAGACAAACTCTTTCAAAATTTGATAAAAAACAATAGATACCCAACTAAAGTAATTAAATTCTATATTAAAACACTGAGTTAATTGTATATTACTGTAAATAAATTTACTAAAAAAACTTTGTTAATGTTTATAATTTTTACCATGTGCAATTCATGTTTCTTTCCCTTTTCTATTTTTCTTTAATAAAAGTTAATTTTTTAAAATTATTAATTGTCAGCTTCTTTAAACTATCCAGTATAATATTACCTTGCGTACATCCATTTTCGGGCCCATCATTGGTAACTAACAAATCAAACGAACCTCAGTACTACAATAAGAACACACTAAAAAACAATACCCCTCAATTTGAGCTTTTATCCCATTTGAAATTCTGTTTTCAAACTTTGTAATCTGGTAATCTTGTTACGAAAATATTTTAAATCATTCTTGAAAAATTACCTGTTTACATAAGTTCATTTGAATTCACTACCCTCATTATATATTTCGTTTTACCTTTTATTTTGTCTCTTCTTTATATTTTATTTTCTATTTTTACTTAATGTGTTCTATTTTATTTGTTGTAAATTTTTTGTAAAAATCTTTTTGAGTGCTCCTCACACTAACGTATTGATATATTTTGCTTTGGCTATATTGATACAATATTAGAAAGCACTCCTTTTTGCGGGTAAAATTGTGTGAGTTGATGAAAAGATTATAGCTTTTAATTTCCAGATTTTTATTAATTTTTTCGTATTTTTTTTCATATTTTTTTTAAATTATCATTTTTTTTCTCTCTTTTTTCATTGTTCTGTAATTTTTCCATGTTTTCTCTACATTTTGGACTTGATATATTTATAAATATATATATTTAATGGGCAATGAACAACGAATCACATGCTTTAGCTCTGAATTGATTAGTTTTATTATTTTTCGTTTTGTTTAATCTCAGACCAGAGCAAGTTCTTTCAATTCTGTAATAGATTCACTTTTTATTTTACTTTTTCACCATTATCCCTTTCTTTCCTCTCATCAGTTCGGTTGAAATTTTCTAAATAGTTTGTGTAGCTTTGGTAAGCATTAGATGCTAACAAAATGAATTCCTTTATAATAGAGAATAGGCAAAGCAAATTTTTTCATTCCTGAAGACAGTAAGACTTGCGTTAAACCCTTTTCAGCCATGATAGTTTTGATGTAGCCTATAAAATAATTTTGTAGTTTTTGAATTTTCTCAAATTTCAAAACCTTGCAATGAATTTGACTTGCCAAAAAGCTAACTTAAAACTATCTGTAACCAAACATTGAAGATTTCATAAAATACTTTTGGATGCAATACAACCAGGGTCGATCATATTTCCAAGAATAATGAATTAAATGCCCTGTTTGAAATTTCTGAGTTGTAATATGATACAGGATTTTATTGATTTGATTTAGTTGCGGCCAAATAAAACCAAAACTATATGTATTAGTTGCAAATCAAAATTTGTAAGAAAATTGTTTTCTTCCTAATCTGCATTAAAAATAAGATCACTATAGCGCCTGAATGAGAATTCTGTACGATACAAAAAGGAATAATGGTAAGGAAAAGAATAAAGTTCTGTCAACAGAATTTTGAGAAAGTTTTAAAACCTAAATTTCAGATTTGTAGAACTCAATAAAAATTTTGCTGGAATATACGTTTTCAATTCGCAAAAGTTCATGAATCAATGGTCTTGAGGTTTGTGGAATTCCGTGAATTAACGGGAAAAAATATGCCCTGCTCCAAATTTTAAAAACCAAAAAGGCACATAATCCGAAAAACAATCACCCTGAATTTTGTGTTTGTTGAAACTCATAAATCCTAAAAAAAAAATTTAAAAAAAACAGAGATATTAGAAGATAATGTTAAAATCCATGACACATAAGGACAGAATATTTCTTACAAAAAATATCAAGACAATTATGAACCCTAGGGTAGAGAAAGTAATACAGTCGACCCCACTTAATTGCATAACAGGCTTATACAAACAAAATTAACCGGAACCAAATCATTATATATGAAACTAATGTTAAAGTTTTTTGTTTAAACGCTTACTTGTTGTTTCGAGTCCTCGCTTAATTGCATAAAGAAGAGATGCTGAATTTTTTATGTTTAGGAAATGTTTCAACAGTTAGAATGGAATTTCCATTTCTCACTTAAGAAGCTAAGAATACAATAGGTGGTCACTTCAATAGAGACTTCCTGTTCATTTGTTGTTCTACACAAGTGTTGGAGGTATAGTGTATGAATAAATATAACTTTGCTGGCTAGAATATAAAAAGGTACAGAATGATTTTTTTACAGCCAAGACTTGCAGTACCCTCCTGGTGCTCTAGTATCTTTAATAAGAAAAGGTTTCAAAAACCTAACACCCTAGCATACAGTGTGACTTTCCCTAAAGTAGAAAAAATCATTGCCTACTGCAGCAAACTTAAAACGACATTTACACTTTACGATGCTAACATAAGCAATTTTAACAATTGTTTACTGATCATAAAATATAGTCTACTTAATCAAAACACTACACTATGCATTAAATATCCTAAAAAAGTAAAATTTCTCATAAATGTATAATTTAAGATTGACTCCTCTTTTAATCGAAAAACACGCTTAATTGAATAGATTTGGCTTGAACCAAACATATTCTTTTAAGCGGGATTGACTGTATTTTAAAACATACAGAATGATAAAAAATGTTACAAATTAATCTATGAATAAAAAAATAACATACAACTAAAGTTTTTCCTGATCCTGTTTGAGAAATTCCAACCATATCTCTACCACTCATCGCAATAGGCCATCCCTGAGCTTGTATGGCAGTGGGCTTAGAATAACCCTGACCAAGTATTATTCGCTTCAAATCTTCTGAAATAATTGGAGATACTTAAGCATCAAAGGAAAATTAAGCAATTTTGTTATTATTTAATTTAATATTAATTATAAATTATTTAATAATTTATAATTAACTTATTAGTTAATAATAAATTATAATGACAAAGTTTATAGGAATCAAAGAAGGAAAAAAAAAATTATGAAATATAAATAGATGAATGGAATTGTGTAATATCTAAAATATTTAATGATTACCATTTATGATTGACATTAAATAAACTAAAACATGGTTAATGTTCATTATATTTTTGAACACCTAACATTGAAAAATAAAAGATATTCTACGCATTTTAGATGTTATTTAGTAAATGTACCCGATGCTTACTTCATTATTTAGGACTAATTCTCTTTTTTTAAAAATACCCCAACAAGCAATGAACTGAATAAAAAATTTACTTTGATAATGAATTAATTTTTAGAAATTAGGGGAATCCTAATTTTAGAAAATTATCTAAAACACACAAAAACCAGAAATTTTTTGACTAAACCAAGAGAAACTTGAAAACAAAATTTAATAGAGTTGGCTGTTATGTAACAGTATTATTTATGCAATATCAAGACACTTTAGTAACAATTTATGAATTTATGCATGGTAGTTTATAATAAGAAGAAAGAAAGCTCAACACCATTATGAATTTGTAAAGACAAATACCTAATTTGTCAGTTAGATTTCAAATGATGATAAATAAATTTAAACAGGAAAGTAAAAAAAGAAAAGCCAATTATTCTAAATTACACGCTATAAAACACATCTATCTACAATATTTATAAACTATAGATTAAATAAATTTTAAAGGCACTCGGGTTTAATTCAAATAAACATAAAACTAAGTTTTTATTTAACAGTTTCACATTATTATCTTTACTTGCAGCTTTTTTTTCTTTCTCATTTATTAGTCTATTTCAAACATCAAATAAGAACTTGTTTTTCATTTCAATACGATAAAAAAATCCTCAATATGAACACAATCAGACTTGAAAAATATACTCTACATAAATCTCTTATTTCTTTTTGAATCAACTGATTTTTTTTTTTTTTTTTTGAAAAAAAAAATTTATTTATTAAAATCAGAAATTTTTTTTTAAAAAAATCGCCTGATTTCAATTGCAAAAAAAATTCTGTCTTTAATGATTAATTCAACTAAAAAGCTGCTTGAAACTAACTTTTTTGGCTTGAAAAAATTCATAACATAGGGTTTGTTACCAATAAACATTAGAAAAAACAGAACTCAGATGGTTTGACAACATTCAGAAAGATTTAAAAATATTAAAATTGACTAATTGGAAACAACAAACATCTAATAGATTCTGATGGGAAAATAAAAATAAAAACTTGTTGGGACTGTTTTGGCCTGTATGACCAAGAAAAATAGCCTGTTGTCATATCATTTTCAATCTTCATAGATGCATACATCCATGCACACACATACATAAATCCCTGCACACACAGATATTCTTTTCTTTACAGTTTTTCAATACTCTGTACAATAAAGAACTAAAATAATAAAGTATAAGTGTGGATTTTAAATATAAAAGGAAGTATTATTTAAAAATTACCAGGCAAGCACAATTCTTCAAAATTTAAAATTGGTTTGGGAACATCTGATCCAGTAATTGTGATGTTGGAATCTTTTCTATAAAATGCAGTTTCTTCCTAAAATTAACAAGAAATATTTATTTACTTATTGTTTTTGCAAGAACATAAAAAAGTAAAGAATGTAAACATTGACACCTCTCAAGTAATGAAAAAGATATTTGTTACAAATAGAATATTTGTTTAAATGAATCAGAGCAGGGGATCCTACTTAAGCTTGACCAAATTTTAAAAGATTCTTGGGAAGTATTAATTTTAGATATTAATTTCAATTTATGTAAATCTATTTATTTTTTATAAATAATATTCAATTTTAAATTAATTAGTTTAAATAATTAGCAAAATAATTTAGTAGAAATAATTATAAATGTTAATCTAAATAATTGTTATTAGAGCAAAAGCTTTTTTGTTTAACCAATATCTATTAACTAACTGGAAAAGTAGACAATCACAATTTTTAACGCCAACTCCACAGCCATGATTGTCTGCCAGTCCAAACATAAAAATTAGAAGAAAAAAAAAAACATAAATAAATAAAATAGATAAATAAATAAGTATATAATAAAACAAATACAAATATGTTTATAAATAAACAATTAAACACTATTTTTACGTAATATAGATTTTATGGTCTTAAATACCTAAATGAATTTACATCATTTAAAGTAGTTTTTTTTTTTTAACTGTGCATCATTTATGCATAAGCTAGTGTAAATAGCTGATAAATGAAATGAAATTAAGTTAAAAGTTTACTACATTAAATCTAATAGAAATTAGTGGATTTTTATTAAAGTCACTAATTAAACAATTCTATGAAAAGAAAAAAGTATGAGGATCAAGAAAGGCTCTTCCTCTCTGAAATGGGCACTTACTTAACACTGTAAAAATGTATTATGTAATAACTTAATTTTATCCTCAACAATTTTTAACTTTTTTATGTGTTTCAAAAAGTAATTCTATCTCATCTAAATAAGAGTAAGATTTATAAAAATAATTAATGGCATGCTAAAAGGTAATCTCTCGGAATATTTTTTTTTCTTCTTTTTTTTAAAATTAAACAACAAAAAAAAATAATTTAGAAATAACCTGAAAGCCTATTTTTATAATTTAAACTAAAATGAGAAAATGAACAATTAAAAAAGCATTTTTGTTAATAAAAAGTTTAATAAAATTAAATTTAGTTAATAAAATTAAATTTAAAATAAAAGTTAATAAAATTAAATTTAAAATAAAAGTTAATAAAATTAAAAAAATAGTTTTTAAAAATTAAGAAATGTATCAATATCCCCTCTTGAAAAAAGAGACACTTGTAAAAATTTAACAAGTTGAGAATAATCCTAAGAAAGTAAATATTTGTAATAGCATTTAGAATTAAACCTATAAACACAGATAATTTTACCCGTGTGTAATTATAAATTAAAACAGTGAATTAATTTTCTTCAAAATGGAACATGAATAAAAAGCAGTTGCTTTAAGGAATAGCAGGTTATTTTTACAAAAAGGGCACATTTATGGGGATCAAAGGGCAAGCAGGGTGGTACCCCTTCAAAAAATGCTTAGGCAGAACACTGTACATTACTCTAACATTAACTTATAAAATAAATAAAAGCCAAAGCAAAAAAATTAGAAAAATGGAGCAAAAAACTCATAAGACATGAATAATTGAAGGAAGTATATACCAAAAATAAAGTAAAGCTTACTCATGTGTTAATCATTAAAATTAAAATATAGCTCTAAATTTACATACCAACATAAACATTATACATTAAATCAAAAATACAGAATATTTCGTTTGGTTACATAAAATGTTTGCTTTTAACTTTTCATCCATGTCCAATTTGTCTCAGAATTTTGATGTAAGAAAAGACCTATTTCACTGTATTGTGACAAAAAAGGCAGGTACAATTTTTATATTTTGATGGATGTGCTTATACATTAATATTCCATATAATATGGATTATATATTCATACATTTGTAAAGTTTTAATGTTTAAAAGACGTTGCTAAGAAAATTACATACAGCATGATTTTATGACTATCATCAAAGGTTTCTGACAGTTTTTAAACTGGTTTTTTAAACTTGCTACATCAAAAAATTGTTTCTTACAGTTTTAATCTATTCTTGATATTTTTCAAAAATCAGTTTTGACAGCAAAAAATTTTATCTTGAAAATTACTTACATCAGATCGTTGAGTGACATTGGCATGTTCAACATACAGGTACTTTTCAATAGGTTCCAAATCACATTTGTTAAATGTAACTTGCTTCAACTCTTGTCCCAAACTATGATTGAATCTAGAATCTTGGTTTAGAAAGTTTCTGTTCACAGATTGTTTGTTGTATTTGAAACCTGGTTTATTAAACTGTCTCCTTTTATAACCACTGTTACGAGAAGAATTATCTTCATCATATTTGTGGAAACATCTGAAATTATTGAAATTTTGATAAAGTTACATTCTTAGTTAATTAAACATATTTTATAAGCTGTCCATTGCAAAGGATTGATCTGTGATGGGTCAATACCTCCCAGAAGCATTCTGTGCAGGTTACCATAAGCAAGAAATTTGACCCTTCAGTAGAGTGCGTAGCCAAATCTCTCAACAAAAATAAACACCTTTTAAGAACTTTTTAAGCACGAACAAAATAATTCTCAAAGACTTTACATGATCATGATAAAATAACTAGTTTATGAACTCTTTTTCTTGATTATATTAGTCACCATAGGATCAAGAGATTTTTCATTTCGATTTCAGAGGGTGGAAAATGAAGCCTTAAATTGACAAAATCTTACAAGGATCTCACCGACCCCAGCTCAGTAGATGCACATGTGGATTTACAAGTATTTCATCAAGCATGGACCCATGGTATGTCGAAATGGATTGTGGTTGAATGAATAGTGAAAACCTTGAATAGAACAATGTGAAGACTACATTTCTGCATAATACGCAATGAAAATCGACATGGTTAGGAAGAAAAAAAATATCTCACTTTCGAAAAGGGTGAATTAAACACTTTTTAAAAACGCCCCATGTTAAAAGCATCTTTAAGGGCTTTTAAAAAATGAAAATAAGCACCTTTAAGTACTTTTTAAAAACGCTCTGCACAATTTTTAGTAATCAAAACGTTACATCTTTTGTAGCTTCCCTCCACTATGCAGCTTAGTAACACAAGCATAGTGACATCTTTCTTATTTCTTCTCCAATTAGCTGTTATGTTCGTTATGTCGGACTACTAAATTGATCCGTGCTAAGGTTTCCTCTCTTCTAAGACGTGTTGGATAGGTACTTACATGTCCTCATATACTCCCGGGCACAGAATGGGCTGACTTTCCCATTTTTATTTCACTCTTCCCACAATAAAGTATGTAATGTTTTTTAAAGGTATCTAAGCTTTTAAGTAATTGTTTTAAAATAAAATGAAAACATTATTAGATAAATATAACTAAAAATAAAAATGAGAAGCACAAGAAGGCTTACCTTTTGTCCAAGACTATATGCTTTGATAGTAAAGAAGAAAATTTACACAGCTCAACAACATTGCAAGCATGGAAACTGGAAAAAAATAAAAGATTAGCATAGTGAAATTAAATAAATAGAAACAAAACATTTAAATTTCCCCATGGCAGAATTGCGACAACACAGCAACATTGCCACAGAATGCTACTGAGTTCTTGCAGAAATATTTTTTCTTAGGGAAGTAAAAATATTTGTTTTTACTATTAGTGACAATTATAAGGTTATTTTCCAGGTATAATATAAACATTTTCCAAGGTTTTTGTAAAAAAATTGAGCAGTAAAAATTTGTACATTTTTTTATTCTTCCACGGAACAATATACAGAACTCAAATTACTTTTGCAAATGGCAAACTAAGAAAAGTATAATTTGCTCTACTTAAAGAATTATAATACAGTAAAATTAAAAAAAAAATATTGTATTTTTCCATAGTTTATCCTTTCAAAATTATTGTACCAAAATACTGAATTGATTTTCGTACATGGATCACAAAATTTTAAATTCAATTTACTGGGAATTTTGTTTCTTTTACTATCTCTGACTAGTTCAATTTATAACCGATTTACTTCAAATTTTGACTCATTATTCCCAATTAATGTAGTTTATGTTGCATATAGTTATTTTATAATTAGGTAGAGTAATCTACAAAAATGCAACTTATTTGAGGATTGTTTTTTAATAAAACAACCATTTTGAGAAAAAATTAATTTTTCCATTTATTTTTATGTAAGCTAGATTCATGTAATTAAAAAAACTCAAATGGAGTCAAATTTGGATAAATTTTTTTCAAATTAAGAGCACAGCAATTTAAAAAATAAGTTAAACATTGTATTATATAGGCGCTCATTTTTAAAATTTTTGTATTTGCAACATAATAAGATGAAGATTGAAATATGCAATATATGATTAAAAAAAACGCATTAAGTTAAATGTATGACAATCTTCCTGATGAAAATAATTACAAATTCAGGAAACAAGATTATACAGAGCTTTTTTTTTTTTTTCGATTCAGGAAAGACACATTGTTCACATCATCGCTTTAAAGCCATAACATGCTTATTAAAGTACCTTGTAAAATAGTACAAATAATTATAGGGATAAATAAAACAAATAGCGCACCATGAATGTCGTAGCATTTCTTTATAAAACTAGATTTTATATTTTACACGAATAAAGTCAAGTATTGACTTTGGTATAGGTTTTAGATGATGCAATTGATTGTAGAAGTGTGCGAAGGGATCTTTGCATTAGCTTATAGCTTTGCGGCTCTATGATTAGGTTTCTTATCTTTTAGGTTAGGTTGCTTGGCTGTTGCTTGGCTGCCCGACTTTTTAATAAATAGAGACATTTGATTGGTCAAAAACAGTTTTTTTCAGGTTTACTAGATTGGCAGTTTTAGTGTTTTTATTTGGCGCAATTTTACTAATACGAATGCTCGGTTTGATAATTTATTCAAACCAATCGAAGTACTTCTTAGACAAAGAATATAGAGGCTAGTATCCCCTCCTTTGCTTGTGTGCACTCTGACAAAGACATAAAAGGCCTGTTTACACGGTCCAAGTTCTCGAATCCGAGAAATTGGACGGATTTCTCTGTCCAAGAAATTGGATGATTCGTTGACACTATCCAAGTTCTTGAATGTCACTGATTCGTTGAGAGAAAAACTTGCGCATGCGCATTGTTCATATTCAACATTATGAAATAATAATTACATAAGTTTAAAATTACTATATAAATTCAAATAAAATCACAATAACACAAATAAACCGCAACAGATCAATTTATTTGAACTAAAATATATGAAAACAGACAACAAAATGACATAATTTGCTGCCTGCATGTTGACGTCACAAAACCTAAGACGCTGATTGGTTAAGGGAGAAAAAACTTGGATGGAAAGTAGAACATGCTCTACTATCGTCCAAGAAGTCGGACAAGTTCTTGGATGCTTGTTTACACGATCCAAGCTCAAAGCAAAACAAGTTTCCATCAATATCAATCAATCTCTGTCCAAGAAATTGGACCGTGTAAACAGGCCTAAAGGCAGAAAGATCAATCACTATACCAAACGGACGTCACGGTGAACTTTGACATCACTGGTCTCTACTTTATTTTTTTTATTTGGTTTTTGTAAATTGTAATGATTAATAACAACATTCTATCTCTGTGCCAAAAAAATCTGAATTTCGCAAATTTTATGACACATATTTTTTTCAATTTTTTAAAGAATTATAATTTGTAAGTCTTAAAATTTAAAAAGAAAAAACTAATACATTCTTAAAAATTGATTTTTATATCGTTCTGAAATTCAAATGCTTGAAATAATAAAATAAACAATTTAAGTGCTTATAAAAGATAAATAAAAAAATTTAAAAAGAACTTTAAAAAATAAATAAAATAAATTAAAGAATATTTTCGTAGGCAATCTAAGCTGGCCAAAAAAATAAATTTCATGAAGAACAATAAACTGGAAAGTGTTCATAATTGCTGAGATAAAGTCTCATAATTGTCTGCTAGCTTTCAATTAGTTTGTTATTAAAACGTGTTCATGGTTTTCATTTGTGGGTAATGTAAGTTCTAATTATTTTCACTCTAAAAGTCTTTCAAAATCTAATTTTATTCCTGTATTTCACTTACAAGTAACCTTGATATCTGGGTTGTGTACAAAAATACAAAAAAGTACAAAAATAAGAAGAGATTTTCACAACATTTACTAAGATGTTAGGCTATATTAAAGATAATATTTTTTTAAAAAAATGATTGATTATTAAAAAGTGATTTCATTTCTATAATGAAGATTTAGATTTATCCCAATATTATCAGAAAATCTAAAAACATTTTCGTGGTTTTCCTTTGCTTGTATCGCAGTATTTGATTTATGTAAATTTAATTTTACATAAAATAGGTTACTACAATAGCTTTTATAAATATGCTTTTATTCTGATACTTAAATTTCAAGTTACTTTGATTTCTGGGATGTGTTAAAAACTAAAAATATAAGAGTGTTTCACTACATTCACTAAGAGGAGAGATAGTCTGTCAAGGATGATAAGAAAATTATTGATTATAAAAAATAATTTCATTGCGAAAATCAACATTTAGCTGGGATCCTATTTCCATTCAGCTATCTAAAAAAAAACATTTTCGTGGTTTTCCTTAGCCTGTAACGCAAAATTTGGTGATTTTATTTAAAATAGGTTATTTTTATAGCTTTCATAAATATAATTGTACTTCCATACTTAAATTCTGACTTACTTTGATTTCAGGGTTGAGTTACTAAGACGAGCTTTTCCTTATATTCAGAAAGATGGTATCCTATCTATTAAGGAAAATAATTAGAAAAAAATGGTTGTTTACAAAAAAAAATTTCATTGAAATGAGGATGAACATTTAGCTGGAATCCTATTATCCCCAATTAATTTGAAAAAACATTTTCGTGGTTTTCCTTTCCGTGTAACACAAAATGTGATTATTTCAATTAAATCTTAATTAAAATAAATTATTTTTTTTAACTTTCATAAATATGATTGTACTTCGATACTTAAATTGCAAGTTATTTAATTTAATATACCAATAAAAACAATAATTTCATGGAAAAACATTTTCATGGTTTTTCTTAGCGTGTAACACGAAATTTGATAATTTTAATTTCAATTTAATCTTGATTAAAATTAATTATTTTAATAACTTTCACAAATATGGTTTTACTCCAATTCTTACGTAGTTTGATTTTTGAATTGAGTTAAAAATTACAAAAATATAAAGAGCATCTCGTTATATTCACAAAGATGAGATGCTAACAAAATAATTCATTATAAAAAATTAAAACAAATTTAAGAAATTCATTGCGATTACTGAGCATTTAGCTGGAATTATTTAAACGGTAAGCAATCTGAAAGATATTTTCGTGGTTCCCCTTTACATGTAATGCAAAATATGATTGTTTTCTTAAAAAAAAAAGGGGGGCCACTACTAGCCACTCCAAAAATCACAGTAAATGCTTTATTATAAAACTGATACGCCAAAGATTTGGAATTCGCGATCGCAACACTCGATACGCCATCTAGCGGGAGACTGTAAATATCGGGCATTAGTTCCCACATAACCATTGGCAATGACGGACGCCATTTTCTTAGCAGCAAATAGGAAGCAAAATTTCCCTAAAGAAAAGGTAAAACTTCTTGAAAAAACTAATCAGAACATGCCAAACATTGAAGCAGAACACGCCAAGCATTTGAAGAACAACTTCTCAATAATTTTTACCTTTCTATTACCAACAACATAACATGATTTCATGATCACTTGCTGTTACAGATGTGTGTATTGCGGTAAAATAATTTTTCTGTCTTCAATTCATTACAAGTTAAAACGAAGTCAACATTGCTTTCGTCATTCCAATGAATTCCATACAGAACTGTAATAGTTATAGAATATTCTTCATAGAATAGTATATATTTCTGTATCTACATAATTCAGAAAACAACAATAAAGAATAATCCGAATTACTTGAAAAAGTATCTTTTGTGCTGATTATAAATAAATTTTTTATCGTTTTCTTGGTAAGTGTTTTTTAGTTTTGAAAGAATTTCAACTAGAATTCAGCTATTTTGTTTTTAAGCTACATATTAAAATTCATATCGAGATCTTACAATTATAAAATTTTGATGTGTGGCATGTTACCTAAAAGTAATGAAGGGATAAACTATGTATATGTTATTTGAGAATAAAGTTTTCAAACAAAGAACATATCATTTTGGAATTCTCCGGACTTATAAATCAGGTAAGTGTTATGATTTTTATAATAAAAAATTTGCTTGTAAATAATTTTTTTTCGTACTTGATGATCGTTCTCTACAAAATGTTTTTTTTACGTCTGATTAAATACTATAAGAATTAAAAAAAACAAAAAACAATACGAAAGTTTTTATTGAAAAATGAGGAATTTTTAAAATCGTTTTTATCCTAAGAATTCTTTATTTTACGCTTTTTAGTTTATAATTTTTTGATAAAATTGTTGTCAAAATACTTTTTTTGAAAAATTAAATGGTATTAAATTATGTGTTTATGTATACTTCTTGCATATTCTAATATTTGAAGTAATATGATTCAGAAAAGTATGGAAGAAAACTTCGGTACTTATGTATTAACCACAGCTACAGATTTGGCAGATTTTTAGTGCCGCCAATCTACACTTAAAATTTTTGGAAAAAATCTTAAAATGAAACACTTTGTTTAAAATCAAAGTAGTCAATCGGATTTCGGTGGAAAATGGGCCGATATAGAGTTTAGCATAGATTCAAAACAAACTTTTCTCTCACCTGATTCTATAGTCATTATGAACTCTAATAAATAAGATTCAAAATGAAATAACATTTCCAAAACGGACGTTTATTAAGATAAAGTTTCATGTTATGGACTTTGGTACATTTTCGTTATATTTCACTCCATAAAATATTTCGCTCCTAAAAAAATAAAATTGCATCTTGTTTTGTTTTTGGCAAGTCCCAAAGACGCATTTTCGTAACACTAAAAATTGGCGACAAAAAAAGAATGGTTCTTTTTCTTTCGTAAGCATTCTTTATTTTACGTTAAAATTTAAATGGGCCTTTCATGTTATACCATTAAATTTAGTAAAACTATTTCTCAGGCATTAGGTTTGAACTCTTATAAGAATATACCTATTTTTTTCTCTTTATTTACAAATATTTTTCCGATGTGTTCTGGATGTTCCTTCTCTAAAAAAAAAGAGATACCATTTAGTTTTCGTTTGCATAAGAAAGAAAACAAACATTTTTCTTTTTTAAATTTAATCAGCCACAATAAAGATGGAACGTTACAATGCTACATGCTACATTAAAGACGTCTCCAGTGTAACTGAATGACTGTTCATACGGAAATCGCAGGGATTCGGCACATACAACAACGCCCCCTATAGTTCGTTGCGATCGCGAATTATGAAGAACTTGCCTCTATGTTCTGATTCAATAAACTGGTTTCTTTTCTGTTTCCCTTTCAACAATTTTATTTTTAAGTGAAAAATGAGATGAAATTTAAATAATAACTTATATCAGAATAATATAAGTTGTTATTTAAATAATAACTTATATAATTCTGACAAATTTAAGTAAGAAAAAAAAAATTTCTGTTGATTTTTCTGAAATATACTTGGCTTTCGATCACAAACGCCTTAAATCTTTGCTCTCGATTAAATAAATTTCAGATGATTTTAATCCTTAGTAGTAATATTGTGGCAGTTCAGCAACAGTCAGCAGCAGCAGCAAACTGGGGTTGCTGCTGAAAAGGGGAAAGGGGGTGGAGGCAGGTGATGGAATTATCAACTCTAAGAGGAGGGTTTTTTAGATCAGTCAACTATAGTAGAAGTTCTTATCAGTTTTTGAATTTTTATCATTTATTTCCCTTCTTTGTCAGTTTTAGGTAAGAGTGTATTTTTTCCATTTTTGTGGACTTAGAAAATTTTGAACTATAGTTGATAGTTATACCCGCTTGCTTGTTTCTGCCCAGTTCCGTTTTCTGCTTTTAATTAAGTTTCTTAACGAATACTTGATTAGATATGTGTAAATAAGTTAAACCATTTATTTGAGTACAAAAGAACATAGATATAGGATTAGAAATTATTTATAAACATGCTTTCGTTAGCAGAGGTTGTCTCTATTTCGTGCACATATATTTGTTTATTTGCTAGTTTAACCTTTATCTATATTTTTACGGAGAAAAACAATATACCTATTGATTTTACTTTATTCTTTAACGAAACGGGAAATATAACTCTTAAAATATGATGAAATTTAAATTAAGTTTTTCTAATAATAAATTTTCCTGCTGTAATGGAGAAAACATATCAAGAACCAGCACATATAGCAAGTTTTGGTGGTGTCGATGCATTATACCGTGCTGCGGAAGGAAAAATATCCAAAAAGAAGATACAGAAATGGCTGCAAGGAGTAGACGCGTACACTCTACACAAACCAGCTCAGAGAAAATTTCCAACAAACCGTGTTGTTGTGTATGCCATAGATCAACAGTGGCAAAGTGATCTTGTGGATTTACTAAGTTTGCGAGAATACAATCATGGTTTCCGATATATTTTGACATGTATAGACATTTTATCTAAATATGCATGGGCGGTTACACTAAAAACAAAGCATAGCGATGAAATAGTAAAAGCATTTACCTCTATCTTTTCAGAACGCAAACCGAAATCTCTTCAAACAGATGCGGGTACTGAATTTAAAAATTCTAAAGTACAAAAACTTTTAAAGCACAATGGAATTCGTTTTTTTACAACCTTTAATAACACAAAGGCCCTTGTTGTAGAACGATTTAATCGCACCTTAAAAACAAAAATGTGGAAATATTTTACGCAAAGTAACACTTACAATTATGTTAATGTGTTAGATAAATTATTGTATAGTTATAATCATACCTATCATTCTAGTATCAAAAGATTACCCGCAGAGGTTAATTCCTCAAATGAGAGCGATGTTTGGTTCACATTATATAGAAATATGGAAAATGAAGAAATAAAACCACATAAATTAAAAGTCGGAGATACAGTTAGAGTCTCAAAACGAAAGTTAACGTTTGAAAAGGGATACGAATCGAATTGGACGGAAGAATTATTTACGATTACTGAATGTGTGAAACGAAATCCACCCGTGTATCGTATCAAAGATTTATTAGAGGAACCTATTTTAGGAACATTTTACGAACAAGAACTTCAAAGAGTTACACCTAAAAAGGAATATATTATAGAAAAAGTGATAAAGAAAAGAACTAGGAAAGGTCGTTTAGAATATTTTGTCAAGTATCGAGGTTATCCTCAAAAATTTAACCAATGGATACAGTCTAGTGATTTATTTTCAGTATAAATTAAAGTGATTTTAAGAAATGTGTTTATTTACCAAGATGAGTTTTTACGTGATACTACCGAGTGATAGCTCAATGAGCTATTATCCGGGTAATAAAATATCACATTTCATGGTTCGTTTACCGAAGCCTATAGAACTAACAGGCGAGTGGGAAGTTGGTCTTGTGGAATTTATATATCCACATACGTGGTATAATGTTAACAATAGAAATAACCTGATGGGATTTGATTTAGGCGATGGAATAGTTTTAGGAAGACGTGTACCTCCAGGTTTTTATGATACCGTGCCAGCCATTTTAAAATCTCTGTTAATTGAGGCTCATTTAAAAAAAATTTCTTTTCACTTTAATGATATCACGAAAAGAGTAACTATAAAAGTGAAAAACAAGTCGCGTGTTATATTGTCTGAAGGTTTAGCACAGTTATTGGGTTTTGAATCGACTGAAATTTCTTGTACAGAAGGAATAGAAGAAAACATTGTACAAAGTGAAAATGTAGCGGATCCATGTGCTCACTATAGAGTTTTATTAGTATACTCTGATATTGTAGAACCACAGATTGTAGGCGATGTGATGGCACCCTTATTACGCATTGTAAACGTGAGCGGATCTGACGGTGAGGTGATAAATGCACAATATGACAGACCACACTATTTACCAGTTAACCGTAAAATTATTGAAAGTATGGAAATAGTTATAAGAACTCACACAGGCGAACTGACACCATTTGAACGTGGGCGCTCGTATGTGAAGCTTCACTTTAGACAAAAATATCTTTCATGATGTATGTACCTTACCAGTGTTGTCAAAAATCCTTTGAAGATTATTATGTTAATCAAACAGGAAATGGACTGAATTATTATCAAGGAGCATCATTTCAAAAAGGATATGGATTTGGTGGTCTATTTCGTTCTTTTTTCCATGCTGCAGTACCAATGTTAAAGTCAGGTGCTAAAGCTATAGGAAAACAATTACTTCACAGCGGTGTCAACATGTTAAACGATCTCTCACAAGGTGATAGTTTAAAAATAGCAGCGCAAAAGAGATTGAAAGAAGCTGGTAGAGAATTAACTGATAAAGCCGCCAAACATGTTAAGACTATGATTGGTTCAGGACGTAATAAAAAGCGAAAGCATGTCAAGAAACGATTCATTTCAAATAAAGCTAAGAAGGTGAAAGAACGCGATATTTTCTCTTAAAATATGTCTTCTCTCATACATAAAGACTCTTTAGCTTGCGCTAAATCAGAGTTGGATTTATTTGTAACTCCACCAACTCAAACCGCTTTAGAAAAAGGACATTTTATTGAATATCATCCCATATCGAATATCCGAGATGGCGCTCCACTGGAATTTAATATATCTGGAAACGGACAAGAGTATATTGATTTAGCATCATCGCATATTTATGTGAAAGTAAAAATTGTAAAACGAGATGGATCTGTTTTATCTGATAAAGAACCCGTGGCTCCAGTCAACTTATTTTTACATTCCCTCTTTTCGCAAGTAGATATCAGTTTAAACGAAAGAATGATTTCTTCATCTAGTAACACTTATCCTTATCGTGCTTACCTTGAAACTCTTTTAAATTATGGTGAAGATGCAAAGAAGAGTTTATTGACCTGTGAGGGATACTTTAAAGATAACAACTTGGATGAAACTGACCCCACTAAAGAAGCCAATGGAAATATTGGGTTAAGAAAACGTTATGAAATGACATCGCTGAGTAAAACGTTTGATATGTTTGGACAATTGCATTGTGATATTTTTCAACAAAATAGACTTTTACTCAATATGGTGGATTTAAAAATTAAAATGATTCGCTCTAAACCAGATTTCTGTTTATCAGCTAAAGATAATAGTATGGAATATAATGTAGTGTTAGAACATGCATCTATTTTCATACGTAAAGTTAAAGTGAGTCCTGGAGTTTCTCTAGGACACACAAAAGCATTAGAAAAATCAAATGCTAAATATCCCATAGACAGAGTGTTATGTAAAAAATATTCTGTTTCAAAAGGAAGTTGGTCATTTATGCAAGATAATGTATTTTTAGGATTGTTACCGAAAAGACTTATAATAGGTTGTATTTCCAACGGAGCTGTAAATGGAAGCTATAACTTAAATCCTTTTCTATTCAAACACTACGATGTAAACTTTTTAAGCATTTATGTAGATGGACAGCCTGTGCCGAGTAAACCACTAGAATTAAACTTTGAATCCAATAGTTATATAAGAGCCTATCATCGTTTGTTTTCAAGTTTTAATCAAGATAAGGGAATTTATATTTCACGTGAAGAATTTGTTAAAGGTTATACTTTATATACCTTCGATTTAACTCCCGATTTATGTGACGGACCTCATTTGAATTTACAACAACAAGGCAACCTTCGCTTGGAAGTAAAGTTTTCTAAGGCGTTAAGTGAAACTATTTCGCTACTAATCTATGCAGAATTTGAAAATATAATAGAAATTACTAAATCGCGACAAATATTGTGTGATTTTCCTAACTGAGAAATATGAATACTTTGCAATTGAAACAAGTGATGATGCGTGACAAGTATACAAGGAAATACTTTATAAATGTTTTTGCAAGTGATCTGCTGCCTAAGAAAATTACACGTTTTCCTGCATGTTTAATTGTAAATGTGGATTCTTCGAAACAACCTGGAAGCCATTGGATAGATTTTTACATGGTGAATGCTGAAGAATTAGAGTTTTTTGATTCATATGGAAGTACACCTGAACTGTTTAATAAATACATTAAAAATTTTGTATCAAATTTTTCACACTTAACATGTAACCCTGTAAAGCTACAAAGTAATGTGAGTGCCGTATGTGGCCAATATTGTGTTTATTATTTATATTGTAAATGTAGAGGACGAAGTCTTCGTAAATTTTTGTCTCATGTTGTATTAAATGATATATGTAATGATAAACGAGTTTACAATTTTGTTTCTAAACGATTTCATGTACAAACACAATTTTTTCAATAAAGTATAAAAACGGTATTTTTCTGTGTCTGTTTTCAATTGCAATGGAGTTTCCAAGGCTACAACAACCATTCACGATGACTGTTAGTGAACCAACTGGATGCGGAAAAACGTACTTTTTAACTCAATTAATTAAATTCAAACGGGAAATGTTTAATATTGTTCCAGATAAAATTGTATGGTTTTACGGGATCTATCAACCGCTTTATGATGAGATATCAGATGTAACTTTTGTGGAAGGATTACCTTCAAATTATAAAGACTATTTAGGAAAAAACACATTATTTATTATCGATGATTTAATGACTGAATGTGGAAGTGATAAGAACTTAACTAATTTATTTATTAGAGGAAGCCATCATTTAAATATTAGTATCTGTTTCCTATGTCAAAATTTCTTTCATAAAGGAAAAGAAATGAGAGAAATTACTCTGAATGCGCATTATATATTATTGTTTAAAAATCGTCGTGATATGAGTCAAATAACTCATCTTGGAAAACAAATATTTCCACGACATGTTAAATTTTTTCAAGAGGTTTATGAAGATGCTACCAAAAAACCCTTTTCTTACTTATTTATCGATTTGCGTAGTGATACAGATGAAAATATGCGTCTCCGCACACAAATATTACCCAATGAAACACAGTTTATTTATCAAATAAAACACAAGTAATGTGCAAAATTCCTTTAGTTCACAACATGACACTTACGAAGAAACAACTGCAACAATTAGAGCTCATCCATATATGTCCCAAAAAGTTAAAGAAAGAACTCATAGCTCGTTTGCCAAAAGAGTGTATAAAAGCTATTTGCGAGTGTTCTTTAAATTTATTGAAAGGAAATATACCAGTATCGAAGCAGCAGAAAAAAAGTTTACAAAAATATAAAACTGCTCTCCGTGAGATTGGTGATAGAAAAAAATCTCTCTTTGAGAAACGAAAACTAATTATTCAGAAAGGAGGATTTCTAAACGTTTTATTACCAACAGTGTTTAGTGTTTTGTCCTCAGTTATAAATGGAGTTCGCTAAAAAATATCATTTAATCCCGGAAAGTGATGTGAATAAACATACACCGTCGAAAACTCAAATGAGTGAATTTGATAAGGATATGCATAAAATTCTTCAGAGTAATTTAAGCGATTATGAGAAAGTTATAAAATATTATGAATTACTTCAGAAAAAACAGAACATTGAAAATTTTAATCTACCATGGATAAAGAAGCAAGTAATAGAAGAAAAAAAGGAGGAAAAGATAAACAATTATTTGAAAGAAGAAGAAAAGATAAAGAATACTTTAGAAGACTCTTCTACTGATAAAGAATATGATCATATCATTTTGAAAAGTGTACCTCAGACGATGAGGAATCAGGCAAACGCTTTCTTATCGCTAATTAAACAGAAAGCTAACATTCTTCAATGGAATTCTAATGGAGAATTTGTTTATAAAAACCAAATTCTACCAAACACTAATATTGCAGATTTATTTAATATGATATTTAATACGAATAAAGGGACTAACATTACTGGACGAACTGAATTTTTAAAAGCCTTGGAAGAAATGAATATTCCAAAACATTTTATAAAAAATAAATTATTGTATCCTATAAAATTAGAAAATGTATCTCCACCTATTAATCGTGGAAAGATTGTAAAGAAGAAATCTATTGTAACAAAAAGAATTAGAAATAAACCTTTGTTATGGGAAACTTATTAAAATAAAGAAATTATTTACTAAACAACTTTGTTTTTTTTTCTTTCTTTTCCAGTTTTTATATTATCGACTAAATAAAATTATTAAAGACTTAAACTGTAATAGATGTTTATTATTTGGAAACATTAGAATTTAAGAATGTGAAAAAATAAACTACTTGATTCATTCAGAAATAAAACAAACTCAAATTATACACATAACTTTTTTTATTTAAACTTTCAAAATTTTTGCTATATATTTACATGCTAGAATTAACAAAATCTTCGAAATATTCAAAAGTATCACTAGGACACATGTACTCTCTAGCTTCTCTTAATATAACAGGTAAATTTAAATTTTCAAAAAATTCCTCAGTAACATAGTTAACAGGTTTCAATAATAAAGACTTCTGACTGTCCCATAAGTTAGAATAAAAATGTTCCGCCAATTCCATTACCTCGAGAGAAAAAGCAAAAGAATTAAAAGTTTCTATGCGGTTGCCAAACAGTTCTTCAGCAAGTCTAGTTGGTTCTTTCATACCATTTTCGATCAAAATATCACAAACAGATTTTTTTAGAGTTTTAAGCAGGAACTCTTCTCCAAGACTTTTATCCAAAGAACTTGGTAAAGTTTTTTCAATAGGAGTTTCACAGAAAGTTTTAAAAGCGTCTAAAAGGTTCACGTTCTTATACATAAGATCCAACACTGTAGCTGAAATATCATCATATTTCTGTATCATTTCTTGCCATTGTTCCTTAGTTATGGTAATTTGTTTAGAACCGGGCACTTTATCAATCCCGTAAACACGTTTAAAACAAAAAACTGAAAAATTCTCACTTGAGATTTGAATTTCCTTTTCAGGGGGGTAGAGTCCACCAGGTAATTCATCTTTTGTTTCCGGAACTTTTTTGCGACCCATGATATACTCTATCCACCATGGCCTAAGTGTAATTCCTTCAGTTGTTGGATAATAAATTTTACCATATTTCTTGTATTGACGTAGGTGGACGGTAACAAAACCTCGATAGGTAGTTGCCTTAACAAAAATATCGTTGCCTATCGGAAACACTTCATCGGGCATGTGGTCGTCGCTAAATAATCCGTCGTCCTGGAAAAATGATAAAAAAAGAATAATTAGTTATCATAACATATAAAACAATTATCAACAGTATACAATTTTATATAAAATAATGTTACTTACTTTTGAAACATCGATTCTTAACTTCTTGTTTGAAAGAAATTCCATAGATTGGTCTACTTTTCTTTTAGGATTATCAATGTTAGACATTATTTAAGAGAGAGAAAATAAAAACATTGACTAACACAGTAACACACAATAACAAATGATACTACAACAGTAAGTGAAGGAGACTTTATTACGATTTGATAAGATAAACATTTGTTCCAGAACATTCTAAAGTTTCCCTTTGTGAGGATGATGTCATATATATGAGATAAGTAGACATTCCATTTAGGGGAATGTTATGATAGAACACATCAAAGAACAAACAAGACGTCGCCTGATAAAATGTACCAGTTTTAGTTGAAATCATGGTAGTTTGGTTGGTCAGTTTTGAATGACATCATGGTACTGATAAGATATGTCCAAGTGGTAACCTGTTCACATTTTATAATATATATACTGCTGTTAAGAAAGCAACATTTTCTCTTTAGCTTTTAGTTCAGCTAGTCTTTATAGTTTTAAACTGAATTTTATTTAGTTTTCATCTACTATCGACATGGATTGCTTCAACGATGAAGTAAGTATTATTCTATGTTACAAATTTATTTTCCTAAAAATTTTAGATTATGCTTTTACAAATTTATTATTAAGTTCATATTTCAGATTATGGTATAAATTCATTTTGTTTAAGTAATACTAAATTTTATTTTCGCGAAAATATTTCACAAATGTTTTCTAAAACTAATTTTATATTATGTTAAATAATTCATGTTCTACTAGTTTAATTTTTCTAAAAGAACTTAAGACTGTTTGACAAATTTACCAATTACAAATGTTTCCTTAAACTAATTTCCTATTGTGCTAAAATACTATTGTTCTACTAGTCTAATTTTCCTAAAAGAACTTAAGCTCTTTTGACAATTTTTTCTGACTTAAACTAATTTTAGACTATGTTATGTTTAAAAATTTATTTTGTACATGTTTTATAATAAAATACTTAACTCTTGAGATAATTTTATAAATATACTTTTTTTAGTTCATTGATTTTGGTATTTCCGCCGAAGAATTGAATGAAATTTGCAATGCAGTAGAAATGGCTCAAGTGTGGGATGATCCTCAGTTCAACTTTGAACCGACGCAAACAGTGTCACCTCAGTTGGAAAGATCTACTCTGCTATCGCAGCCTGATATGCCTACTGCCGGACCTTCATCACCCTCTGTTGAACCATCATATTCTACTACAGGACCATCATTACCTATTGCGGATCCATCGAAGGAAAAACGCTGTGGCAAAAAAGTCTCACCTTCAAATTTTGTAAGTTGACATTATTTAATTTAAATGTATTCTGAAATTTTGTTTTGTTTTAAATGTATTCGTTTAAGTAAAAACTTGTTTGAGAAAAAGTATCTTAAATTATATTCTTTAAAATTAATGTATTCTAAAACTGTTTAAGTTTCATTCACATTTGTTAAAACTTATTTCATATATAAACTTATTTGTGAAAAAGTATCTTAAATTAAATTCTTCTAAACTAATTACTAATGTATTCTAAAACTATTTTAGTTTAAATCACATTAATTAAAATTTCGTTAGTGTATAAACTTATTATTACTTTATTTTATGTAAAACTAAATTTGCATAAATCATAATTTGTTTCTATTTCAGGTTTGTCCTATCTGCTGTAAATTTTTTAGCCGGAAGTACAATTATATACAACACCGTAAAATTCATGACGAAATTAAGGAATTTAATTGTCCTCAATGTAACAAGTCCTTCTCGAGGAAATATAACATGAACCAGCATGTGAAAAATAAAGTTTGCACAACTAAGAATGTAAGTATAATTTCAATAACACAGAATCAAACATGTTCTATTTAATTTGTATACTCATTACTGTAATTCCATACAGGTTTACCAATGTGATCAATGTCCTTCGAAATTTTCCAATAAATCCGAGCTGCTTGCTCACACAAGGCTGCTTCATTTTAAGAGGAAGTTGAACGAGGAATCATCATCATCATCATCATCCAAAAGAGTTTCTCCATCGCCAGCGTTAGGGGTTTTTTCATCCTCATTTCTAACTCCTAGCGAAGATTCAATGTTTGACTTTAACTTATTCTTCGAGGAGATGCGTCCGAAGCTCAACGAAAAACTGAGAGCTGAAGTTCGAGAAAAGGGGAACATCAAATTCTACCTTGTTGTAAAGACCTTATGTAGTAGGAAAAACTCAGAGGGTATACCTGAGTACGCAACCCCCTGCTTTAGAAGCAACTGTTACATCCAATTGTTTGAAAATAATCTGGAGGTAAATATTAACACTGGTTTTCTAAAAATTCATGGTGCTTTTGAAAAATTTTGCAATAATGGTTCAGGTTGGATACTCGAATTTATTGATTTTATGGAAGTATCCAGTGCTAAATATTGCCCGTTAAGCGCGAGCAGTTATATCCCATTGCCCACTAAAATTTTAAGTAAAAAAGCTGTTTTAAACATTCAAAATTTTGATCAAAAATGTCTCGTATGGTGTCTTTTGGCTTTTCAAATGAATGTTCATAAATCTCAAAATCCACAACGAGTTAATCATTATTTACCATTCGAATCAAATATTAACTTGGGCAATTGTAGCTTGCCAGTACCCATATTCCAAATTCCTAAAATCGAGACACTCAATAACATTCGAATTAATGTCTTTGGGTACGACGAGGTAATGTTTCCACTGTATATTTCCGAGCGTGAGGATGTTGAATGCTGCAACTTACTTTTAATTTCAAATGAAACGCAAAATCATTATTGCCTCATTCGAAATTTCTCTCGTCTGATGGGCGATGCCACTAAACATAATCCTAAAAGCTTCTATTGCTATCGATGTCTTCATCGATTTGCAGTAGAAGAGACCCTTAAAAAACACTTAACTTTTTGTAAACATAATTCCCCTCAAAATATTAAAATGCCTGATGATAAAGATAAAATTGTATCTTTTCATAATATTAATTTTCAGCATCCCATTCCCTATATAATTTATGCAGATTTTGAGTCTCTCATTGAGAAAATTGATAGTTGTCAACCTAATCCTTTGGCCTCATACACTGAGAAAATGTCAGTTCATACACCCTGCGGTTATGCTTACGTAATCGTAGGACCTGATGACAAAACATACAAACCTGTTACGGTCTACAGAGGACCTGATTCTGTAGATCACTTTTTGGAAAACATATTAAGAGAAAAGGAGGAGTTGGCAACTAAATTAACCACAATAGTCCCCATGGGCTTCACCCCAGAAGACGAGGAGGCCTTTCGTTCTGCCGTGAATTGCGGAGTGTGTGATCAACCCCTTGGTGATGACAGAGTTCGTGATCACGACCATCTCACAGGAGCTAGACGTGCACCCCTTCATCGTTCTTGTAACTTAAAATTTAAATTAACTAAAAAAATTCCAGTCGTTTTCCATAATTTAAAGCATTACGATGCTCATCTAATTATGCAAAGTTTGGGGAAAATTAAAAATCATAGTTTTAATGTAATTGCCAACAATATGGAAAAATATATTTCTTTCAGCATTGATAAATTTTATAACAAAATTAAAGTTTCTTTAAATTTCATCGACAGTTTCCAATTTATGAATACGTCATTGGAAAAATTAGTATCAAATTTATGTTTCGATCATTTTAAAATTTTAAAAGAAAATATTAATCATCCTTCTCTAAGTCTACTTCTAAGGAAGGGTATATATCCATACGAGTATATGTCCTCCTTTGATAAGTTCGAGGAAGATACGCTGCCCCCTATAACTGAATTTTACACTTCTCTTACTGGGGAAAGTGTATCTGATGAGGACTATCAACATGCCCAGACGGTTTGGAAATCTTTTAATTTAACTTCTTTGGGGGAATACCATGATTTATACGTAAAATCTGATGTGCTACAGTTGGCTGATGTCTTTCAAAATTTTAGACGCCTGTGTATGCAACACTATGGGTTGGATTGCGGTCATGTCATGACATCACCTGGTTTAGCATGGCAGGCTTCTCTTAAAATGACGAAACAGCCTCTCGAATTATTCACAGACATAAACATGCACTTGTTTATCGAACGTGGTATTCGAGGAGGTGTTTCCATGATAAGTCACCGTCACTCTGTAGCAAATCATGACCTTATTCAAAATTATAACGCGGAGGAGGAGTCCAAACATATAATATATTTGGACGCCAATAATTTGTACGGGTGGGCAATGTCCCAGTATTTACCATACGGTAACTTTGAATGGGTTACACCTTCTGATACTTTAATTGATCACATTTTAAACTTAAATGACAATAGTGAAGATGGGTACGTGTTAGAAGTAGACTTAGAGTACCTCCCTCACTTGCATGATATTCACAATGATTACCCTTTGGCTCCTGAAAAGATGAGTATTACGGCTGAGCATTTATCACCGTTTGCAACCGGGATGTTAAACGGTGTAAAATATACTCCTTGCACTAAACTAGTTCCAAATTTAAATAATAAGGAAAATTACATCACTTACTATAAAAATTTACAACTTTACATATCTTTAGGCTTAAATTTAGTTCGCGTTCATAAAATTTTAAAGTTTAAGCAAAAACCATGGCTTAAAACCTATATCGAGTTTAATACGAATCAACGTAAAAATTCTCATTCGACCTTTGAAAAAGATTTCTTTAAACTTATGAATAACTCGGTATATGGTAAGACTATGGAAAATGTTCGTAACCATATAGATGTTCAGCTAGTTAATACAGAGCGAAGGGCTAAAAAGTTAGTTGCAACACCATCCTTTAAACGTTTTAAAATATTTAATCATGATCTCGTGGGTGTTGAGAGAACGAAAGTTCAAGTTACGCTCAATCGTCCTATGTATATTGGTTTTGTTATTTTGGAATTGAGTAAGGTACATATGTACAAATTCCATTATAACACTATCAAACAAACATATGGTGAAAGAGCAAGACTTCTTTTTACGGACACAGACTCTCTCACTTACGAGATTAGAACTTTAAACATTTATAAAGATTTAGGTGTCCATAAGCAATTATTTGATTTTTCAGAGTATCCTCCTGACCATGAATTATATTCAATAAATAATAAAAAGAAAATAGGCTGTTTTAAGGACGAGCTCAATTCAAAACCCATTTTTGAGTTTATTGGGCTTCGTTCTAAAATGTATTCTATTCGGACGGAAGATCTTGAAAAGAAAACTGCCAAGGGGATTTCAAGATCTATCGTCAGAAACCATATAACTTTTAATGATTACAAAAATTGTTTAATTTCATTTACACCCTCTTATCACACCATGAATAGAATCCAGTGTAAAAACCATAATTTATTTACCATCCAGCAACGGAAAAAATCTTTAAGTGCTTTTGATGACAAACGATATCTACTAGATGATGGTATTACATCATATGCTTATGGACATTATAAAATTAATAGATCTTAAATTGTTTTTATTCTTAATATAAATTCTTGTAAATTTAATAATTGTTGTAAATTGTATATAATTTTGTAAAGTGCTTTTGATGATGGTATTTCCTCATATGCTTATGGACACCATAAAATTAATAGATTTTAAATTGTTTTTATTCTTAATATAAATTCTTGTAAATTTAATAATTAATGTAAATTGTATATAATTTTTGTAAAGTGTTATATGCCTCCTGGGGAACTGCGCACTATAAATAGCAGGAAATGCGCCACACATCCTACCTCTATGGTGGTGGGGAAATGGATGTATTTGTATTAGAATATAACTTCGGCTAACGAAAGCATGTCCATAAATAATTTCTAATCCTATAGCTATGTTCTTTTGTACTCAAATAAAAGGTTTAACTTATTTACACAAGTCTAACCAAGCATTCGTAGGTCAGTGGTTATGATATCCAACTACTGACACACGAAAGCTTTTTGGCGTGAGTTCGATCCTCAGCCTTTAAATATATTTATTTTTTCAATAATAAAATATATTTAAATTTATTCTATTTCTTACATTTCCATATAGATGGCACCACTAGAGTAAAGACATACACGGGATAACAACCTAATTTATTTATTATGTAATAAAAATGACGTCATTTCTATATAATATATAGGAATTCTCCCTCCGAAAAAAACGAAAGTAATAAGTGTTGCCATCGTAAACTGGAAAAATGAATATAAATAAGTGTAGCCACCGTAAACAAGAAAAATGAATAAAAATAAGTGTTGCCACCTTGCAAAATCTAATTAATGAAAGTAATATTAAAAAAAGAAAATTAAAAGCAGAAAACGAAACTGTGCAGAAACAAGCAAGTGAGTAATTTCCTCTCCAAAAACAAAACTAATAAGTGTTACCACCGTGAACAGGAAAAATGAATATAAATAAGTGTTGCCACCCTGCAAAATCTAATTAATGAAAGTATTATTAAAAAAAGAAAATTAAAAGCAGAAAACGAAACTGGGCAGAAACAAGCAAGCGGGTATAACTATCAACTATAGTTCAAAATTTTCTAAGTCCACAAAAATGGAAAAAATACACTCTTACCTAAAACTGATAAAGAAGGGAAATAAATGATAAAAATTCAAAAACTGATAAGAACTTCTACTATAGTTGACTGATCTAAAAAAAACCTCCTCTTAGAGTTGATAATTCCATCACCTGGCTCCACCCCCTTTCCCCTTTTCAGCAGCAACCCCAGTTTGCTGCTGCTGCTGACTGTTGCTGAACTGCCACAATATTACTACTATCCTTCATCTCTTATTAACCTCGTTATATAATGTTCTTGATCAGAGTTCAACAGAATGTTTGTTCATCATCTCCTAAATATTAATTTGATCCCTACAAATATTTTTTTTATTCCATTTCTCATAAGGATTCGTAAAATATATATTAACGGCCAGAATTAGGGAACAACAAAATTATCTTCTTCAAAAATGAACATTATTTAATTAAAAATTTGATCTTTTTGTGAGTGCTAACATCTCAGTGATAACCATAACAGTGTCACGTATCAATGACATCTGATAAAAATCTAAATGTCAATGTACTAACTGAGCTAAAGGAATTAACTGAATGCTTAATTAAATAAGGAATTAAAATAAGAGCTTCCTTTGATGATATGTTTTTTTAAATTAGTGGTGAAATGGTCTAATAATTATTTTTTAAAAATCGTAGCAAGAAAGGTTTGCAAGAGTATATTTTTTCAGACACATGCGACTTAATTTAAATCAAATAAATGTACTATATGTTTATATGTACTCACTTTTCTTTTCTAAAGGATTCCAACGAATAAAAGAGTATACATACTTATCAAGTTTTAATATAAACTTTAGTTTATCTTACCCAATTTTAGTTTCAACAAAACTTATCGCTGATCAACTGAATTTTTTTAATAGTTCTAATTTGAAAAATGTTTTAAATCAAATTGCACATACTTTTTTATTACATACAAACGAATATAGTGTAAGTTTTAATATCAAGATTTTCATGTACATCAAAAATGGCAGTTTATGACTATTTCTTTTATACCTGTCAAAGTAGCAGCAAAACTCCGTAACTGATATTTTAAAATTATTGTCTCTCTTCCAATGACTAAAAATAATATTTTAAAAATAATTTTTTTAATTTACCAATTATAAATGATCTAATTCATTTATAATTGGTTTCGAAGCTCACATCATTATTTTTTAATATCTCTCTTGTATCAGTTCTAAATCTTTCAGCATATCTGATTCCAGTTCTGTTGTTTGACATCGGTCAATTCATTTGTGACAAGAAATGACTCCTTATATTTTTTGCTTTGAATTAGCCACCACTTGTGGTTCAGTGCATATAGTTTTATTTTTGTGGGATTTGAACTAATGTTGTTTTCAAAGATTCTGTGACGTTTAATATCGTAGTTGTTTTCTTTTATTTATTTTTTTTAATTCAAGCGGCAGCACTCGATGTGTACATCATTCGCTGGATTGTAAAAACACTCCTCACAGACACATAAGGAATAACAGCAAATAAAAAAAATTAAAAACATTAAAATATTCGAATATCAACACTAGAAATAAAAAACAGAAAATCAGTCAGTTAGCGGTGCCTGCGTCTGTTCCCTATATTGTAGTTTATTGTCCATATTTTATGAACTAAAATTTCCTCATTCCTGAGGCTAGACTTACGAAGTAGAAGTTAGGGATACTCGATGCATGATCCCTTCGTACGAGTAATAAAACTGCCCGTCGACTTCTGTTACTTCTATTTTTTCGGCATCTTTCATAGTTTTTTGAAACTAAGTTGAAGGCATACGTAAGTAGCTTTGAGTACAAAGCTCAGAAGTACAAAGCTCAAATTCCAAGCTCAGAAGACCTGGCTGTCAAAACTGACTTCGCCATATCCTTATTTCTTTCATATTTCTTAACAAATTTAAGAGAATGAAGAAATTTTCGATGAAATTGCTCAACGAAGAAAAGGGCTTGATGGTCGTCTTTAATTTACCATTCATACACTCCAGTCTGTTGTTAGTTTTGTTCAATAGATTTCCATATCTTGAGCACATAAGGGTTCATTCCTAAAAAACGAACAATTTATATGAATTGAAAATTCATTCTAATAAAAATGTTTAATTATTTTAAACTTGAAAATATAAGCTCAGGATTTTAATTTAAACTTTAAAACATTTTTTGAGATTTTATACCTTCCAATTAAGGTTTTTTAAAGAAAAGAAAAATTGCACTACTGTATTTATATTTTGTATGGACCAAAAAAATAATAAAGATTCAGTACCTCTGAAATTTAAAATTGAAGCCTTACTAACAGAGCAGAATTTCACAACGAGTTGTGATAAGAGGCTTGCAAAAACTTACGATACGACATTACATACGAAACGATAAACATACGAAAGTACGATAAGACATTTAAATACAATCAGTTGATGCCGTTGTTCTTCAAATATAATAAAAAGAAAACGTTTTACTAATGAATTTAATAAAAAATAATTCTGTTTTGGTTATATTCTTCAATTTTTATTGCTAACTAATAATATAACTAATATACTTAGAGAAAAAACTTTTTGAATCTTGCATAATTTTCAGAAAACCACTGATGCACACATAAACCCTATTTCTTATAATCATAGTCATCTGTATTTTATAAAACAAATCGAATACGAGGTTGAATTTCCAGTCAGAATGAGAGGAATACGTTTTGAAACTGAATTTTGCGAACATGTTCTTCCGTTCAAACCTGCTCAATATGTTCTTTTACTAAGTTCTTGTCACACAATGGACTGATCGTAAAGACACGGTTCCCAGTAGAACACCGAAGTCAAGCATCACTGGCTGCTGTCAGTAAGCAGGTGGGTGACCACTTAACTTCCTCAGGAATGTTTCCCAGACCGTCCCCAATAGCCCATTGTGCAGCTCTAGTGCGACGTAAATAGAGTAGCTACCTACCACTAAGCTCTTTGATTGCGATGAGTTACTCATTTATCATCAAATAACGCTACTAAAGTTTCTTTGTTTTGTTCCTTTATTTACAAACTTATCATTTACAAACTCACCATCACCACCGACATCTGATACGATAGCCTCATTTTAAGTAGAGTTCGTAAGGTAAAGTAGAGTTCAAAACTAAGAAGATGTATTTTATTATGTTTATAATGACCACAACATTTAATTTCAAAAACTTGTAAATTCGTGGTAGTGAAATATCAGGCTTCAAAATTTTAATTTAATGATAACTTTATAATTACGATACAGATACCACAGTTTTCTTACTTTATTAAGGATAATATAAGCCCCGTTAAAACACATATGTTTGCTACTACAAGCATGAAAAGTTAATTTCTGTAAATGAAAGTTCAGATTTAAAAATAAGTAAATAAATAAAGTTTAAAATTTTTGAAAAAATTAGAATTCGCTAAAAATTGACGTCGACGCCTTGAAGGCTCTAGTAAATTTCAGAGTGAATTTTACTTATGGTTTTTCGTTGAGTTTTGCCATTGTAGATTATTTAGAGATTTGCAAATTTTTATTAGAGTTTTACTAATTTTAATTGTTAAAGTATAGAAAACAATGTTCCCCTGCTCCGACATTCTAAAAGGAAAAATAGTGGCACTTTATGAAGATGGAAAATCCATCAGAGAAATTAGTTGGGTATTGAATATATCTTATTATACAGCTAGAAGATGGCATTTCAGTTAAATAAATTGTATTTTTAAGTTTAAAATTCATAATTGAAAGGTATATAATTCGAAATAAATTCCTTACTACTTAAGTGTATAAAGTTGTAATCAGCATCTGATTTTATTTTAAATTTTTTATTTATTGTTTTAAAAAAAATTAGTTTCTCAAAACTATTTGCATTATTAACTCTTTAAAAGACCCCACTTTTTTTTTAGTAGTTTTATGTTAAACTAAAATTGAGATTTATTGGTAAAATAAAAGTTCATGGAACCTATTATATTTTATAGTTTGCCTAAAAATATTTTGATTTTTATAATCTTTGAAGGGTTGTAAAATTTTACCTATAGTAAAGAATTGATCCTTCTGTGCTTATAAATAACCAGATTTATCCAATAAAATTATAAATAATTTATAAATAACCAGTTAAATATCCAAATATGTTTAAAAAAATGTTTATTCAGAGAAGGTACGTTTCTGTGTCAGATTTCGTAACTTAATTAATAGTTAGCAATAAATAATTTGCATATTTGAGGTCACCCCCAGGAACCATTAAGATTGACACTTAGTAGGTGAAAATCAGATAATTAGAACAAAAGTTATTGAGGGTGATATCTTTTCTTTTCTTTTTTTCGCCAACAAACAATACCAACATGAATTCACAGATATACAATTGGTAATAGTTTTAGTAGTTCCTGTACTTAAGTGAAAAAAGAAACATTTTTCGAAAGTTTTGCAAAAATGAGTTTTATTTTTTCATAAAAGAGAGAAGAAAATTGTCTAAATGTAAAAAATCCTTAAGTCGTAGCAAAATAAGTGGATTTTCTAGTGCAAAACAGTAGAGTATAATATAGTGATGAGGAGGGAGTAGTGAGATAAGAGTTTTTTTTTTATATTTCTCTCAGACATTGAATGTTTTTATATGCATTCAAATTAAGAGTAATTGTCTCTAATACTGGAAGTTGATTAATATCGTACCTGAGTGCTTTGAAGACTTTGTCAACAAAATTTTGAAAAATCACAAAAATTTCAGGACATCTATTGAAATGTTTAATAATTAAGAGCACTTTCTCTTTTTCAAAGGAAATTAAGGATAACTTAGAGCCCGGATTATGTATTACAGAAAAACAGTTACAAATTTCAGTACATGAAATATTTTGTTATAATTTAAATTTCATAATATTTTAATTATGATTACTTTTATAAAATTTAATTTAATCAATTATGAAATTACGTTTTTAAGTAGCTTAAAAAAATTAAATTTAAGTTAAAAAATAGTATTACATTTAATATCATAAATTTTTTTATAAAGCATAAAGAAAAAAAAAGGGATTAAGTCAGTAGGAAAATCATTTATTTATTATAAAATGGAAACAATCTAGACATACCATACATTTGGATCAAAAATACCATAGCTACCTACATTATAAATCCAGTAGATTTTGCAGATTAAATAAATATAATAAAATTTTCAGTCACTGAACAATATGTAAAAAACTCCTTTTATAGGAGCTTTTTAAAAGCAGTTAAAATAAATAAAATACCAAAAATAATATTTTTCAAATAATATTTACAATAAAATAAAATAATATTTACAATAAAATAAAATAATATTTACAATAAAATAAAATAATATTTACAATAAAATAAACAATATTCATTGAAACTCAAATACTCATTAAAAAAAAAAAAGGAATTTATCTTATTAAATTTATTACAAAATTTTAATACAGATTTGCGAGAAAAAAATAGAACTTTGTAGAAATGAATGTTGCACACCTAATATTTATAAATAAATACATTGCTATGAAACTCTGCAAATAAGTCATTGCATGCTATTTTGCAATAATCCTAAAATCTTTACCTGTATTTCGTACCTTAAAACCATCAAAAGTGCTAGTATTTTTTTATTTTCAATCTTAAGACACTTTAGGTAATAAAATGAAACAAAACATTCTAAAATACTATTTATATTGTAATAACAGAGCTATCATAAGGTCAGAGGAAAATAGAGCCATTTGACTAGATCTCCATGATTTTAAACAGAGATCAGGGTTGTTCAATAATTATCAGGGTAAACCCGGAAAAAAAAGGAAAAAAAAACAATTGGTTTAATCATTGCTTTTTATAATAAACTCTAGCTATTAAGTTTATAATAGAATAATATTTATATTTCCATCACTTCTATATTCTGCACTTTAAATTTTTTAATTAACTTTTTAAAAACATTTAATATTAGAAAAGTGAGATAATATACTAAGGTGTTCTCATTTGAGATACTCATTCACAATGTAAAAATAGGGTTAATATAAAAAAAACTACTATATACTTTATTAACTTTAATTTACCCAAGTACTATTAATTATATCATTAAAACAAATCAAATGTTCAAAACATTATTTTAATCAACATTACTTTCAAGTAGTTAAAATGTATACTAATCCAATCAGCTTTCTTCATAATATTCATTTGGGTCACCTAGAATTTCTATTTCTGTACTGAAGGATCAAAACTGGATTTTCAACAAGAACTGACCTGGCAGTCGTGACAATACTCAGGTCAGAACTGTGAAAAATTCAGTTTATGCAGGAGCCTTATTTCCACATGTAACTGATGATGATAACTGTTGAATTGTGATGTAACTTTGGTGTGGTAATCTAAGTAAGACACATAATAACTTAAAATGTAAATTTAATAAAATAACAAAGCATAACAACTGACATGCTTGCAGCACGTAACAAGATTAGCGATGAACATCTATTAGTAACGTGTTTACATACTCTCTGGAAAGGTAAGGCAGCGCCGCTATTCAGAAACTACAGATTGTCGTCGTTGACTCGTAGGAATGACGGAAGGTGACGTCGGCTGACATCACAACACCCCTTTGCCCTAGGATAGAACAAAGTCTTTATACCTGTTTGGCCTGACGATGGTATGTCTGGGCCTCAAGGTTCTGGAAGTCTGTTCTGGAACTGGAACAGAAGACTCTTGTTTTGGTATTGTAGGTTCAACCACTTCACTCTGAGAATCAGTACTAGAAGGAATGGACGATGGTACTTCAGTCTCAGTACTCGGTGCTGGTGGAGATGCTACACTAGGATCAGACGGAACAGTCAATGGATCGGGAATACGCTTCCGCATTTGATCCACATGGCGCTTAACTACCTCGCCTCCTGTTGTCACAGCTTGGTAGGAAACTGAACCAGTGGGTTTAAGTACCGTTGCTGAAAACCACTTTGGACCCTGTCCATAGTTTCTCACAAATACTGTATCGACCGAACTGAACGATCTTGTAAGAGAATCGCCATTTTTTCTATACGCATCTCGCTCCTGTCTCAACTTCCTCTCAGCCGTCAGATCTGGATGGAGTCTATCTAAAACGGTCCTTAGCTTCCTCCCCATCAACAGTTCGCAGGACTAGCACTTATTGTTGTGGAGGGAGTGCAATGTTGTTGAAGAAGGAATTTGGCAAGACGCTTCCTCCAATTTCCCATCACAATCCGTCTTAGGGCATCTTTGACGGTCTGGACTGTTCTTTCAGCTTGACCATTTCCGGACGGACGTCTTGGTGCGATCATAACCCTTCTGACGAGATTCCTTTCTAAGAAAGTCTGGTATTCCGATGCTCGAAACTGACCTCCGTTATCGGAAACGATGACTTCAGGTATCCCATGGGTAGCAAAGATTTCTCGCAAGACGTCGACTGTCGCAGAAGCAGACATAGAAGTCATATGACGCACTTCTATCCACTTTGACATGGCATCTACTATGATGAGAAATTCTTGTCCCTGGAACGGACCTGCAAAATCTATATGAAGACGAGACCAAGGTTTCTCTGGAATCTCCCAAGGATGCACTGGAGCCTTAGGAGGGGCATGACGTGTCTGTTGACATTCCTGGCATTTTTGAACATGCACTTCTATGTCATTGTCCATGCCTGGCCACCACACGTATGAACGTGCGAGAGCTTTCATTCTTTCGATCCCTGGGTGTCCCAGATGTCGAGCCTGGAGAACACGTGATTTTCCCAACACTGGAATAACTACTCTATTACCCCATAACAAGCAATTTCGATGGGTAGAAAGTTCATTACGTTTCGAGAAAAAAGTCTGAAATTTTTTATCTGGTTTTTCATTTGGCCATCCTCTCAAAACCCAATTTAGTACTCTCGACAAAATTGGATCACGCAATGTTAATTTTGCAATCTCTGCTGCCTAAAGCGGAGGATCTTGTAAATCCTCGGTAAACAATACCTCTAAAGGAGCGGGAACCTCAAATTTATCAGTCTCTTTTGGGAGTCTACTTAAAGAATCTGCGTTTTGAATCTTTTTCCCTGGTCTATGAATTAGAGTATACTCATATGCATTAAGTATTAAAGACCATCTCAGCATACGCGGAGACAAAATTTCTTTAGTGGGCTTATTTTTTGAAAAAATTCCTAGCAGAGGCTGATGATCCGTTATAATAGTGAATTTATGTCCAGAAACAAAATGATGAAATTTTTTTATACCGAACACAATTGAATCGGTGAGTGCAGAAACAACGTCAGTCACAAATTTCAAATTTTTCAGGAGGGAGAAAAAACGTAATAACTCCTCCAAATTTTAAAATATTTGAGAACTTTTTTTTCCCTTTGTCATAACATGCTTTTATGTTGCTGTTATAAAAAAAATTACCCAATTTCCACATAAATGAGGCTCAGGAGAATTAAAACTATGATTTTGACTAATGCTGTTTCTGCACTCAACTGTTTTTACAGACAGTAGGAAACTTGGAAAAAGATAACCATTCGTTAAAAGTTTGTATTTGTTATTAATTTTGTTACGATTTTAGTTAATATTAATTTTAATTAATTTCACACAAAATTTACAAATGTATATTTTTCCATATTATATGCGAAATGAAGTTACAGTATTGCAAAGTCATAAGACAGGAATATAACAAACTGAAACGCTCTTAAAATAGATCATTCTCGACGATAGTATCATTGTCATGTTCAGTGGTTGGCCAGGTAAATAGTTCATCATAAAAAACTTTGAAGTTTTCAGGAATATGAACAATCATTTTCTGGATGTCTTTCATTTTCTTTATGTTGATTGGAACTTTCCCTGATGGGTAGGCTGCAATACTTGAAGAAAAATCAATATCGACGTTACGGAAAGCAGGTCTCAGCAGCTGATAGCTGTGCTTTTGTAATCCTTCAATGAAAATGTATGCTGTGATTACCCCCTTTTCTTCAGAGTTATAGCGGAACTCTTTATATCTGGTGGGAGCAAACTTGAATTTTGCTTCTTTTGGCACCCTCCTCCCTCGGCTTTCTCTGGCTAGTGGGTTTTTTGTGTAATATTCCTTCCACCAACCATCAAAATCTTTTATGTCACTGGTGAGTAGCTTGGTGATGTGAAAGTTGTTACTGGACTGAGCACACAATTCTTCATATTCATCAGGTGTGTATATCCGATCATGTTTACGTATCATCCTCTTCATAGTACCAAAATCTCGATCGTTTGGAAGATATGAATGCCCTCGAACCGGAAAGTAATGGAAAATTTGTTTAAAAAGTATCTGTATCTGTAAGAGCAAGGCAGAATCTTATCATGGTGTGATTTCGATTCTGTCCGCAGGTACCATCAGAAAAAAGGTACAGTTTTTTTTACACTTGATGGAATATTAGTGTCAATGTATTTCAGTAGCATGCTGCATATATCATTTGCTCCTTTATGGGCTACGCCTTCGTGGTACAGGAATATTTCAGATTTCCCAGTTTTTAGATTTTTTATTCCAAAACAGTTAACCCAAAGTTGCCTCAAGTAAAAAATATCCTGAACTGGGATCGCTGGAAGGGGGAGATTTTGCATGAAATCAAATGAAAGTGCAACGGTGTCTTCATGTTCCGCACACAACTTTGTGACCTTTTGAAGTTTATTGTAAAATTTCTTGGCTCTCCTTTTGTGAACAGTAAGCTCTGCACGAGCAGCCCTTTTAGCTGCATCACCAAGAGAGGAGCTCTTGATCTTTACATCACATTCTTCACATTTTATGCAGGTATCTACCTGCGGACGTCCAAACCTTAACGAAAAGTTGTCATGAAAATAATTAAGATAAAATTCATATTTTACATCCAAATCAGGGTACTTTTCTTTAAACAAGGAATGCATTTTTTTACATCAAGGCGGGCATCAAGATAACTGATATCTTTGGTGCCATAGTGTGTAGTCTTTGTTGGGAATGATGAAATATGTTCATGTATTTTAGAACAAACTTCGGCAGAAATTGTGTTCTTCTTGGGATTTTTACCGCGTTTATCATGAGGTGATTTCCCCTTAATCAGGAGATCAGTAAGCCTTCGAACTCTGCCCTCAGTAATGCCGTACAATGAAATAAACACTTTTTTACATACGTTTTTCCTTTCTCCTCTGTATAGTAAGAAATATTTGAAACTAGCTGCTGTTTCTCTAGGCTGTTCAGAACGAGGCCTACGGTGCTTAATGGCGTGTTTTTCGATCAGTTGTTGTAAGAAAATATCTTGCTCATCTTTTGATTGGAACTGATTCAAATTAGCAACAAATTCAGGTTTTTCATCATTGCTAAAGTTAGTAAAGCATTGTAATTTATACTTACAAGCAGCACCTGTTGATCGAGATGGGATGAGATGCCCTTTCCAGTTGATGTGTTCAACCCCACGAACTTTAGATGTTCTAATCACGTTTCTTCGAAACTTCTCTTCATTCCTCCTCCTCTTCTTGGGAGCTGTTTCATAATCACTCTCACTGCTTGTGAGACTCACTGACATATTGCTAAAGACTGACAGTAGACGTTGGAAACTAACTTAGAACACGTTGAAACACTTGACTGAACTGACTTCGATACAACCCTCACCTCAAGGTTAAGGTGTTAATCACACGGCGCATGCTCGGCAAGGTACCTGACAAGACTGGTCACGTGATCTAGCGGTGGGTGCAGAAGCAACGTCAGTCACTGACTCATGTTATTTCTGCACTCAACACTCGAAACAAACGTCCTGTATTTACGGAACTACTCAACAGACTAACGTAGTTTTTGCACCCAACACGCATCTTGCCTTTCTACGCTTATTTTCATTGAAAACGAGTTTTCGGATTTTTTTGACTGAAGTGCTTTCTGCACTCACCGATTCAATTGCCAACGCCTCTTTGTCGATTTGCGCATAATTTCTTTCTGTCGACGTGAGCGTACGCGATGCGAAAGCTATTGGTGCTTCGCAACTATTCTCAAGAACATGACTTAAGACAGCTCCTACGCCAAACGGAGATGCGTCGCAAACTAAATTATCGGCAATTTTTCATTGAACGGCACCAAAACCGCTTCAGAACTTAACAATTCTTTTAAATATCGAAAAGCTTCATCGTGGACTTCAGACCAATTCCACACTGAATCCCTATCTAGAAGCCTATGTAATACTTCAGCTTTAGTAGCTTTGCCCTTTAGAAAACTATTATAAAAGTTTATCAGACCCAAAAACGCTTGTAACTGAACTTTATTTTTAGGTACCGGAAAAGCATGAATCGCTTCTACTTTACTTTTGGACGGGTGGATGCCCTTCGCATCGATACGGTAGCCCAGAGAATCTACTTCCGTTACCCCAAATAAGCATTTGTTTCCATTTGCCTTAAGTCCCGCTTTTCTCAAACTATCTAATACTTGTTCCAAGCGAGCGGCTAACTCTTCTTCCGAACTTCCTCTGACAAGTAAATCATCAAAATAAGGAACAACCCCTTCTAAATTTCGAAACAAATCTTCGATTAAATTTTGAAATATTCCTGGGGCTACGTTAATTCCGAATTGAAGTCTTTTTACCTTATACGCACCCTTGTGCGTGATGATAGTCTGAGCTTCAGCGGAAGCATCATCAATCGGTAATTGTAAATATGCCTGAGCCAAATCTATCTTACCATAATAACCTCCTCCCTTAAGATTAGAAAGAAGATGATTTACCGCGGGTGTGGTAATCTAAGTAAGACACAAAATAACTTAAAATGTAAATTTAATAAAATAACAAAACATAACAAATGACATGCTTGCAGCACGTAACAAGATTAGCGATGAACATCTATTAGTAACGTGTTTATATACTCTCTGGAAAGGTAAGGCAGCGCCGCTATTCAGAAACTACAGATTGTCGTCGTTGACTCGTAGTAATGACGGAAGGTGACGTCGGCTGACATCACAACAATAACAACCTTGAACAAAACTAAAAGCATTGCAACTGGATATATAAAACACGAAGAACAATTTGTGTTACAATACAACTTGTGCTTCTCAATATTATTCTAAATTTTAAAAATATCAGTTATAGTAGTAATGTTATTACAGCAGCATCAAACAAATCATAAAATATGTAAACAGAAAACTTTAATACATGTAAGATAATTTTTAAAACCAATAATATAATAAAATGCAAATCAATATTTTTATTTTAATACCATTTAATCATATTCATACAAGGTAAGTTGATAACTTTAATGGTTACTTTAAAATTATACTGTGCAAAATTTTATTAATTTAACCTTTTACTCATAAGAAACAAAAAAGTGGCTTCCTTCCAACCTTGTATTATTAAAGTTATAACTTACTTGTCATTCATATTTCCTTTCAAATAATATTCAAGAGAATTCAATACACACAAGTAATTAATTCGAAGGTTTCCATACTATTATAACTATATCCAATATCAAAATTAGGAGCACACACACAAAAAATAAAAAAAAATGCTTCTAATAAAAACCATTCAACAAATTCCACATAACTCCCACTTAAGACATACAGGCACATTGAGGCTGTTGAAGGAGCTTTAAAAGGATGCAATTTATTTGTTGATGACAAGAAAGTCAACCAATAACAAAACAACACATCATTACAATTGTTACATATTTGTGCTCCCTATCAACTAATCAAATTTTATTCTAGTCCTTTCATATTATTCCAAACTATAATGTCAGTTTTCAAAATGTCACTTATAGTAATTTTTGATAAGCAGAATCTCACAAATAGTAAGAAATGTAAACTATATAATATATTAACTCTAATTTACCCAAGTACTATTAACTACATCATTAAAACAAATTAAAATGTTTAAAACATTAATTTAATTAACATTACTTTCATGTAGTTAAAATGTATACTAATCCAATCAGCATTCTTCATAACATTCATTTGGGTCACCTAGAATTTCTATTTCTGTACTGAAGGATCAGAACCGGATTTTGAACAAGAACTGACCTGGCAGATACAATACTCAGGTCAGAGCTGTAAAAAATTCAGTCAATGCAGGAGCCTTATTTCCACAAGTAACTGATGATGATAACAACCTAGAACAAAACTTAAAACATTGCAACTGGATATACAAAACACGATTTGTGTTACAATACAACTTGTGCTTTTCAATATTATTCTAAATTCTAATTTTAAAAATATCATTTATAGTAGTAATGTTATCACAGCAGCATCAAACAAATCATAAAATATGTAAACAGAAAACATACATGTAAGCTAGTTTTTAAAACCAATAATTTAATAAAATGTAAATCAATAATTTTATTTTAATACCATTTAAGCATATTCATACAAGGAAAGTTGATAACTTTAATGGTTACTTTAAAATTACGGTGCAAAATATTATTAATTTATCCTTTTACTCATAAGAAACAAAAAAAATGGTTTCCTTCCATTCTTGTATTATTAAAGTTATAACTCATTTGTCATTCATATTTCCTTTCAAAATAATATTCAATAGACACACACTAAAAATAATTTTTATAATTAACAAAAAAATATTGTTGCTTTAAATAAAAACACAGATCCGACAATAATGCTACGAAAATTGATGAAAATGAAACCTGCAAAATTACTGATTTCAATAGTGAGGTAGCTGCAATATATGGCTAGCAAGTAAAAATGTTGACACCAAGAGCTATTTTATATTAATTCATCAAGCGGTGCAATACTAATGTCTAGTATCCTTTGAATCTCTTTGCATGAAAAAAATGTATTTCCTAGCGTATACGTTACATCCAACGAGGTTACATCACTCCCGCTCAAACGTTTTCGCCATTTTCGCTCACGCTCAAAAATCGGGCATCCAAGCTCTTGGCGATAGAATTCATTTGGCAATCACCCATTTCGGCTGATCGCCAAAGTTAAGGGTTATAAAACGGCTGGCCATGGAGTTTCAAGACAGTGCGGAAAGTTTAATCCGGAAGTATAGGCAGTAAAGAGCTTGTAGCTTAGTTTAGTCTAGTGTAGCGTGGTAGCGCACTCTGGTCTCGATGGTAGAAAACACCACCCATCAAAAGTTGATTCTTTCTAATCCTGAGCTGATATTTTTTTTTGTTCTTTTTGTTCCCGTTCTTTTAGACTGAGTTGCGAAAAACACATAAATAGTACCTCTGAATAGCTATTAAATAATGAATCAGAATTTAAGATTTTAAACTATTCAAACCGTTTTATAAACTAAAGCGTTTTTTTGCATTACATAAGGTACTCTTAAGTATTTATATTATATTTTCAATTTATGTAGTTTTGTTTACATTGAATCGGAAACATATATGCGGAATGATACATTTTCAGGGTCAGCTGGTAACTAAATTTTCCCGCCAATACTGATCTATGGCGTAAGGATTAAGTTTTGTTTTATAAAATTGTCTGCTCTAATCTCCGTGTAAAAATGAATGAATCTTCTAACATTGATGAACAGGAAGCGAAAGAAAGATTCCAGGAATTATGTGCTGATTTGAATATGGATGAAAAAACCTCAAATGAAGCGTGGCAGTCATATCACAGGATAAATAATACATACACACTTGAGGTAAATATTTTCAAAAACGTATTATTTTCCTGATTTATTTACTGATATGATGTATAAGTGATTCATTTTTGAGCATTTACTAATAAATTCCCTCAAGATTATGATCGTTTCCGATAGAAATATCAACTAATGAGGAGGCCTGTTACGAAGGTGTAGTTAGATTTATTTAAATTCATGGTTGTAAACTTCTCAACAAGTAATTATTTAGCAATCGATTGATATTTTCTGTTTAAAATCATGTCCGTATTTTTTTCCCCTTCTAAATACTTGAAAAAGAGGAGCTTAGAAAAATTTCACTCTCGTTTAAATGAAGTTATATATTTTTAGTTAATTGCTATAAAAGATTCCAAATTTACGTGCGATTTTCACTTACCAGTTTTTAAAAAGATTTTAATGCTAAAAATAATATTTTCCGGAAAAATATAATTTTCCCTAATACGTTAAAATGGATAATGTCTTTAGAAACGCTTTTAAAATTGCACTGTGCTATCTTAAAAACACTCCTTTAAAAATGATTAAACACAGATAAAGCAAAACAAAAAATAAATCTCGTCCTAATTTTTGAAGGAAAAATTTAACGCTAATCATCTCAGTTGTTTTCCAATTACCATATTTTCAAGAAAAGGTTAAGTTTAATGTCTAATATAAACCCTTTCAATGGCGACATCATATAAAACATCTACAAAAACTAAAGTTATTTAAAAAAAGAAAAGATAAGATAGATCTGGAAAGAAGGATCATTTCTTAATTTTAACATATGGCTGTAGTTTTAGAAATAAGGGACCATAAAAGAATAACGCTCATTAGAAACGCCTTTTAAAAAATACTGTCATAAAGAAACGGTGAAAAAAAAATTATAAAGAAAGCCATAGCTAAACAGAATTAAAAATGTTCTTAATATAACTTACGTTTTGAATTACAGTTTTCTGTGTTGCCGGTTATCTGTCCTACCCTACAGAAAAAAAGTGACAGTAAAAGATTAAAGTCTATTAGAAATGCGCATGTAAAATATCTATCACTACAAAAATACATTTCCAATTCACTATATAACACTTGTTGACTAGATTCTATGTTGGGGTACTTTTACATTTATAAATGAAGGTTGACATGGTCGATAACATCTCTCCATATTAGTGACCTTCGGATGTGATGTTAACAACAGAAACACCAACTTTGATATGAACTCGTCAAAATCGATAGATGGTCCACATTGATCAGTTGACTTGTGACATCATGCAGAACGTCCGCCTGCATGCACTCGACTGCCATGGCAACACAGGAGCAACCATGACAGTGAACTTAATACAGCTCTCACAAACTAGCAATGAATCAACTTTATTAACGTCACCGTACATTTCAACGCTGTTTGTGAGAGCTGTATTAAGTTCATTGTCATGGTTGCTCCTGTGTTGCCATTAGCAGTCGAGTGTATGCAGGCCGACGCTATGCGTGAACGAGACTATGTAGCAAGAGCGTGAGGCGGTAGATAATGTCACAACTAGCAGGTGAACTGTTCATTGTGGGTATTTCTGTCAAGGTAGGCATGTTCACATCACTTCCGAAGGTGACCAATGTGGGGGAAGAGTAGATATCTAAAATGTTAACCTTCATCTATGAAAAGGTACCCTAACAAAAAATCCAGTTAACATGTCTTATGTACTAGTGAATTAGAATTGTTTATTTGTAGGGGTAGAGACACTTCATGATGTATAGTATAAAATACGATTTTAGATTATTTTTTATTAAATCGAATAAAATGTCCCCCAAAAAACTAAATACTTTTCCAAATAATACATTGCCAAGTATTTAGCAAATTATTTGGCTAACTGACTAGATATTTGTTATACCCCTAATTAGTGACCAGATATTAAACCCCCAATTAAATAGCTTAAAAATTAATATTATTTAAACTATATAGCAATTATAAAATGTTTAAAAAAATTCTTTGGATATTTGATTTCCCTGTTTTGGGGATATTTCCAAATAATAGGGATAGGACAGATTCAGATTTCAGTACCTTGATCAGTGGCAGAATATTCGTCAAGTCTCGGCAACTTCCGGGCAGCGGCTCACGAGAAACTTAAAAAAACATCACAGAAGGGATTCATTGGAAAGTTATAACTCGTAACCACCCCCAGGCAAACATCTACATGTTTTTTTTTTTTTTTTTTTTTAAATTTGCAAGTTTAAAATCTATTTGGCACCTTGGCGATTTTAGTCGACGTCACAGATCAGGATACGGAAATATCCCCCCCTGTTTCTTCTGAACCAATGTTTACCAATAGTTTTTTCAGCCTTAGAAAAAACTTGCCATCCTTAATTGTTAAATAATGTGAACCAATTGAAAATTAAGTAATAATAACTCTTAATAATTTTTTTTAAATAAAATAAACAGCCAATGTTCTGTAGTTTTTATTTAATGTAATAATTGAAAGCTTATTTTTTTCTACTCGTTAAATGCATTATCTTGCTTCAGTCAAAAAGAAAGTATAAACGAAACGCTTTTTTAAATTAAATATTTTCAGTTTAATTTCTGTCATCAGTGTAAATAAAATTATATTGTACATATGCAGTAAACTATATTCATTATTGTAATTTTAAAAAAATAATAAAATCATATGAAAAAAAATCTGCCAAAGAAAAATAATAAATAATTGAAAATGTTTTTTTAAAAATTCATTTAATGCTGTAATACGTCAAAAGAATATTGTCTAATTTAAAATTTCATCATGTTAAAATAAATGACAAAAAAGTAATTTATTCTTCATTTTTCAAACTGTTAATATACTTAAACATAGCAAAATATTTTGATTTGAAAGAAGAAAAAAAATTATATGAATATTTCATACTCCTTTATATTAAAATTTGTATTGAAAAACAAGAAATGTTTGTTTTAGAGCAATTAATGGATACAAAGTGTATGCTGCTGAATAATGTAAATACTTTTTACTATACCGACAATTAAGGAGGTAAACTAACTATTACATATATGCACTGCTAAAAAAATGTTTAGGTATTAACCACTTCCTTGATTTTCCCGAATTAACTCGGTTGTGTTTATGTTTGCAAATATTTATTGTCCCGAGAATACTCGGGCGTAGCAGAATTTGTCAATTCGTTTTGTTTTAACACGTTTTTACTCGGTTGGAAGCAACAAAAAAAAAAAACTGCTGTGATTGGAAGTTTGCCAAAGTTAGTTTGGGAGTTATGCTGTTGGTTTGTGAGACTGCATGCATGCTTTATGCAATTGTAGAAAAAATGGTTACTGAATTTACAGAGGGAAAAAATAATTTTAAAAAATGGCGTATCACTTCATTGGTGTTTGGAAAGTATTTGTTCCTTGTTTTAAGAACTATCATACAAAGACTTATTTCATTTGCCTGAGATAACTCGAGTTAGTAAACTGATGGTACATTAAATGTTTTTTAGGCTTAAAAAACTTTAAAAATTCAACTTAAAACTTGTGCATTATGTTTTGTTTTAGTTCCTTGTATTTATGAATAAAAGTTTTAAAAAAATATGTCTGTTTTTTTTTTTTTTTTTTTTTTTTTTCAAAAAAAATTGGTAAGAGAAGCAGTTTATATTTATTTGCTTATTAAGTAGAGTTGTAAGGAAATAAATATGCATATTCAAATTCTGGATTTTGGAGCATTGGTAATGAATGAATGTGACTCTGCATGAATTAAAAAAGCACCCAAATCTTTTACATATTTTTATACTTTAAGATTTTCCTCTTTGTTACTTTAATTGTTAACCCTTAGAATACTGTGAACTATATTATAATACTACATGTTGTACCAGCCATAAGCAAAAGGTTAAAAAAAAGGCAGGATAATAATAACAATCGCAAGTTTTTTTAGACAACTGAGATGTGGCATCCAAAGAAACTCAAAAGCAACAACTGGCAAGTATATTTCTTTTTTAAAAAATTTTGCAAGTACATAAAAGTACTTGCATTAGTTGATAGTAACAAGTAACAAAATGTCAATATCCCATGTGCTTTTACTTTAATATTTATTAAAGAGGCCTCAGCTAACTGAGTTGAGTGTAGGATAGATTTCTATACTTATACCTGACCCAAAATAAGAAATGATAGTGGGAACAATAATCTTTTCCTTTTTATAACCGAAATGTCGAGTATGTGTGGAAGATTTCCATATTGTAATCTAGTCCAAAATAAAAAGAGACCAACTCTGAGTATAACTTGTAGCGACCCCCCTCCCTTTCGTTTTTTTTTTTTTTTTAGTTAGCGAATTAAAATTTATCTGGTGCCTTGGTGATTATAGTTAACACGACACATCCCAATATGGAACTATCCCCAGTATGTGATATATCATTGAATGAACCTTTTTTCGAGTCTAAGAGGCAAAAATCAAGAACTTAATCTTTAATCACCCATTTTTAAAAAAAATAAAGCTTCAATGAAACTTAGATTATTTCTTATCACGAAATTTAAACCTTATTCGAGCAGAGGCGATTGTATTCCGGGGGTATCCCTAATTCCGGGTTTTTCGTATCGTCCTTCCAGGTCTAAAAATTAGGAGCGGGGCATATGATATCGCGGAATTCAGCTTTTCTCTGACCATTGATTCGCAAACTGTCGCTAATCAAAAACTTATAATCTGGCGAAATTTTCACCGAATTCCTTAATCTAAAAGTTCTAATTTTGAAAGTTTTGCTAACGAGATGCTTACATACACAGGATTCTTCTAATGGACAGAAAATCGCCAATTGATTCTTTTAGTTTGGCGGATTTTAGCTATTTTGAATGTTTGAAACTGCACCAGAATCTGCTAATATCGCAATGCCTATTCACGAGGTTTGAATATCAAACATACATTTTCGTATTTACCTAATTTAAGAGTTACTTTTTGTATTCATGTAGATTAAAAGTCATACATCGGGGTTTTAAAATCCGATATTGCAATTCATATTCACGTTATTTTAAAAAGCCAACATTGCGATTTGTGTAGGAACTTAGAATTTTCTTAAATTAGTTACTATAAAGGAGTGGTAGCGCTTCGGCTGTCGTGCCACAGGTCCCTGGTTCGATCCTTGGACGGGGCAAGGTTGATTTAGCCTTTCATCCCTTCAGTGGGTCAATAAAATAAGTACCAAACATGCTTGGGAGCTAAACACGGGGGTTCTGCGCTGGGTTGACCACCGAACCGAAACATCTGCTCTTGCACCTCAGAGCCCAAAGGTCAAGAAAACTGAGATGGGCATAATAGGCCGTAGTCCTCTATGGGCTGTCGCGCCACTGAGTTTAGTTTATTTACTATAAATTTGTGATGTTATCATTGGTAGGTAATTATAAACTTTATTTTTTTTAAAAATTATGTCAGATACGAAACATGTATGGTATATAAATTTATATAGATTTTTTGCCCACAAAAATTTCAGGGTTTTTCACTTTTTGTCACAATTTCCCCCGTTCAAGATTTCATTGTTTGATTTTTTGTTGTTGTTGTCATAATTGTATTTCAAGTCTTTTTTCTTCTTCTAACAATTGTATTTTTGTTATGTTTTCTTTTAGGGCGATAGTTTACATTGGCTAGCCTGTGCCTTATATGTTGCCTGCAGAACCTGTGCTGTTCCCACAGTTATACGCGGAAGTTATGTAGAAGGCAACTGTGTTTCTTTAACTAGACTTTTAAGATCTTGTAAATTAAGGTTTGTTTTTACACTTTCTGTTGATTATTTTAAAATAATTATAGTAGGATATCAGTTACAGTTCAGTTACATTTTAATTTTGCTTTGTTTTATATATTCAGGGATCTGTCCAGGGAAAATTTACTCCCGTTTAGTGGTACCTTCACAAATTCAACTTCAGGCAAAACGGTACTTTCACAAAATGCTTTTAAAAAAGAAAATTATAAGATTCTCCTCCCCGCCTCTTAATTTTGTTTTTGTTTCCCGAAAGAAACGATAAATCCCGGGTTAATTTAGCATATACGAATAGGTAGCACATGTTTGGTCAGATAGTGCGGTGTGGTAGTCTAACCCGTCGCTTACGCCCTATTATAGCAAGAGTCTTTTTTTTAAAAAAAGCAAGCAGCAAGGCACTCCCTCTGTAAACTTCACATGAAGTTGAAATTCAAACATTATTCTAAACATTCAAACATTGTTTTAAATTTATTCTAACAGACCTTTATTTTTTTTATGAAACATTTTTTTCTCTATGACATTCTTTCTATATGACCCCCCAGGAAATGTTCTCATAATGAAAATAACTTAAAGTGCAACTACTGTTAAATGCATGTATTTTTAATATTCAAGTTGGAAACTTAACGATGGACAATGATTTTTATGGATTTTTAAATTTAGATACAATTCTAAGCTCAAAATTTTACAATAGCAAAATTATTTTTAAATATATGGGAGAAAATATATAAAAATTTACCAGTCATAATTGATTTTTATTTGTTGTGTCAATATTTGAAAATATCTTCTTACTTGACTCTATTTTTGTGTTGATTTTTTAATAAAATTTTTAATTTTCACAAATTGTGTCTAAATTTTCACAAATTAGATACCTTTCATAAGAATGCCTAGGGGTGCACGACCTTTTTGAGTCAAGTGTCACTTGTACAGCAGGTTGTCTAACAAAGGGCTGCACATGTATTTAGATATGTTGACAGCAAATGTAATAATATTTATTTAAACAATAGTGTTCTAATTTTTTTTATCAATAAACTTAGTAATTTCTTTGCAGAAAGTTAAAGGCGTTCAATTATTAGAATTCATTCAAAAATGAAAAAACTAATACTTTTTTTAAAAAATTTCCACTTTTATCATATCAAAAATAGATTTATCAAAATAAATAAATAAATAAAATTTGGAGAAAAGAAGAAAAAAAATTTTTTATCATATCACACAATACAAAAATTACTTTTAAAAATAAATTCTAATTAAAAAAAAACTGCAATGTTCACAGTATGAAAGTAGAAAAAAATTTAGTACATGTTAAGTAATATAAATTTAAATTAAATATTTTAATTGAAGAAAATTTATAAGGTTTAAAAAAAAAGCCTAAAATAAAAACAAAACTGTTATAGTTCAAAATAGAATTCAATACTTATGGTATTTTATTATGTCTTTTTATTGATTATTAGATTTTTTGCTTAGTGAACGTTTTCTTTTTTTTCTGAAAAAGAGCAAAAAAAATTGAAATCAAAATTACAAACAGTGAGCAGTTTAAAAATTCAAGGTTTCCGCCACTTTGTGAATTTCTCCGGTTGCAATAACATCGCATTTAAATTAGTGATGTAACGAGTATTTGGCCCTTTTACCAAAATTATATTATTCTTAACACTGAAATTTGGGATTCAGTGCTGTTATGCTGCTAAAAACTGTTGCTATTTGGCCCCAAATATACAGTGTTCGGCTTAATTTATTTATTTATTTTTTTTTGCTGCATATTCTGTATTTAACCGAATCACAATTCATTATCACATATGAGCAAATCACATTCGTTGCCAAGAAAACGACAAAAAAATAACTGGGATTTACGGTAAATCCGTTCTTAAATACTGTATCAAAAACTGATTATTTAAATGCGCGATAAGAAATTCACATGTCGTAATAACATCGTAGTTAAATAACAGAATCTTCAAAATCACGTGGAAAAGTATAACGATAATTGAAAGAAATCACTTAAATTTATGCTGAACTCTGCACGAATAAAGCGTTTCAGATGCGCAATTAAAAATTTGTATGTCGTAATAAAAATATCAAAATTTTTGTACTACGTAAGAATGCATAGCAATAACTGCCAAAAAAGTGGTTGAAGAAAAGAAAGAAATAATTGCAAAAAAGAGAGATAAAAAGTCACTTAGATTTGCGATGAAATCGGCATAAATAAAGTGCACCAAAAAGTAATAGTAATTCAAATTAGCGATCTGAAGTTCATGTGTCATAATAATTATCTTAATGAAAGTTCTGGATTTTCGAAATCGCATTGAAAAGCGGAAATAACTGTTTAAATAATCATTTAGATTTACTATAGAATCTGTAGAAATTGAGCTCGTCTAAACGTGACGACTCAAAAGTGCGGTTACAAATTTTTGAAATTTTTTTTATATTTTTTATTGTGTTTAAAAGCTCTTGCAGGCCGCACTTCAGGCGTGGTTGAGGGCAGGCCCACGGACCGCAGGTTGAGCACCCCTAACCTAGACAGACCCCTGCTATTGTAAAAATAGCACGTAAAATAAAATTATAACTCTCAGTAAACTATATAACTATGTGAAGGACATTATTACTCATTTTGATTTAGTTTTTTTTATAAAACAAAATAATTAAAATAATCGCAGTCTTTCTTTTTTTTCTCTCTTTTTTTGCCAATTAAAAAAAATAGTGTCTGAAGGGTTAAACGAAACTTTGATGAAAAATAATTAAGATGAATATTATATATTTTAAACATTATAAAGTTTTTGTATTTAAAATTATTTTGTATTATAAAAAGTGAAGTAAATACTCTTCTTGTTTTTAGCTTAGTTCAGTTTTTTAGTAAGATGAAAAAATGGGCCGATATGGCTAACTTGCCAAAAGAGATGCGTGATAAAGTAGATAGACTGGAAAGAAGTTTTAACGTATCAACAGTGATTTTTAAGAAATTTGAACCTATATACTGTGATATATTCAAAGATCCTTTTAAAGACCCACCTCGACCGACGAGAAGTCGAAAACAGAGGTAAAATAGTTTTTTCTATTTTCTGAAGTTACATTGTTTTATAAGTATCTAATTTTGAAATTTTCTGTTTTTATTCTTTTTTTAGGAGACTTCCTTGTACCTCGTCTGAAGTTTTTTCATTTTGTTGGACTTTGTTTGTTAAAGTTAAAGGTAAAAATGAATTTTACAATGATTTGTAAATTTTTTTTTTTTTTTTTTTTAAACCTCTTATTATTTTTTTGTTAAAAAATTATGATATAAATGGCAAATGTTATTTTTTTTGAGCTAAGGGTAAGACCTCTTTGTATTTTACCATTTCTATGAAAAATTATTTCAGTTACAACAAAAACAGGGTTGCCACCCCACAGGGAAAACCTGGAAAATACAGAGAATTTAAAAATCACCTAAAATTACAGGAAATTTTGATTTTTTTTTCTTTATGAACTGAGAAAATACGGGGAATTTTGTTTTCGTCTTTCAAGAATGGTGACCACTCAAAGCATAATTTATGGGATATTTAAGCTATACTAAACTATTTCATTTACTATCGCATTATTTAAGCATGTTCAGCTGTTTAAGCATGTTCAGCTGTTACTTTTTTTTCTAAGTTTTTCCAGCAATTAAAACTAATATATATATATATATTCTGAATAAAGTTCACACTAGAGCGCAGTAATTGTTGTTTCCTCTTAATATATTGTGTATAATATGGACAGAGAAAACACAGGGAGTTTTTTTTTTTTCCTGATTTGAGTAACACCCTGAAAAAGAGCTCTTCAATTACCAAAAAGCTTGAGTGACTGGAAGTTAGCATCCTTTTTTATTTCCAATGGCCAGCCTTACAGAAAGACCTCTACACCATAAAAGGAGAGGAACAGATGATATCGTAAAGAAAAGAAAAATATAGTTAGTGTGACAAGAAAAAGTCAATAAGTCGTGTAATGGTCACACTTAGAGGCGTCCTTTAGTGCCGACCAACAGCGAAGATGGTCTGAATCCATCTCTTCCTGAAGGTCACAGAGCGTGCAGAATGGGGCTTGTACAACATGAATTCGATGAAGATGTTTAAGGAGGCAGTCATGGCCAATGGAAACTCTGCTTCTGCTTTGCATCTTGGCTGCATATGGAGATAATTCCACCAGATCTTTCCAAAATTTCTCTGTGATTTAGTTTAAAGTGAGATTCTTGATCTTTTCATAGCTGTCAACTCTACTGGATGTTGCCAATTTCTCCCGTTCTACTGGTTTAATAAACATTCTCCTGGTTTTTGTATATTTTAGAAAGTTCCCCAAAAATGAGTAAGTTTTCTTATAAAATCCCTATTTAAATAGAATTTACATACACATTATTGCTCGCTTAAATATTTAGATAAGTGTCAGTGATACATGGTGAAGCGAACCTCATTTATAAAATTCAGTTAACTATCTTTGATGAATTAAATGCCCCTTACTATTCAAAATTATGAATAAAAATAATACATAACATTTCAAGTTCATTTAACGTGAAATCATAACCGGTGAATCATATTGCAGTTTTTCTATTTTGATGACTATAAAAATCCCTAAAATTTCATATGTGTAAAATATTTAGTATATTTTGCACCAGTTATCATGAAATTAATCTTATTTCATAAAGTCTACTGGATTTTTTCCTGTCCGTGTTGACAGCTATGTCTTTTTCTCGATAAGGCGCTTGAGGGGCATCTTTCCTTGATGTGTGTAGGATAGAACTTCCTGTTTTGGGAGGTAGTCTGCTGACTCATGACCAGCTATACCACAGTGTTCAGAGATCCACTGCAAGTCAATTTCCTTAGAGTACCCAAACAGACTCAGCAATCGTTTTTTTGCACACGAATATGTTAGAAGGGGAAAGAGTATAGTTTAATTTCACTGAAAAATTGTCGCTTATGAGGCACAGAAGATTACATCAAAACTGTTCAGGCGACAGTGTAACTGTGACAGGGCTGCACCTCACCATCAAAAGCAGTTATGCAACATTCATTCGTAAAGGGACAAAAGAAAACCTCCACACCTGTGTTATTGGCATCCCACAAAACGCTTCCATTTAGTATATATTCTACCCAATCAGGTTAAGGATACAGCGTGCTTAAAATGAACTTTGAAAACTGCTTGGGTGACGCGGAAACCTTTATTGATAGTTAGATTCAAAGGTCTTTACAGAAGATTATATAAAGTTTCAGTTCCAGGAATCCTTCTTGGATATATATTAACACTAACTAACATAAAATATTGATTTTTGAGATAATATCTTATCTCAGTTTGTTATTAACTTTTCTTGTTTCACAGCAAATTTTCCAGCAATCTCTGAAGATTTAGTGAACTCTTTCCACCTTTTGCTGTGCTGTGTTGACTTGATGTATAGCAATGCTTTGCTCGCTGACAAAAAAGAGATTTTAAATCCAAATTTCTCAGGTAAGAAAGATTTATTAACTCTTATTCTGAATAACTATTAACTTTAAATCAGGGTTGGGATTTTGGACATCCTAAACTGGTATTAGATAGGACACGTGGGTTTTACTGTCCTAAACTGACTGAAACTGTCTTAACCCCATGACATATCATTTCTTGATATAGAAATGATCTTTGATTGCACTGTAAACAACAACTCACAACGGAATGTTGACAGAAATGCCAACTGCTCAGGACACTCCAAAATAATAATTTTAAAAAAAACTGGTAATGGCTACAAACTAAATTTTGCAAATATTTGACTATTTTCGTTTGCTTTTTAAAAAGTATAGCATGGCGTAACTAATAAGCACCCTATGTTTAAATACTGAAATTAAAGATAACGTTTTTACAGTTGCAAATCCAATATATCTCTTAAAATATCATGTTTAATTACAAATATTAAATGTTGCAACTGCAATTTTTTTTCTCTTTCCTTTCTGTTATGTCTGCAACTTTTTGACCCAATTTTTTCACATTTTATGCAATTTAAAGAATTGCATCATCATTTAAAAAAAACTAATTTAATATTCATAAATACATTTAATGATCTTTAATTTGATATGCGGTTTATTAAATTTATTGGAGAAAAAAAAATTTAAGCATGCCAGGCTACAAATAGTGTGGAATCACCCTACTATGAAGTGGTGAATTGTATAAGCCTACGAATTATTTAAAAATAGTGGTGGTTAAAAATCTACTAAATTGAATTTATCAAACCAAGAATCACAATTGATTAACTGCCACTTTAAAATATTTATTTGCTGTCCAGAGCAAGTTAGCATCTCTGTGTTGAAGACGTCTGAGACACGTCAATTATTGTTTTGAAATAAGAAACTATTGACGCCTCCCAGACATCTTCGTATGACAAGGGGTTTAAGTGTCCAAAACCTTGAACATGGGTAAAAGGTAAAAATTCTGTATCTAACCATTCAACACATAATACTTACATAAATTAATATGTGATACTTTTTATACAATTTGCTTTAACTTATTAAAGGGAAATATGATGTAATGATTCAACTTTTGAAGCTCCACATTTCATTGAACAACAAAAGTGAATATCTAATCCTTTAAATATGAATAAATGTGCTTTTAATACTGATAAATTATTTTTTACATAAGGATAAATATATATTAAAAATAATAACAAACTTTTTTTAATAAAACAAAAACTTTTCTTTATTTTGTTTTTTGTTCAAAAATTAACCTTTTATTGTTCAAAATAATTTTTTTAAAATTGCGACATGAATAAAAAGGGTTTTGGAGAGCACGGTTTGAATTCTGGTTTAAGTAGTGGATTTATCCCTTCTGTCTTAAACCTTAAAAACTGCTTTAAATCAATACTATTGTGAATTAATTTTCTCTGAAGCACCAAAAAAGATAGATTTTAATTTTTTCAAAACAATTCCAAAAATTTTGATAGTTGATAGCTTTGTAAATGAAAGCAGTTTTTAGTACTTTTTGTTGAAATCCAGTCAGATGGTACTTTTTTTCAGTTCCTTCAATTTATTCTCACAATCTATAATCTCAAATCATCTCATAAATTTATTAATTACAGTTTATTGTTTAGTATTTGAAACTAAACAGGATCTGTGTGTATATGCATCTGTGTGATGTTTAATTCCTAAAAATTTGTTTTTTCCACCAAAAGATAAACTATTTTTGTTTAAACTTCGTCCTTGTAAATTTTTGATCCTAGATTGTAAAGTATATCCAATAAAAATAATGCTACTAAAAGTAGCCAAAATTATTATTGAAAAAGTCTGTGTAAAAAAAAACTGGCTTCATTTAAAACTGGCTTCATTTATTCTCATTTTTAAAAGCCCTAAAAAAGGCTTTTTTCATGTTTGTAAAAAGTGCTTAATTTTACTTTTTCATTTTGAGATTTTTTTCTCTCACATATTATCAACATTGATCAGTGGTTGGACATTAGCAGAATTACTGTACATAATTGAAATGTTTAAGCTATAGAAAAAAACAGGGTTCGTAATTTTTTTTTTATATTCAAATATACTGTAAGATCTTTGATTTATAATTTAAAAAACTTTATAAATATTTAATCAAAATTAAATTAATATTAAAACTATATTTTAACAATATTTTAGAAGCTCTAACTATCTAAAACAATTTTTTATTATAATACATACCTTTGAATGCATAGCAACCATTTTGAAACAAATGCGTAATTAAAATTTTTTGACTATATGAAATAGAGAATTTAAAGAATACTTTAACTATTAAACAAAGTTTCAATTAGCAATCCATGTCCTAAGGGCAATGTGAATCAATCTGCTCCTGCCCACATCCTATCGTGTATTGGCTGCCAGAAGAGCCACCTGGTCTCCAACCCTGCTGCAATAGTACATGGCTTTGCGAACTTTTTGAATGAGTTCATGGACTTGATTTAATGCTTCTGTTGGTCAAGTTGGCATAAGCAACAACAACAACAGCAATCCATAATTTTATTTTAAAATTGTGATTTTTTTTTTCAGCTTGATTTTTAATATGAGAAGATAAATCTAAGAGATTTTGTTTAGTCATTCATCAAAAAATAAATAAATATTTAATCTATATTTTAATATTAAAATATTCATTTTTAATTCTATATCAAAATAGATAAGTTAAGCTAAAAAATAAAAATTTTTAAATCTATGTACTCATTGGAATTTTTTTCACAAAATTTCTTTATAGAAAATATGATAATGTTAAAAGTACTGTAAACATATTATGATAAAAAAAATACTTATTAATAAAAGAGACAGCACAATTCTAATTCTGGGTTATTTAATTTAATAGAATGACATTCTATATCAGGTAAAAAATATCTGAATTCATCAGCATTTTTTTTTTCTTCTATTTTTGGCATATTATTGTAATTTCTTTTTAATATAACCTCAAGCTTTAGAAATATGCATTCTCCACCAGTAAAATATAATGTAGATTTAAATTCCATGTTTTTTCATTCAAAAGGTAGAATTTTAATTAACATTATTTGTATTTATTTATTTTTTTGTGAAAGAAAATTCATGTTTATTAATTATTTTCTACAGCTAGGCAAGTCAATATTAAGACAGCATTAAATGTTTACTTTAATCTGTACTTTCAATCTCAACAATCAAAAGATTTTTAAAAATGTACTTTCAAATGTGTTGGAATATAACACACACCAAGAAAGAAAGTAATTTTGTTAACTAAAATTAATTAATTCAGCAATTTATTTAAAATAAATTTTAAAACTAAAAAAAAAGAAAAATAATAAAAGTATCAATAATTTAAAACACTGTTTTTAAACTTTTTAAATCAATATAATTTTAAAAAAAGTCATTTGATTTAAATCAACAAACCCTGGCAAAAAATAATTTTTAATGCACAGATCCTAATTATAGTTTGTTTTTTTTTTTTGAAAAGTGATAAAAAAAATTTTATAAGTGCTTGAAAGGTGCTTATTTTTTATTGAAAAATCTGGCTACGCACCCTGTAATTAGTTAATTTATTTACTTCATTAATTAGTACATAAAAGGTTTACAACTAAATCAAGCATTTGAACTGGTTTATGTGATTTGTTGAGGTCTGATATATGTGTGAAATTTTTGTCAAGAGTTTTGAAATGAGTTGTTGTTTTTTTTTTTTACTGTTGGCAATTTTCATCAAGAGACTTAATTTTAAAAACAAAATTATATTTTTTCTCAAGTTCAGTTGGTTTGACCTAATTTTCATTTTGACATTTAACAGTATGTTGTTTTCTTTTACAAAGTTGTTTCCTTTCACAAGGAAATGAAGAATTTAATTCACGCCAAGTCTTAAAGTCATTGACAAAGTTTGCAATAATATTCAAAAGCACTTTTTAATTGTGACAAAAACTGCACAGAAGATTCATTTGGTAGCCATTAAGCTCTACAAAAACTCAATAAGTATTTTTGGGGGTTGGTTAGAATACATTTCGCTTTACGTAATCTTGGAGATTGTTTTCTGGAATATAGAGTAAAATATCGTTAGCTTTTTCATCGTGAATCTATATGTTTCCTGAATCTTACATCTGAAAAAAAAGGGCTCTCACAGGTCAGGGAAAAACCTGGAATTGTCAGGGAATTTTATTTTGACTCTGACAAGCAGGAAAAACTTTTTTTTTTTTTCTTTAAACAACTTCCTATATCCACTATAACCACTCTTAGAATTGTCAGTAACAATAATCAGTTATTTAGATTCGAGTTAAATAACTAGCATGTATCGCAGAATAAGTCACATTTTAGTGTAACTGCCGTGTTACCATTCTCTTTCAATTATTTATTATTTTTTTTATGCTTACATAATTTAAATTACATTAATTTACCTTTGGCAATTACAAATAAAAGAATCAAGGTTTTTTGATGAAAAATTGCATGATATTTATAAAATGTAATCTAGATTTTCTTTGAAGTTTGCCTGATGTACCTGGAAAAAGTCAGATTTTTTTATTTTTTATTTTTTTCCTGAGTTTGAACCCTGAAACATTTCTCTAATTGAAGACATGCTCTTTTGCTCAATTTTCTGTGAGGTATTCAAATAAAAATAAACATATTGGTTTAATACTAAACATATTGGTTTTATTTAAACTTTGGGGAATTATAAATAATTTTTGGGCCCCAAAAAAGTTCCAAAAAGTTGATCAAGTGTTTTTTTCTGTTTTTAGCTCTTCCGGCTACTTTTGGCAGCAAAGATTACATTGTTCCCTTTGATCCTCCCTGCATTATTGAAATCTTATGTGACAAGCATCAGGGCATTGCTAGTGAGGCTAAAACTATAAAGGAACATTGGTGGAAAGAATATATAAAGAAGCTAGTTGAGAAAAAGGTATTTTGAAGCATTTTGTGTTAAAAATTATTTTTATATGTACAGTCAATCCTTGGTAGAAAGAGTATGTTTATACAAATTACAAGCATTTGTATTGCATATTTTCTTACATACCAAAAGCATTTTGTATGTACGAAATTATTTTGGATAGTTCTTTTAAAGTTGTATATATTATAAATCAGATGTTTGTCTAAAGCAGTGGTTCCTGAACTTTTTTGTCTCGTAAACTTCTTGCCGTGTTTTTCAGTTTGGGGTAGACCCCCTGCTTACCTGATATTGATTTTTTGTAAATTCATCAACTTCAAATGTATCTTTGACAGCTTGGTATAGTGCTACTCACTATGAAAGATTTAAATTTCTAACTGTAGTGATGCGTAATTTGAAAAACTTAAGAAAAAAACACTTGTTAATTTAATTCATATATAAATGGAATAAAATAGTGCACTATAAAACCCATACTCCGATACTAATATTATAATTTGGGAAATAAGTTTGTATACAAAACCGTTCTAGTGTATTGTGGGTTTGTTTATTACGTTTTCACATAAAAACTGAGCAACAAATCTCTGGTGATCTTGTGTGCAGATATAATTGGAGGTCTAGCTTGTTGAAAAATAGGAGCCAGCTTATTAAGCTTCAGATATTGAAGACATCTATTATAAAATAAAGAATTCACTTCATAGAAAACTGTACAACTATATTTATTGAAAATAAAACTTGAAATATAAAGAAAGAAAACTACACTCAATTAAATTAAACATAACTCTCTCTAAACATAACATAAGAAAAGAAACATGCTCTATACCAAAGTAAAGACATAACTAACTGAATACAAAAACGCCCACTTCCTTCTAGCTGAGACAACAGGAAGTAGCCCAACCTCCCACAGGAAATGACACAGCAAGGAGGAAAACATTTCCCATCTATTTGTTTACATTTTCCAACATAGCTAGCTAAACAGTTGACACGGGCTAGGCAACAATTTGAAGCGGAAAACTACTTTTTTGTTACAAAATAAAATCTTACACTCAGATAAAATAAAAACTTACGTGAGCGGAACTGCTAGTTCATAATAATTCAGTTTCATATATCAAAAAATAATCCTAATAACTTAAATTTTAATAACATTTTTACTTCATAGCTACTTTTATAAATTATGTAGATCTCACCCTTTCTAGGGTGAGATTTCAAAAAGTTAAGTGAAATTTCTTAAAACACAAATAGACTTGAAAAAAAAATCATTTCTTTAATTATAATACATTTTTAACATCTTCTATTTTTTAAAACATTGAATATTTTTGCTGCATCATCATAGAAAATTTTGCCTTTACAAGGTCCATCATACATTTTAAATGAAGAAACCTTACCTATGGTAAACACGTGGTTGCAGAGAAATGTCTTCTGGAAGGGGTTTCGTAGTTCGAAGGGGTAGTGTTCTGTTGTTCGAAAAGGTTCTGAACAATACTGGTAAATAGAGAAAATAGATAATGGGGCAGATGTTGAAAATAATGAAAGATCCAGGAAGAAAAGGGAAATGGATTTTATTCTAAATGGCGTAATGTGAAGCTTTTTCCAAAATGTGAAAAATTCGCGAATTTTGAAATTGATTTATGGAATGCGAGAAAAGAATAAAATATATGAGATTCTCGCGCTGTCGTGAAAACACTGTAGATATATGTCTTTATATTATAAGGTAGTATAATGTAAGTAAATAGGTACTATCAGTGTAAGTTGATTATTCCATTCATGAAATGCCAAAATTATAAGTCACGACCTGCTTATATGAGATCCACTATCGTATATATATATATATATATATATATACGGTAGTATAATGTAAGTAAATGGGTACTATCAGTGTAAGTTGATTATTCCATTCATGAAATGCCAAAATTATAAGTCACGACCTGCTTATATGAGATCCACTATCGTTGACTCCATTTTCATTTCATCGACCCCCAAATTTTTTTTCACTTGACATGGACCCCTTGCAGGTTATTGTCGACTCCTGAGGGTCGATATAAACCACTTTGGGAATCACTTGTCTTTAGAGTACTTTTATACGATTTTCGTTACTTAAAATTATTTATCTTACTTTAAAAATATTTGATTAAATTAGTCTTAAACTCAATTACAAATTTTGATTAAATGTTTGGTATGAGTGAACATTAGGTAACTAATATTTTTTTTTAAATGAAAGAGTGCTATAAAATTTTCTATATATTGATCTAAAACCATAAGGAGTTGTTAAAAGCTCCATTAATAAAATTACTCGGAGAGCTGCTAAAACTTGCCTTGCTGAAAGTAATATATTTTATTTTTCTTTTACAATAAGAGTTTTTTTTTTTATTCAACTCAATTCAAGATAATTAAAAAGTAGTCAAGTAATTAAAAATAGTGTGGTTTATATAAATGTTTAAAATATTGATGTTTTTAAAAATGTCTTAATTTTTTTCTTTGGCCCACTATGGAACCTTGTAACTTTGTCATTGTAAATAATTTAATAAACTACAACTTTCACCAATCCTTGGTGTTTTTCATTTAAACTTTTATATGAGATATAATATTTCTTATAATAATATCTGAAATTAAAGTTATGGTAAGATTTTATTTGAAAACTCCTTTTGATTTCAGGTTTTAAAGGCTAAATCAGAAACTCACATGGGATTGTTGGATACAGCTAATTTTGAACCCAATAGGTATGGTTTCAATTTTATTTCCTGCCTTGATTTTTTGGCTCCACTGATTTCTAAAGATTTAGTTTTCCTTTAAATCACCTACATTAATTTGCTATTATATTGAGGAAAATTTATTTACTGCATATTTTCCTTTTATTTTACCATATTTGTCATGCATTAATTGTATGTGCTGTCATTGTATTAATTTTTTTGTTCATTTATAGTAAAGCTATCAATAAAGAATATGAAGAATACGTTTTGAATGTGGGTGATTTTGACGAAAGAATCTTTCTTGGCGAAAATGCTAATGAAGAAATTGGTACACCTGCAAAACAAAACTACTTACATCCGGGCATTTCTGATGTTTTTGCGGAGCGCTTAAGAGAAATGAGGGGAACTTTACAGCAGCACATGCAAGAGGTATTTTTAGATACAAGTTTTATTTTTAAACAGAAAAGAAGGGTATTTTTTGTTGTGATAATCAAACATGCATAATATACTATCTTGCCAAAAGTGTCCGTCCACCTGGTGCTAAAGACTTAGTGCATCCTGATGCACATATTAATCTTGCCAAAAGTATCCGGGCACTAAGTGGTAAAGACTTAATGCATCCTGATGCACATATTAATCTTGCCAAAAGTATCTGGGCACTAAGTGGTAAAGACTTAATGCATCCTGATGCACATATTAATCTTGCCAAAAGTATCCGGGCACTAAGTGGTAAAGACTTAATGCATCCTGATGCACATATTAATCTTGCCAAAAGTATCCGGGCACTAAGTGGTAAAGACTTAATGCATCCTGAGGCACATATTAATCTTGCCAAAAGTATCCGGGCACCCAGTGGTAAAGACTTAGGGCATCCTGAATCACATATTAATATGATGTGGGTCCCTCTTTTGCATCGATGACAGCCTTCTGTGAAGACTTTCCACCAGTTTTTTTAATAGGAATTGACTTCCATGCACAGCTGAAGTGAGGATTTGGCTAATGGTTACCTAATCTCTGCTCTAATTTGCCCCAAAAGTGTTCTATGGGATCAATGCTCTGAGAAGGCCAGTTTAGTTTTTGAAGGCCTATTTCGTAAAATCACGTCTGTGCAAGCCTCGATATGTGAATGGAGCCTGCTGCAAGGGGCCTCCCAAGAAATATTGCTATAGAGTGCAGTATTGTCCAGAATGTCCACATACATCTCAGAGTTCATGTTTCCAACCACAAGAACTAAAGGATCCAGGCCAAACCACCAGAAACACCCCCACACCATTATGCTTCCACCACTGCGTGTTTGGATACTTTTGGCCATATACTGTGCACACTAATGCACAAATGCTGCTCGCGGAAAATTTGTTATTATCACTGAAACTTTTTTAGCGCTATAAATTTAAAAATTAATAAATTAAAAATAAAAAAACTCTTTTTTTTCCTCATTGTAGAAAAAAAACGAAGTATAAAGTAAGACGAGGTATGCCAATAACTAGTTTTATGACTTCAAAAACAGAGTTGCCACTTAACAGGGAGAATAGAGAAAACCTGGAAAATAAACGGCGGAATTTAAAAATCACCTAAAATAACAGGGAAAATGCTGGGAATTTTGAGATTTTCGTTGCAAACTGGGAAAATACATGGAATTTTGTTTCTTTATTTTCATCTTTTAAAAAATGTTGTTTACGTACAATCTATGGAATGATATTTCATATGCAAAGGAATGTAAGCAATTGAAATATCATCAATTTGCTCCATTGTAAGTCTATTTTGTTTCTCAATCATCTTTCCAACGGTTATTGGTTCAAAATTCTGCACGATTTTAAAAAACCCAGTTTTTAATACCATATTACAATGCTTGAATTTCGAATTTGAGTAATCACTTTTCACAATGTGTATATATATATATGTGTGTGTGTGTATATATATATAGTGATACCTCGAGATACGAGTTTAATTCGTTCCATAACCTTGCTCGTATGTCAATTTGCTCATATCTCAAAGCAATTTTCCCCATTGAAATGCCATTAATCTGTTCCAGCCCCAAAAATGCTACCCCCAATAATTTTTGTTACGTGTTTTTGAATAAGAAAAATGTTTTTATAAATGGCAAATATTGTATAAAAACATAATAAAAGAGAATGTAAAGAGAAAAAAACTGGTTTTATAAAGTGCACATACATATTTGTATTTTGGTCACTTAAACGCAACTTACACACAACTTAATTGCTCCTGTGTGCTTAATTTTAGTCATTGCATTTCTCTTCACTGGTCTTCGCTTTTTTAGCCAGATTAAAAAAAACTGTCCAAGAAGGTTTGTTTCCTCCTTTTCAGAATGCTGCAGAAATGAGTTAGGCAAGTGTCATTAAATACCTCCGATGTACAACTAGTTGCAAGTTTTCGGGGTGTTGTTCTTTACCACGAACTGTGAAATTCTCTCCCACATTCCCAAGAACTCTTTTATCTCACTTGTAGAGATAGCCTCCTCCACCTCTAGCTCTTCCTCGAAACCAATTTCTTGCAGAACCCCCGATTGCTGCTGCGACTGTAACTCTTGTAATTCTTCGGTCGTCAGTTCCTGAAAGTGCTCCTCGGCGAGCTCGCTCACGTCTCTCTCACCCATCACCAGATCCATGGATTTTCCCAGAGACACAATCTCCTCCTCTATTGGCACTTTGGGTTCGAATCCTTCGAAGCTACAGTCTCGAGCGACAGCACAATTTTCGGCTACAGGCTCACTCAGGCTACAGCTTTCATGCAGAGGTCAAGGTCCTCGTTGTAACATTCAGCTAGGCCTGATCTATAATTCTGAGGCATATTACGATGTTATAAAGTGGTCCTCCCAGTACTCTAGAAGGGTGAAGTTTGTGTTCTCTGTCACCTCAAAGCAGCGCCGGAACAGGTACTTAGTGTACAGCTTTTTAAATTTAGAAATCACCTGCTGATCCTTAGGCTGCAGGATAGGAGTGGTGTTAGGTGGTAGATAGAGAACCTTTATAAACTTAAACTTTGAGGATGCCATGTTTGAGGTTTGTTGGGTGAGCAGGAGCATTGTCGAGGACGAGAAGGGCTTGCACGACCGTTCCTCGTATCTCAAATGTCGCTCGTATCTCAAAACAAAATTTCGCTCCCTCGACAGCTCGTATCTCAAATAACTCGTATGTTAGGGCACTCGTATCTCGAGGTACCACTGTATATAATATGTGTGTATATATATATATAAATATATTTGCTAAATCAATTGTCGATAAAAGGGAAAATTTTTTAGAAAAAGTATGTTTTCTTTTTTAATGAAAAAGAATTTTTTCGAATGAGTTCTAGTTATTAAAAGTATTTAATTTTCGGCAAATACACTAATTTTTTTGATATAAAAATTCAGTCCTAGAATGCTAATGTTTATATAAAAATTATCACATTTGCCACATAACTTAACTAAATGGATATATGACAGTTAAGTCATTTAATAAAATTTTAGTCATATTTTTGATGAAATTTTGTTCTTAATCAGGCAACTATTTTCATAGTTTTCGGTGACTATTTTCATGCTAAAAGCAACTATTTTGTCCATTTTTTTTCAGTGGATACCCAGAAATTTTTTCTATTATTATTGGTATTGATATGTTTTCTCCATTAGGAAATAAATTTCTTCTTTCCTAGCCAACAAGGAAGTTAAGAATAATAATATAAAGCATGTGTATGACTAAATCTATCTATACTTTTCCAATTTTATAAAGAGTTCAGTTAGGTGTACATAAGAACACTTATAAAGAGAAGTAGAATGTTAGATGCATATTAAGGTGGAAGATTTTATACAAATTTGCTACCTAGGCTTTTTTATATATACAGGGTATCTGCCCACCTGGAAAGTCATGGATTTAGGTTGCCGAAAAATCTAGTTTTTAAAATGGAATTCTTCCCCCCCCCCCTCCCCATTTCATGGTGTTCCGAATATCTGAATTCGTAACAAAATCCCCTCTCACAGTCATTTTACTTAAATATAAAATGTTTTATCTTGCTCTTTAAAAAATTATTGTGTTCTTTAAAAAAATGAAAGAAAAAACATCTTTCTAGAGCAAATTATCTTTTAAACTTCTGTGATTTCAGAATTTTTTAATCCCGAACAATTTGAAATCCCTGGCTGAAGCAAGCCAGTGATTGGCGAATTTTTTTAAATTCCGAAATGAGAACAGAGAAATAAGAAGTATTTCTTTCCTTTCGGATGAACAAGAAAAGTTTCTTTAAAATATAATTCTGCAGGAAAAAAAATTTTTTTTTTTTGCTTTTGTATTTTTTCCAGCTATTTTATTGCTTCCACTCTTTCTTTACTCTGGTTTTTAAATTTAAAATCTATAAATATGGAGATGCGGAGTATAACCGAAACCGTTCGTTTTTGTTGGTGAATATAGTAACTTCGTTAAGTCATGAAAGGTTCTTGGAATTAGTAATGAATTTGAAAATCTAAAATTTGACAGATATCCTGTATATAGTTCAAATTGCTGAATTTAAGATATTTATAATTATTTTAGACACGGACACTGTTGCCCTCCACTCCTTTGACAGGACGGAAATATCTCAAAGAGAAGGATCCAACTTACATCACACCAGTGTCTACAGCTACGCAAAGTGTGAGCCGCTTACAGACTCTACTCGCTGGACGAAAGCCATCACCTTCTGAAACACTGTTGGAAATATTTCGGCGAGTATTTTTATGCTTTATATTTCTAATGTATTGATAACCATTTTGAAACAGCTTTCGTTTATAATCGCCTCAATGTTAAAGCATGCTACCATTTATAGGTAATACATGGTGCGTAGCGTTTTTAAGTGCCTAAAGGTGCTTTTTTCATCATGTGTTTTTAAAAGTGCTTAATTTTCCCTTTTTCGAAAATGAGATTTTTTTCCTTTACTATGTCAATTTTCGCCAGGTATTATGCAAAATCATGTTTTTTACATTGTTCTATTCAAGGTTTTCACAATTCATTCAACCAAAATCCATTTCAACCTACCATCGGTCCGTAGCGTCTGAAAGCGCCAATCATTTTACATGTTTGATGAAATACTTCGGGGTATCTACTGAGCTGGGTTCGGTGTGATTATTGCACTCTCATGGTCAACTCTGCTGCATTTTACAAGATATTTTCAATTTCCACCCTCTGAAATCGAGCCGAAAAATATCCCATCTTTTTATGGTGGCTAATATAATCAAGAAATGAGTTCTTTGTCAGAAACTAGTTTTTTTTTTATCTTGATCATGTAAAGTCTTTGAAAATTATTAATATATATATAGTGCCTTTTGTTAATGTAAATACATAATGCTTAAAAATATTTTTTGAGTGCTTGGAAAGTACTTGAAAGGTGCTTATTTTTTGTTGAAAGATTTGGCTACGCACCCTGTAATAGAAAATTGAAACATTTAAATGATTTATACTAAGTTGAAATTGTTTATAAAGTATCATAAACTTCATTTTTTCCTGTTTTTTATTTATTTATTTATTATTTTTTTTATGAGTATTTTTGCAACTCTCTTTAGATATTCAATTTTATGCAACATTCTGTAAGAATCTCATTGTTTTTTTTTCTATTTTAAGTATTAGATTGGATTAGTGTAAAATTATCTTTTATTTATTTATTTTAACAGTAGCTGAAACTATTTTTAATCTTTCGCTTTTGGTGTTTAGCATGCTAAAGCTTGTTATTCTGGTTCCTTTGTTGTAATAGTCGTTAGCTAATAGTTAAAATTTGTGATATTTCTTGATAGAGTGAATGCTTTGTAATCTGTGAGTGTCGCATGTGTGATAATGATGTCTTGTATTTTATTCCAGAGAATGCAACAACAACCCTGAAACAAGAATAACTGACAGAGTGAAAGAAATGGGCGAAACATTTTGCACATGTTATGCACAAGTAAAAAAAAAAATTTTTTTTAGAGAGAGAGAGAGAATTGAGTTTTTATAAAATTTTGTAAACATTTCTTCCAACTCTTTTTTTTTTTTTTTTTCCTTACTAAATTGGTGAAGTAAAACCAATTTTAAATGTATTCATATCAATTAAATTCTGTTTAAAACGCTTTATAAAGATAAAATTGTTATTAATTATTGTAAACTTAATTTTTTTGTTTTAAATTTTATTCTATAAAAATACTCTTTTCTTTCTTATTTTGCGATTATTTAATTTTTGCTTGGGTAATATGTTTTTGACGGTTTAAACCAGGTTTGTGCTGTCAAAAAATCAACTTTGATATGTATCAATAAATTTGGTATATATAAAAAAAAATATTTTTGATAAACATTTTGTGTGTTGTTTCAGCCATCTGAAGATCACCCTGGCTCTCACATTGATTTTGCCAAGAAAAGGTTATCATTAGCTGAAAACTTGTACTACAAAGCTTTAGAAGACATCATGATAATGGAGCAGAAAAGACTCCCTCCTAAAACAGATTTCTCTGTAAGTTTTCTTCTATCTTATTATGAATTAGTTAGTCCCGCAGTGGACTGATCCTAAAGACAGGGTTACCCTTGCACCGTCATACTTTAGTGTTAGCATATTGTATGAGTCGCGAGATTAAGTTCATTTTACAAATTATCATTTAGGTTAAAATTTCAAAGTTGGTACATTGTTAACAAAGGAAGAAGTATTTTATAATAATTCTTTTTTCAAATGACGATTCTTCTTTTAAACACAAATAATAAATCAGGTAACAAACACATGTATATAAAAAATACTACTCAAGAAAGTCTAAAACACAATGATCATTGAGCCAAAAGGCCTCAAAACACACCAAAAACAGTAACCCAGAAGGCAGTGCTCCCTAGTATAGAAAACATCATCCATGGGTGATTAAGAAAACCTGACAAAATTAAATGCAGTGCAAGGAGGGCACATTTATAAGGATGGGGAGTAGTAAGCTGTAGAGGTAGTGTATGGAGTTTTTCTTATTAAGTATTAACTTAAATTATTTTAGTAAGTTATAGAAGTTGTTGATATTTTCTCTGAAGCCATCTTAATTTTTTATACTTGTATTGTATCAACCTCTACAAAAATACAATTCCAATTCCCTAGTATATAAAACATGTTAACTCGATTCTATGTGGGGGGGGGGGTACCTTTTCATAGATGAAGGTTGATATTATCAATAACTCACTCTCCCCACATTGGTAACCAGGACATGATGTGAACTCACCTACCTCGAATGAAACTCCCACTTCGATATCAACACACCTACTTAGATGGAATACTAAAAGAGTACAATTAATATCAAAACAAAATGAACAAAACTTCTTTTAAAAAAATGCGCTAAAAAGCAGAATTTTCAAAAAAAGAGAGAATAAAAATAGAAATAAATGTAGAAAAGAACAAAATTAAAAATATGACCACTGAAGCCGACGTCTTCAGGGGGTACCGGCCCCAGTGGCCAAAAAACAAAACCTTTTCTATTGAGGAAGAAGGCAAAAGCCTAAAAACCTTCCTCAGTACCCCGAAGGTTTTGTTTAAAAGTCCAGGAGAAAATCAAGCAAGACATAAAACTAAAACAGAAAAGAAACTCATACATCTCATCAAAAACACAAATTATTCAGAAAATAAAAATCAACAGAAAATAAAAACTCACATAAACAAGGTCAGACAGCAAACTCTAAAGCAAACTACTTAGATGGATTTACTCATTGAATAGTTGACTTGTGATTGAGACATTGTCCCCTCACCCTGTTGCTGTTCTGTCTCGATCACATACAATGTTATCACTCGACTGCTAAAAACAACACTGGTGTGTTCACGACCGTGAACTTAATACAGCTCTCACAAAATATCAATAAATCAACTACCCATTCATTGAATTCTTTCACAGCTATAATTCTGGTAGGGGAGTACTGTAGTGTATCTATCTACCACTACAAAAATACAATTCCAGTTCACTAGTGTATAAGACATGTTAGCTCGATTCTATGTTTGGCTACCTTTTCATAGATGAAGGTTGACTTTGTTGATAATTATATCCCCTCAGTACTATAGCATGAATTTCTTACTTGAAAGATGTTTTTAAATATACTTTTTTTCTTTCTTTTATGTCCTTTTTTAGAATATGCTGGATCTTGACCCTTTTCATCGTTCACTGTTTGCCTGTTGCTTAGAAATAGTTATTTTTTCTTACAACTCTCAAAGGTAAATTAAGCATTTCACTACTATTTTTTTTAAAAAGATAACGATTTTTGTTTTGTCTTGCAAATAATAATGATTTTTTTTCTTTCAACTAGGTCTTTTCCTTGGGTGCTGCAAATATTCAATCTTCAACCTTATTACTTTTATAAAGTAATTGAATTACTCATAAGAGCAGAAGATGGCTTATCCAGAGATGTTGTTAAGCATTTAAATCATGTAAGTTTGCCTTTGTTCTTAAACAGGGAAATAAGTCTTAGCTAAAAACTTAGAAAAAGACACCTAAGAAAAATTTAAATAACAAAATTTTTCGGCTTCAAGGTAAATGATAATGATTTTATTAGAGCTTTTATTGAAACTTTTAAAAAATTTATCTTAAATGTTAGTATAATTTTTTATAGTGTATAGTATAGTGTGATTATTACTTTATGAGAATTTCTTTTAAGGTTAGATTTTTAAATTTTTTTTCAAGTTTGTTGATACTCAATGATAAAATTGTTGTAGTTTAAAATTCTATAGTGAGCCAGAAAGTTTTGTAGCTGTCTGCGACAAGCTCTTAGAATTTCATAATCTGTCTGCAAAATTTGGGTGTAAACTACACACAAAGTAGTTTTCACAAGTATGTAAAAAATAATTACGTAGAAGAAAAAAATTTTATTTTTATTTGAAAACATGGTAAGCATAACGCATTCCTATTTATTTTGTTTAATACTTGTTATGTTACAAATTTTTTCTCTGGCTCACTTCTGGTTGGATTTTTAAAGTACGATGGATAAGCAGAACCATACTTTGATATGAACGCTGCTTTTAAAAACATCACAGTACCTTTAAAACCAGATGGGGCCATTTAATGTAATAAAAACCCTTCTATTATTGTTTGTGTCTACTTCATCTGTTCCATCTTTGATCTTCAGTCTGTGTTTTCCAATAACTTCGATTCCCAACAGATGCTTCGATCAATAACAGATCCTCAAGTTTCACATGCAGCCTTAGAGACCTGGCACATAAATTGCAAAAAGGAAAAACTTTAAAAATGTTGGAAATTTTTATTTTGAGTTCATGGAATGCATTTTTAAACAAGCGCTTCAGATCTGGTGTTTCTGTAACCTATTTTATTGCACATCCAATCACTAGATGTCAGATATTTGAGTCCTTCTGAACTCTACAGAAAAAACCACAAAAGGAAACAAATTCAAAATTTCACAAACTTTTTTCAGTGAGTCCTTTGGTTAATTCTGCTTAATCGATGCTAACATTGGTTTTTGTATAAACCAAAAAGACCATAATTAAATACTGCCTTTATTAATTGTTCTTATCTTATGTTTCTTCACAGAATGTTTCAAATGTGTCTTTCAGACTTCTCTTAGTCCAGGTTTGGGTCCAATGAATATCTTGATTAGGAGGGTATAGTCTTATGAAATCAGTGTCTCAATTTCTTTTCCTTTTAACTAATTCACATCCATATACAAGAGTGTAAGAAATAAACATAAAATTTTACTTGCTTTTCAGATTGAGGAACAGATTCTGGAAAACTTAGCCTGGAGATCTGAATCTGCTCTCTGGGATGCAATACAAGATACCCGTTCATCTGCTTTGAATCTACCATCTTGTGAAGATGTAAGATTTATTCTTTCACATATTTTTTGTTATTATTCATGTTCACATTTTTTTTTTTCTGTTATCATTGTTAATTTGTTTTATTTCATCACATTCTGTGGAAGATTGAGTATCGAGACACTGTTTTTATCCATTTAAATTTTATACTTGTTTTAATTACTTTAGTTAAACTTTCTTGTGTTTGTAATAATAACAATGCACCTTTTTAAAAAAATATTTTATGAGTATTTTTTTGATTTATAATAAAATAATTGTTAATAGCCCTGTGGCAAAACGGCAACATTGTAGCAGAACATTACCGAGTGCTTGCAGAAAGATTTTTCCTTTGGGAGGTAAAAAAAAACTTTGGTTTTCTTTCCTGCAGAAATTTTTGAAAGATTTTTTCTTTTCTTCAGAATTATATTCAAAAGATGCTTTTGTCGCTCACCGAACTAGAAAAAATGCTTGTGATTTTTCTGTTCTCATTTGATAATAATGAAAAATAAAGAGGAATAAAGTTAAAAGTTTTGGTTTTCTTTTCTGCAGAAATTTTCGTTCTATTTCTTTATACAATTATTACTAATGATTTCCACAAAGCTTAAAATAAAATATTTTTAATACTGTATTATTTATTACAACAACTGAATCTCAAAATGTAAACACGCATTTAGTAACCCCTTTTTGAAGAATCCGATTTGCGTGATTTTGGCAACGATTTTCTTTTGATGTGATGATAATTTACAAAAGACGAAAAAAATAATTAGTGTCTTTTCCCCCTGCGAAATGCAAGAATAACGACTAAAATAGTAACATGTATATTTGTTATTTTAAAAGTATCTTGCAGAACGATATTGTTAGAGAGGTATGTCGCAGAAAGCTCGAAAAAATTCTGCCACAACAGTTAATAGAATCAAGGGTGATTGTGCTCCGAAAGTTTCTGGAAATCCGAAGCCCAGAAATTTCAAGAAATCATCGATCACATTTATGTATAAAACTTCTTTTATGTTTTATATAAAAATATTCGAACTAGAATTTATACTTGGCATCTCTTTCATTTATAAATATTTTTTCTGGTAGAATAATAAATGTGATTAGAGATAAAAGTAAACTTACACATAATTATTTATTTAAATTATGCTGCATATAATCAATATCGAATATCATGTTTAAAAAATATCAATGATTTAAATTTATAAAGATATTTTAAATGATTTTACTCAAGAAATTTTCAGGATTTTTGAGTTTGGCCCACAATCACTCCTGTAGCATACCTGCCAACTCTTCTGGGTTTTCCAAAATGTGGTAATCTATGTCGACAAAAACTCTCGAAAATATTCTAATAATGAAGTGTCACAAACAAACAAATTGTTTTGATAATAAGTTTAGTACTGATATTTTGAAAAAGGCTAAACGTGCCACGACATAAAAGCTTATTTTGTCATTTGTACCAAATACAATAAAAAAAAATTTTTTTTTTCTTCTTTTTTTTTTTCCCTTTAGATTATCTTGCTTAACCAAGTTATGTCTTACATCTGTTTTTCATGTTTACCCATTATTTTTAAAGTTTAATATCGAAATTTTTTTTAAATTCCATACATTGCTACATAATTTTATTGTTTAACTTAATTAACCTTTTCTGAAATTATTCAAGCAATTTTAGTATAGTGTCCATGATACCAATAATATATACTATATTAAAAAGTAAGTTTTAGTTAACTCCGTGATGGATGCAACTTGTCTTAGTTATCCCTGCTTAATTAAATTGTTCTGAAGCATTCTTGGAAGAGTGAATTTTTTCCTTAATTTTAAAAATATGGTTGGATCCCTGTGTTAACCTATTATTTATAAATCATTTTTCTTTTATGGATTACATATTTTTTCCATTATGGTAATTTCTGAAAATAACTATATTAGCTTAATCATTACTTTATGAACATATTCAAAATTCTATTTTATTGATTTTTTTTATTGTGTTCTATATATGCATAACAAAATGAAAATTAATTATTGCATATAGAAGAAGTTATTGGAAGTATGTATATATTGTGTGAAGCAGTTTTTGAGGTTGTATAATAAATATAAATTCTTGCTTTTGAATTCTTGCTAGCTCCATCATTCACCTCTTCATAGATTCATATACTTATGGTATGGTATTAAATGTACAATTCTTTATAATGTTTAATATTCAAAACTGATTTTAGTATTGTAAATTATATCTTCTCACTTTCAGATTAAAAAAGGGAGTTTTTGATTATCAATTCTCAAATTTTGCATTCAAATTTATACCGTATAAAATCTACTTGATTTTTAAAAAAAATCTTCTGGATTTTTTTTCTTGGAGGTAGGCAGGTATGCTAGAATCTAATGACATCTTCCACAAGTAAAATATTTGTTGTGAATGTAATGACAAATGAAAAACTTAGTATGTAATTTTTTTTCTGTGAAACTGGCTAATATCTTTTTTAATCATATTATTTCTTTGTGATTATAAAAAGTGATCCAAACATTCAGTATTAAGTTATAACTGTTACAGGTTTCTCTTCCAAGACCACCTAATTCATCTCAGTTAGTCTCATCGCCTCTTGCTCATCCTGCTGTTCGCAGAGTTACCTGTGGTCAAAAAAGTATACACTCTTTTATGTTAAAACTTAATATTCATTTTTATAACATATAATTTTTTTGTCTGTATTTCTCAGTATTGTGTTTAAATTTAGATCTTAAGTTTAACATGGTGCGTAACATCTTTAAAAAGTGCTTAAAGATGCTTATTTTTGCTTTTTAAAAGCCCTTAAATGTGCCTTTTTTCATTGGGTGTTTTAAAAAAGTGCTTTATTTCCCTTTTCCGAAAATGGGATTTTTTTTCTTTATTATGTGGATTTACGCAGCGTATTATGCGAAAACTTGCTTTTCACATTGTTCTATTCTACGTTTTCACAATTCTTTTGAACTCAATCAATTTCGTTGTACCCTCTGTCCTTAGCGTTTGAAAGCGCCAATCATTTTACATGTTTGATTAAATACTTGTGAGTCTGCATGTGCATCTACTGGGTACGGTGTGAATATTGCACTCTCATGAGCAACTTTGCTGCATTTTGCAAGATGTTCTCCATTTCAGGCTTCATTTTCCACCCTCTGATATCAAACTGATCATTTTATAATGGCTAATATAGTAAAAAAAGAAAAAAGATTTACTTGGAAGATGCTTATTTTTTGTTGAAAAATTTGGCTATGCACCCTGTTTAAATAGGCAGAAAGAAAAAATTTCAAGCAATTACAATGCGGCATGAAAGCCAATGCGAATGAGACGTTTTTGCTTTCTCAACAAAAAAAGCTGTACTGATTAAAAATTTGATTTTTATTGGATATGTTTTGACCACCATGGCAGAATCGCATTGACACTGTCACAGAACATTACAGAGTTCTTGCAGGAAGATTTTTCTTTTGAAAAGTAAAAAAAAATATGTATATATATTTTTTTATACGAAAATTTACGCATAATATTTGAATCATGCATTTAGAAAATAACTTTTTGATGTGCTCAATATACGCCAATAGTATTTTACGGCAGTTATTGATTTTAATGGGGATTTTAAATATCCCGATATATTTCAAACAATATGGAAAATTTGAATCGTGCATTTGAGTATTTACTTTTTAAGGCAATAATTCTATCAAATTTTTGGCAGTTGTTGCTTTTGATTTCTCCGTAGTTTTTAAATCTGATGCTATTTATTTCAACAGCATAATCTCCAAACAAAATATGCAGTCCGATTCACATGATTTCGTCGTCTGTCTTTTTTTCCGGCAAGTACTACTATGGATTTCATGGTTTTTAATTAGTTTTCTTATTGTGATGATTATTTACGAAATACAAAGGAAATAATTTTTGCTTTCCCCCCATCCCAACAAAATGGGAGAATATCACCTATGATATTAGAATAAGAATTACATGTTCAATTAAACAAATTCATATAGTTTTTTTTTTTTTTTTTTTGTAAATGCAGCGCTTTTGTTATTTTAAATTAATAACATTTATGTTTGTTATTATTAAAAGTATCTTGCAGAAAGATATTAGTGATAGGGAGTTTAGTTGCACATAGCTCAAAAAGATTCTGCCACAGGGGTTCTGACTGTGTCTGTCATATTACAGATTATGTAAAAATAAAATTAAATTGGTAAGATTCGTTATCTTTTAAATTCCAAGATCAGTAGGTTCTGGAAAAATAAATCTTCTAGTCCACGTGTATTACAGTTGTATAAATCAATCCCCTAAATTTCATTGTGATTTAAAAGCTTTAAAAAAAAATTAAAATTAATAAATAAAAAAAACTTATGCGCTTAAATATAGTGTAATCATTTTTATGTTATGTGTCTTTCTATTATACATTTAATAAAAAAAACGGCTGCACTGATGAAATCTATATGCACTAAATTGTAGTCTGTGAAGGGTAAGGAACTTTCCTTAAATATACTAATTAGAAACATTTTTATAAATCTCACAATTTAATAATTTTTTCTTATTTTGATTAACTCTTTCTGTTTTAATAAATACAATATACAATTTTATGCACCATAATTGAGAGATCACATAAATATGCTTCCCATTTCTAAAATTGATTTTTTTTGTAAAACGATTTTTTGCACCATTTTTGATTAAATAAGAAGACCAAATTAGAAACTAGTTTTAAACAATAATGACTTCTCGATTTTAAAGAATGATCTTTCTAAAAATGTTTCCTTTTAGTTCTAAATTTAGTTATTTGCTGCAATAGTTATCAAATACATTATTATAATCATAGCTATTAATATCTTTTCATTTAAATGTTTATTTTAATTTACTACTCAGTATTTAGTTTTTGAATATGACATTGCAGAGTTTTCTTGGTGTCACCTAGTTTCAGAAAGCTTGGTTAATCATAAATAGTAATAAACATATTAAAATTCTCCTGGTTTTTGTCCATTTTTTAGTAAATTTTTATTAGCCAATGTGGAGTATCTCCCGAAATGTTTTCATCACAAGCCAATCTCAAAATTTATCTTACATTCTCGTTCGCGGCGGGACGGGATGCCCACATGATTTGAGCTAAGAGAAGGTAGCAACACAATTGCCTGTTTCCCATTATAAAAGATTCGAGAAAAGGGAGATTTCTGTAAAATCGTTATAACAAAGCAAAATCTAAAATACTTAAAGATAACTCTATAGCTTTCCTAATCTACGCCCATTAAATACGTTTATCTAAAATTATCAAAACAATCTTTTAATTTAACTTATGTAGAGATAATATAAATCACGAAAATGAAAAAAGTCTATAAAAAGAAATAAATTATCTAAAATTAAGGAGAAATAAATTCTACAAATTGGCAAAAATTAAAAATAATAACCACTTTTAAATAAACCATAAATCATTAAACAATAAAAATTAACTTAACTATTTTGAATTAAATAAAAGAAAAAATGATATAAACAGGGTTGGCATGGTTTAAGCCAATTGGTTTAAACCATGGTTAAAACCATATGGTTTTTTCCTAAGAAAACCCATTTGGTTTTTTCCCTAAGAATAATTTTAAATTGCATTTTTATTTATTTATTTATACTCATATTTTTCAAATTGTTTGATGTTGAAAATAAATTCAACTTCTGGCATTGCTCAAACAGGTGAAAATCTTTATGACATTGCTGTTAAATTGATTAAAAAGTGCCAGTCAGAATTTAAGTGTTCAGTATGTTCATTAGTGACGGATAATACGGGCAGTGTTGAAAAAATTAGAAAAATGATTGATGAGTGTGAAGTTTAGGATGAAGAATTCAGAGTTATTACTTACAGATGTGCTGCTCATATTTTGAACTTACTGGCTGGGGATATAAGTTATCCAAACGTAAAAGAACAAATTTTGCATGTTATTAAGTATTTTAGGAATAATCATTTTGCAAGTGCATGCTTTAGAAGAGTCACAAATGCACCAAAGTTAATTTTGCCATGTGAAGTTCGTTGGAATTCCTTTGCTGACGCCTTAGAGAGGTATCTAAAATCCTGGCCCATTCTAGTAAATATATGTGAAAGTTATAAAGATCAGATTGATAAAAATGTTCAAAATTTAATTTCAAACATTTCATTGAAAAGAAATGCAGAAGATTACTTGCAGCAGTTAAAACCAATTAGTGTAGCTCTGGATAGAGCACAGAGAGAAAATTGTTCGATTGGAGAGACTGTTTTAATTTTTAAAAATTTTAAAAAGCAAATGCACGATAAGAATTTCAATATAGATGTACTGAAAAAATTAGATCATCGTTATAAAATGGCAATAACAACAGCCCACCTTCTTGCTTTTCAGTTGCATCCAAAAGCTGATGATGAAGATGATTACGAATTGTCAGCACATGAAAAAAAATGGCTTTAGAATATGCCATGAAAATTTTTCCTAAGAATAACTTCTTAACTCTGTTATTAAAGTTTTGTGCAAAAAGTTTTCCATTTCAAAGGTTTCAAAAGGAATTAATTGAAAATGTAACAGTTATAGAATGACAGCGAATGCAAGAAAACGATATTAAGAAGTTTAATGCCGACGTGTTTAAGGAAGTTGAAGTAATTCTTACTGTGAAAGCAACTAATTACAACGAATGTTGAGAGAATTTTTTCTACTTTTGGAGTTGTACAATCAAAATTGGGTTACAGGCTGGGCTTAGAAAAAGCTGCAAAGCTTGTTTTTTTGCTCGAAATGTTGAATCCTAAGTGCTAAATCCTAAACTTGTTTTTCTATGGTAAAAAAAAATAAAAAAATTCTCTAAAATTTTCCTGTTTTTTTCCCAACCCTGTATTTAAATATAAAAATTTTAATAACGTTTAGTGCGGTTTGATATAGTTGCTTGTTATTTATTTTAATTGTTCTTGGAAGTAATTTTCATTTTTTAAGTATGTATATTAGTTTAAGAAAGAATGTCAGAAAAAACCTGGTTTAAACCGAAAAAACCTGGTTTAAACCAGAAAAAACAGGTTTTTTGGTTTTTTCTCAAAAAACCTGGTTTTTTGCCAACCCTGGATATAAATGATCATGACGAATTATTTAAGGAATTTGTAATCAAATCTCTTAATAACATCTTCTAAAAGTTTTAATTATTAATTTATTTTGAAATTAAAATAACAATTAAAAAAAACGTAAACTTGCATTAACATTTAGAAAAGCATCATCCTTCAAGAAAAAAAATAAATTCAAGTCAAATAACAATTGTCGATTATATAGATGACTTCATTTCAAAAACGTTTCATTCACGATCAAAATGATCTTAATATCCCTTATATCTCTAAGAATAAAAATAAAAGCTACCTACTAAAGTTTTCAATAAAAAGAAAGAATAATCTCTTATTTTCTTTGTAAATGCTTTTTTTGGCAAAACAATATTTAAACTAGAGAGCTGCCTTCAAAAATCAGCTTAATTTTTTTTAAAAATCTATTTGTAAAATTTAATTATTGACAAAAGCTTATTTTAAGATTTAAAAAAAATCTGAAAGGAGAAAATTATGCAATTCCTGTGAAAGAAAACAAAACACGTGTATTGAAACCACAACCGAGTTGCCTCTGCCCCTTAAATAACTACGCCTAGTCCACTTACCCCTCCCCCCCTTTCTTTTATCACTTTTGACCTCATACTAAAGAAATCAGGTTTTTTAACTATGTCTACATTCTTTTACACGTATAGTGAAAGAATTTATGTGCTTCGCTTGAAAGAAAGAAACTTCCCTTAGTTCAAGGCTGAATATTTCCGAATATGTTCCGCCTTTTTTGGCGCTGAAAGTGTAATGCTGGAAAGCAACATTGCGCATGCGTCAGTAGAAACTTCTCCGCCTCCCCAAAACGAGTTTCGGATGTTTCTCACCTTACCTGTTTCACAATCAGCTTGTTTGAGATTTTCGCCTGAGTTGTGAAAAATGGCGAGTAAAAAGCGTGTCAGTTATACTGCTGAATTTAAATTGAAAGTCGTCTATAAAGCAGAGAAGGGTGGTAATCGTGATGCGAGAAGATTTTTTTCGATCGACGAATCAAATATCTGGCTGTGGAGGAAGAACAAAGAAAAATTTCAAACTTCGAATAAAAAAAGACGGAGCGAGAGAAGAGGAAAGCCCTCCTGGCCAGATTCGGAAAAGGACTTGGTCCGATGGATTTTAGAACAGAGGGAAAGGGGACTTCCCGTGTCAACAATAAAAATACGGCTGCATGCTCAAGTCTTAGCGGAAGAAAGTATTGACTTAGAGAAAAATATTGAAAATTTTACTGGTGGGCCATCCTAGTGCTACCGCTTCATGCAGCGGCACAACCTATGTGTGCGAGCTCGCACAACCGTCAGGCAAAGTTTGCCTGAAAACTGGAAAGAGAAAGTGTTGCTATCTCTGGAATTTACCAGAAAACTTATCCAGGAAAATAAATTCACGGCGAGAGAAATAATAAACATGGATGAAACTCCAATGAGTTTTGACTGCCCACCAAGCCGTGCCGTAGAACAATGCGGGAAGAATTTGGTTGCCATAGCACCTACAGGACATGAACGGACATCTTTCACTGTGGTGTTAGCCTGCTCGGCAGCTGGTAAAAAGCTGCCTCTTATTAATTTTTAAGAGGAAAACTATGCCCAAGGAAGATTTTCCCAAAGGAATCTTCGTCGAAGTTAATGAAAAAGGGTGGATGAATCACGAAGTCATGACTTTGTGGTTGTCATCCATTTGGCGAAAAAGAAAGTGGGCCTTCTTTAAGCCAAATGCTCTCTTGGTGATGGATTCCATGCGGGCGCACATAAGTGATGTAACCAAAAATCAATGCAAAAATTTCTCTGCTTCTTTATCAATCATACCAGGTTGCTTGACCAAAAAACTTTAGCCCATGGATGTGGGAATAAACAAATCATTTAAGTCAAAAGTTAGATGTTATTGGGAGGAATGGATGGCTGCCACATTCACTGCCAATAAAAAAGTTCGACGTGCTTCATATAGAGAAGTATGTTAATGGGTATTAAAGGCATGGAATGATGTATCCGTTGATACTATAAACACTGGATTAAAAAAAAACGGCATTATACCCCTTTGTTTAGGTTCTGAGGGACTTAAAAACAACGATATTGCATGTTTTAATGGCGATGTTAGCGATACAGAGGACGAAAGCGATGCAGATGGAAATGTTTTGGACGCTAATATTCTAGAATTGTTCAATTCTTTCTGACATGTCTGATTTTGAAGGATTTTAAATGCCTTAAAATTATTTCTTTGTTTAATAAATATTTTTTTTTTCATTTATATTGTGTATATTTTAGTTATTTACCTATTAAACTGATTCTTTTTATTTTCATATATATAACGTAGTTAATTATTGTTACTGATTTTATTAATTTTGTTTTAATTGCTCTTTTATTAATATATTTTGCAAAAGTTATGCATTGTTAATTCGCGTGCGGGTTATAGGCCGCCGATTTTTCCTCCTTCCCGAAAATGAGGGGTGCGGATTATAGACCGCTGCGGATGATGGGTCGGAAAATACGGTACTATTCAAAATTATGAGTAAACATAATACGTAGCATTTCAAGTTTATTTAATGTCAATCATAACTGGAAAATATTGCAGTTTTTCTATTTTGATGACAATAAAAATCCCTAAAATTCCCTACGTGTAGAATATTTAGTACATTATGCAACAATTATCATGAAATTTATATTATTTCGTAAAATTTACCGGATTTTTTTTTCTATCCATGTTGGCAGCTATCAATGAATTCAAAGTACATAGCATTTTATTTTATATTAATTAATTAATCTGTTTATAAAAGTAGCCTTATTTCAATATGATTTTTAATAATTTCTAGTCAATTTTAAAAAAATAGCTCTGTCTGTTCTTTAATATATTAAACTAAGAGTAGTGATGATTTTTATTTTCTTAAAAAAGATCCTCAATCTCCAGTTGGATTAAGTGAGCGTTTTCAGTCTCCAGCCCCTGCTGCTATGTCCAGTGCTCGTAGGAAACTCTTTGCTGCCACAACATCTGTACCAACATCCAATCATGTTGGCAATGAAAAATCAAACTCTGTCACTGCTGCACGAAATGTCACTATAATACTCCAGTGTAAGTAAATATATGCCTCATAATTTAAGGATAATTAGTTTCCATTGGAATGAGCGGAACAAATGAACTCTGTCAATAAATAAATAAATCTATATTTTATCATGATTATATTTGTTATTTTATTGCAAATAAGTTTTGAACCTGCTTGAAAAACAAATTTTTAAGTAGCTTAAATTTTATTATATTTATAAAAAAAAATTATCTAAATGAAATATTGACAATTTGTCAAATTTTATTTATTTGTCAGTTTTTAACTTAGCTTAAGAAGTATCAGATAATTTTTTGAGAAAGAAATGTTTTTAAAGATGCCGTTTTGAAGATAAAGAATTTAATAGATAACTTTTTTAAATTTTTCAGAAAAAGGAAAAAGTGTATTTTTAATACTAGATGACCCCAGAATTTTGTTATACAGTTTTTTTGCTCGCTCCTTGTTCATTAGCTGAGCTGAAGTTATCGTAAACAAACTTTTTTAAGAAAGATCGAAATATCTGTATGAAACGAGGAAAAAATATATCTCAGTGCTGATTTCAAGTGCTCTAAATAAAATAATTCCTAAGTTTCAATTAAAGGAAAGCAGACTATTTTATTCGAAAATGATGAATAAATAAATAAAAACAAAAATTTATTTGCTTTTTAAATTATTTTTTGGAAGTTAATCTTACAAATTAAGTACTTTTAATAAAAACATTTATTCTAAAACTAATATGGAATTTAATAAAAAAAAGATTTATTGCTGACAAAGCAGTCAAAATGTCATAATTTTACTTCTAAAAGTTTTTTCTGAACTAAATTATGTTGTACCAAAAGAACTACCAAAAATTTATTTAAAAACTAATGACCACATCAGTAACATTTCCATGTCCTGGAATATTTCTGCAAAAATCCAGTTAGGTTTTGCATTATGAGAAGTGGGTGCCATGTGAATTTTTTTTAATAAGCAATACTGACTGGAATAATTTTTAAACGTAGAGAAGATTGTTGAGCTTTCAAGAAATTATGTAGGTGATAAATATTTTTAAATATATTATTTTTTTATCCTACTAAATAAATGCACTGAATTCATAATATTTATAGAACACTCTTCTTTTTTTTTTCTTTTTTTTTTTTTTTTTTTTTTTTTTTTTTTTTTTTTTTTCCTCCATGGAATTTTGAAAATCTCCTGAAATAATTTAAAAGTTTATTATTTTATAAATGAACTATTTCTGAATAAAATGAGGAAGTATTTTGATCAGCTGAATAATTTGATATTTTGGATGGCAAATAAATACAGAATGACTATTTGAAATACCAATAAAAGCATACAAGTACAGTAAATGATAAGGTCAGAAGTATATCTATTAACACTTTCTGCTAACTAGTATAACTTTGTAGTACAGTTACACATTTTAAAACTGTCTATATTTTTTATTTTGAAGTAAAGGCTAAATGCAATAAACTGATTAATACCTTGCAAAAGCATACTGTTCAAAGCTTTCATTTGATTTCCTTTTGTTATAAATCATAGCTAAAAAAAACTTTTAAATCTGCTTGAATAATTAAAGATAAATTTGACAATTATTTGCTAAAAGGTTTTTTAAAAAAATCTTTTATTTACTTTTCAATTTTCAAAATCCAATTTTCTAATTTCCAATGTTTAAAAAAATTCATGAGACTATATTTTCTTTTATATCCCAAAAAAATAAACATCCAAGTTTTTTATTAATTAACTTGCTGTCTTAATTTCTAAATAAATTAAAAAGTTTTGAAATTTAAATGTTAGTATTATGTATATTTTTAAAGTGTTAAGATTTGCTGGAATAATAATTACTAAATGATGAAAAATCAAAGTGTGGGGGAAATAACTATGGCATTACTTTTAAGGTAGCTTTTAAGATTTCATGAGAACCTAACATATAATGAATGCATTCTATACTTTTTCGTCATTTCTTTTTCACGTTGCTTTGCATGAAACTGATACACACTTTAAAATTGAATCACATTTTTTTTTAATGTTCAATATAGCTGCTGGTTATGTGCTACATAGTTTAAATTTTCACTTTTTTTTTAAATGTATTAATAGTGCTACTTAGCATTTTCTAGGCATATGGACTGCACCTGCAAAATTGTGGAGTTTTTATTTATTGGCTGATTCTGATACTTTGACAATCAATTGGTAAAAATCAGTCCACTTTTTAAATTTATGATCACATGATTTAATTGAAAATAAAGTTATTAAAATGCACAAATGTTTAATTTGTTGTACAACCTAATTGCTTTTCTGAGCTTTGCAGGGAAAAAATGTGACATTTACTGGATAAGGCTAACTTTCTGCTAATATAATTCCTTTAAAAAAGGAGTAAAAAAATATATTTGTTTATGCAGTGCCTATATGTTTTTATTGTAATTTTTAGCTGTGACTTATGTAATATTTTCTGTTTAGCTGTGACTGATAATGCTGTGACTTATTTAACCAGGAATCCCAATCATGGGATAACATGTGTGCAAGCATTAGCTGGAAACTCAGCATCTTCTCAATCTGTGCAACCCAAAACACCTTCAGAAACAATGATTAAGCCTAAGAGAACCGGTTCACTTGCTTTATTTTTCAGAAAGGTTTGCTCCTCTTCCTATATCTTATTTTTTCTTTTAAAGAAATGCAGACAATGCTTGTTAGGAGTTTTATTTTCAAACAATTGGTATTTACAAAGACATGGTGCATTTTAAAAAGTACTTAAAGATGCTTACTTTCAATTTTTTAACAGCCTCCCTTACAAATTTTTTTGAATTTTTTTTTTTTTTTTTTTAGATCAACATATTTTTTTATTTCATTAATAAATACGAGGAACAAAAACAAAACATAATACACAAGTTCTAAGTTGTAATTTTAATATTTTTATGTGAAAAAAATATTTAATTTACCAACAGTTTACTATCCCAAATTATCTCGGGCAAATGAAAAAATTCAATTTGTATATGTTAACATCTTCATAATCAGAAAAATCATCTGCATTACTTGCGCTCACGAGTACCATTTTTTAAATATTTTTTATTTTTTATTTACTCTTTTGTTTTTTCTATGTAAATTCATCAACCATCGTATATAAAATTGTACACAACACATCTACAGTCCCACAAATAGCAAAACTCCCGAACAAAAATTGGCAAACTTTCAGTCACAGCCGATTATGATTATTTTATAATTTTTTTTTTTTTTTTTTTTGCTTCCGGCTGAATAAAAATGTGATAAAACAAAGCGTATTGATGAATTCTGCTATGCCGGCGTTTACTCAGAATAATAAAAAAATGTGTATACACACCCGAGTTAACTCCGGATAATCAGGGAAGAGGTTAAAAGCCTTTAAAGGTGCTTTTTTCATTTGAGGTTTTTAAAAAGTGCTTAATATTCCCTCTTTGAAAATGGGATTTTTTTCTTCTTTACTATGTCTATTTTTGCCATGTATTATGCAAAAGGTGTGGTTTTCACATAGTCCCCGTGGCAGAAACACTGCGACATTGTCGCAGAAAGCGACTGAGTTCTTGCAGAAAGATTTTTTTATTTGGGAAATAAATTTTTTTCGTTTGGCAGAAACAAAAGTTCTCAAAAAAGATTCTGCAGAAACAGAAGCTGTTTAACAAAAAAATAATTTCTACAGAAACTTCTGCAGAAGCAATAATGATTCTGCAAAATGTTTTTCTTACTGAATAGTTTTTAAATAATTGTTTTTCTAGCGTACCGTGGAAGGGGAAAGCGCTCGTAATCTTCCGTTAATCTCCAACACAAACAGTTACTGGATAAAAAGGGGAGAAATTTTTTCCCCTGTATTAAGCTATTTTTGGAAATTTGCCAACTTCGACCGCTATCGCTGGCGCAGTAATTTGCTTTGTGTTCACTTATGTGGAAAATTTCATGCGTAAAAAGATTCTTTTATCTTTTTTTAAAAAAATCATGTCTAGGAAAAGGTTATTTGTTGCTCTTGTGAAGCAACAATAATTAAAAAAAATTTGAAAACTCATTTTTCAAGGCAGCATTCAGAAGAACAAATAAGATGGAAGTCGACAACATCTAGCGATGTCAGAGATTTTTTTCTGGAAAGCGACAGGAAAAGAGGAAAAAAGCTTCCCCCGCTACTAATATTTAAAAATAAACCGTTCTAGATTCGAACCAAATATTCTTACTTATAGCGATGGCGAGAGTAGGATGAAACAGCATCTCCAACAAATCAAGAAATTTTAGAAGCAGTCAAAGGTAAAAAATAACTAGTATATATTTATTTTTTAAACATAAAATGCCTATATCCTTTGAATTAAGTCGTCGATTTAAAAAAACACTCGCAATCTAACGATAAATGAAATAAAGCCTGAAAGATATCTCACTATCTACGATTTTTTGTCATGCGAATGAAAACCAGATTGGTGGAAAATATTTACTGACACATCACTTTCTAACAGGTTTCCATACGCATGCGAAAAAAATCGCATCCAATGAGTATGGCTCTAATACCGATGTTTCAGTACTGATGAAGACTATTTCCTTGAGATGTTGAATAGACTTGAGCGTATTGAGTCGTAAACCGCATCTGCGTACTTCGTGGGGAATCAATGCTATGTTTGTACACAATACAGCGCGACTTCTGTTACAAATCACAAGCACTGTGTATTTTTTTTCGTTCGGAACTTAATCTGATCACGAAAAAAGTTTTATTTACCTTCTTTTTTAAAAAAAAAAAAAAAAATTCTTTCAATAAGTCAGCACAATATTAATCGAATCTAATTAATCTGTAATTGTTTTCATACAGAAAAGTTGAAACAAAGATCGCGTTAATTTTTTTGCTTTTAGAATTCGGATATAGTCAATCCTATTTTATTATTTTGATTAAATTTTGATTATTCAACTTCAATATTTATTTTTTCTCCTGATTTGTTTCTGTACCTGATATAACTACTATAATGAAACATTAAATCATACTGTTTTAAACTGATACTTCAAATTCAGTTATCTTGTTTTATAAATTTAATCTTTTTGTCCATTCTTAGCTATTTTTATAAGTTCCATCTTATTACAGGTTCTGGGTAATCTTTATTTATGCTCTAGTAAGCATTTTTGTCTGCAGATCTATACATTTATATTTTTTCTTTATTATCAAAGATTATGCAAATTTATACTTATTAAGAAATTTAAACTTATATTATGAAATTAAGAAAATAAAATCTACACAGTTTTATTCTATGCATGTAGGCTTTTTTTATAAACACAAAGTGCATCTATTATTATAAATTCATTACACATATATTTATAACGATAAAAATATCTTACAGAAAGATATATTTATAACTATCTTGCAGAATGATATTGGTTCTAGTTAGGTTTGTCGCAGAAAGCCAGAAAAAATTCTGCCACAGGGCACGTAGTGCAGTCCAATGTTTTCACAATTAATTTAACGATAATCCATTTCGGCGTACTGTTGGCCTGCAGCTTATCATTTTACATGTTTGATGAAATATTTGCGAGTCTGCATGTGAGCCTGAAAAGATGGCTTCGGTGAGATTCTTGTATGCAACTCTGCTGCATTTTGCAAGATACTCTCAATTTCGGGTTTCATTTTCCGCCCTCTGAAATCGAACCGAAAAATCTTTAGATTTTTTTTACGGTGGCTAATATAATTAAGAAAAAGAATTCTTTGTTAGAAGCTAGGGTTATTTTATCCTGATCCTCTTTCATCTTTGAAAATTATTTTGTTAATGTATTTAGTGAAGTAAAAAAAAATAATTTTTTTTTGGTTCTTGAAAAGTACTTAAAGGTGCTTTGTTGAAAGATTTGTCTCTGCACCCTGAAAGAGATCATCATTTTTCTGATAAGTAGTCAAAGTAAAAAAGCAATAAAAGCAAAATTTCCAATGGTAATGTTAGTAACATTATGAATGAAAGCTTTCTTAAGATTCAGAATGATGTAAAACCTTTTTGATGAATAATTTTGAATAAAATTTCACAATGCTTTACTTTCTTTCACAATGCTTTAATATTTTAGATATACCATTTGGCGGGTGTGAGATTGAAAGACTTGTGTGATAAACTTTCAATTTTGGATGAAGAATTAAGACGAAAGATTTGGACTTGTTTCGAATATTCTATAATGCAGCATACTGAACTGATGACTGATCGTCATCTGGATCAGTTGCTTATGTGTGCTGTTTATGTTATTTGCAAAGTAAGTAACTTTTTCTGATCTTTTTATGTATGTAATTGCATAGTTACTTTTTCATCTATCAAACTTTGTTTTGCTTTTAGATAAAATATTATTTTCTCTTCTGTTAATTATTCTTTTTTCAAAACAATTCTTTTTTTGTTTTTCTCAAATTGTAATTCAGTAGTGGGTAAGTGCCTTTTCCCTATTGAGTTAGACGTTTTTCTTATTTTATTGTTTTCTTTTCTTTATTGTGTATTCATTAATATTATTGTGTTGTTATATGCTATTTAGAAGTAAGCCTTTTTTCTTTCCTTAAAGTAGGGGTTCACAACCTGCAGAAACTTCTGAACGCAATAAAGCAATTTCTTTTAGGATTTTTTAACCGTTATAAGTTTTATTTAATTAAAATATATCATTCAAATTCATCCAGAAACACTGGGGGGGAACGCGCTAGTACCCTGAAAACTCTGTTCACAAATTTAGTCTGATAGTGCGGTGTGGTAAAGCCACTTAAACCATATTATAGCAAATTTTTTTTTTCACAGTTTTTTTTTAATGAAATAACAAGGCTGTCCCTCTGCAATTTTTTTTACACCAAGTTAAAATTTGAACTATTATCATAGGCATTATTTTAAATTTATTCTATCAGACATGTTTTTGTGAAATATTTTTTTCTCACCGAAATTTATTTCTGTATGATCCCGTCAAAAATGTTCTCATAATAAAAATAACTTTTAGTGCTGGTACTATTAAATACATGTTTTTATTAAATTCAAGTTGAAATGTAGCTATGGACAATGATTTTTATGGATTTTTAAATTTAGATTCAATTTTAGGCTCAAAACTTTAGAATAGCAAAATTGTTTTTGTATAGATGGGGGAAATTATATAGAAATTTACCAGTCTTAAATGATTTTTATTTGTAATGATTATTTTTGAATATATTTTCTTACTTTACCATATTTTTGGTTGATTTTTTAATACAATTTTTAATTTTCCCAAATTATGTTTAAATTTTCAAAAAATAAATACCTAGACAGACCCAGGCTATGTATTTTATAAAATATATATTTCTTGAAGGACTGGTATTCTATGAAATATCGAGGCATGTTCTATATAACTGACGTATTTCAAATTTTGCTGATTTGTCCTTCTATTCAGTGTCTAGGTATTCCATCAAATGCCAGATTTAAAAATTTGCTATAAGAAATAAATAAACAATAGAATGAAAATTTAAAAAAAAAATGATATTGTTTTTTAACTAAACAAAATAGTAAGAATTAAAATAAAAAACTCATAAAAAAAAGGGGTTAACATGCAATCGTTCAAAAGGTTTTTCTTTTTGCACTTTAGATTAGGAATAAATATTTTTAAAGTCATATTTATTGAAATATCAAGTTGATTTGGTGATAGTTTTTATCACGTTACAAATTCAGCAAAGTAATTTAATTTTGAATTAATTTCATGTTTGCTTTTTAATACTTATGCTTATTACGGAAATTAAAAAAAAATTTTAGCATGCAAAGTTAATTATGGCAATGTTTTTTTTGTTTTTTTTTTGTGTGTGTGTGTGTGTGTGTGTTGACAAGCGCCGGCAACCGAGGACACACACGGGCAATTTCACCTTCTAACCGAGAACCTCGTGCCAACCGAGGACGTCCTCGGTTAGAAAATGGTATTTTCGTACTCAGGGGGTCATGAAATAGTCCCAGAACATTTTTTAGCAAAATCTAATTTTGTCCTCGATTGGCAGTGTTTATCAACACTGTGTATAATGAGCCGAGTCGAAGTGTGTATGCGTGCAAAAACGACGTCCTCGGTGGGTCAATAAAACCACACGTTCAGCGGGCGTCCTCGTTTGCACTGTGAAACCGCCTACTCGGAAACACCCACCCCGGTCTTTTTCGTATTTAACGAATAAGCATGAAACAAATTAAGGAAATGCTTAAACATATTTACGCACAACGTTAACGGACATTTTTATCACTTAAATGTAAATGAAAGTTCATCAGTTAATGCATAGGAATAAATAATTGTTCCTATTTGAAAAATTATCACATCCATATTTTAGTTACTTTTTTAATATGTATGAAATGCATAGAAAATTTTTCACACTATTTTAAAGGAAATTAATGATTTTCTTTACTTTTATTTAACTGAAGGTGTTGGTATGTTTATAACGAAGAACATGTTAATGAAAAATAATATTATTTAGTCATTATTAATTAAAATGTAGTGATTTAAGTTTAAATTGTTAAACTCTCATTCTTTATTTATTGCTTTAAGTTTGACATGAATTACTTTTTTAAAAAAACAGCTTTTTAGAAATTCACTTTACACATATTTAAATATTTACACACTTTTTAAAGAAAACTATTTTTCTTACTTTTTCTTGTATGATAAAACTTCTTTTTATAAATTGTAATAAAATTTTTTTTTAATTTTGTTGATAAAGTATTCTAGGGATTACATTAGAAGCTTTTAAAAATTTATATCTGACATTTTCTTAGGACTAAAATATTATTTAAAACTCTATTAATAGTTAGAACTTATTAGAACTATACGTTCGAAAAAAATTTTTAAACTTATTTTGTAATTAAATTTAATATTCGAAATAAATTGCTTTAAATTAAAAAAAACTATTAAATTTTTTACTATTTAATAGATTCTAATTGAGATTAAGCTGGAAATCAGTTTTAGATATTTTCTTCAAACTAGAACTTTATTATTATAAAACGCACAGGCAATCGCAGACCTACAATACACGCAGCCAATTAAGAACCTACAATACATACAGCCAAGCGAGGACCTACAATACACACAGCCAACCGTGGACCTACAATACACACAGCCAATCGTGGACCTACAATACACACGGCTAATCGAGGACTTGCAATACACACAGCTAATCGAGGACCTACAATACACACTGCCAATCGCGGACCTTAATTACGCGCGGCTAATTGAGCTTTTTTAAGTGATAATGAAGAGCAAATTTTATTAAAACTAGTGACTAATCATCCGAATGATATTGACTTATACTTTAAGGCTTTGTTAGTGATATTTTTTTCCTCAGACTTTCATTTAAATTAATTTTCAAAATTGCAAACTAACTGATAATGCTCTGATATTTACAAATGCTCGGCGTGAAAATTTTTATTTTTAGGTCATTCAGAGTGTTTTGTAAATACTGCCCTTAAAAACTATTTTTGTAATATTTGTCGAAATTGAAGACAAAAAATACGTTTATATGGAGTCAAAATTTCATATTAAAGCAATGTAAAAATCAAAAACACAAAAATACAGACGAAATATACCAAATAACAGTACAGTGAAGCAAATGAAACAGAGAAAAAACAGTTTTGATTGTAAAAAGATACAGAAAATAGTCATAAAAAGATCATTAAAAACATTTAACCCGCAATAAAACTTATTTTTGTGCTTCTTGGACATTCACAGTCCTCTATTGTAGTTTGTTAGATTTCTATAAGCTTTCTGTTTTTAATCACTACTTTTGGATGTAACTAGCCCGCATTTGCGTTAGATGAAGAGGAAAACCACGAAAACCTCTCGCTCTTAGACTGACTGCAAGGGGACTTTAACCCATGATCCGTTAACAACTGAGGATATCTTAACTTAGCACTGAGTCGGTGCAAGCCGGGTGCAAAACTCGAATCAACCAGGCATTGCCGGAATTCGAACCTAGTTCACCTCATTGGATAGCAATCGCTCTATCCTCTGACCCACAACTGTTCTCCTAATCTTATTTTCCTTTTTTGCCACCACTCAGTTAAGTCTTTCTAAACGATCGTTTTTAAGTAGGCGTGAAAGTATTCATCAGACTTTTATTTAAATTAATTTTTAAATTGCAGACTAGCTGATAATGCTCTGATATTTAGTAATGCTCGGCATGAAAATTTTTATTTTTAGGTCAATCAGATTGTTTTGTAAATACCGCCCTTGAAAACTATTTTTTTAATATTTGTCAAAATTGAAGACAAAAAATACGTTTATGTGGGGTCAAAAATTAATAATACAAGATAAAAATCATAAATACAGAAATACGGCCGAAATATAACAAATCACAATACAGTGAAGCAAATGAAACAGAGAACAAGACAGATTGATTGTGGAAAACAGCCGACCCAATTTAGGGTATACGACTACCAATTTTACTTATTACTATACCATCTCCATATCCTTCCAATTTTGAACCTAATCCCAATCCAGAAGACTAAGGAACTCAAGGATCAAGTATTGGGAGAAATTTGATTTTGGGGAGGACTTTTTGATGGAACTAGCACGTATTTGCGTAACATAAAGAAGAAAATCACGAAAAACTCCCACGGTTAGCCGGATTGAAAGGGGACTTTAATCCATGATACGTCTACCACTGAAGATATTTTACCTCAGCACTGTGGTTGGTACTAGCCGGGTGCAAAATTCAAATCAACCAGCCATTTCCGAAATTCGAACCTGGTTCACCCCATTGGGACGTAAGCGCTCTATCCCCTGACATGCAACTGCTCTCCTAATTTTATTATCCTTTTGCTACCACTCAGTAAAGTCTTTCTCAACGATCGTTTAGGCATGAATGTATCTGTTTTGGTAAGCTGGCCTACGCCCTCAGAAAACTCAAAATTGATTCCGAAATTTCAAAACTAATACATGAAATTAAATATTCTGAGAACAGAAATACTTCGCAGAGGTTCTCTAACATTTTTTTTTTCGATAATTAGGAAGGTAAAGATGTGAGTTCTTGAATGTTCTTTTAAAAATGTTTCTACCAGTTTAAAGTTTTCTGAAGACCATGATCGCCTTACGCAATGCGGCAGTGCAGTGGTCTACATATTTCTGCGAAAAATGTTGCTTATGAAGATACTATAGGAATAATTTATTTCCTACGATATGATTTAAGTTTCAAAATTACCACAAACGGTTGAATTTCATAGAATGAGACCAAAAAAAAAAAAAAGCATGTCACAGATTATAAGGCTTTGCTTCTTCTTTACAAAATATATTTGTACAATTAGGCTACAAATAATATAATATAAAATTACAAGGAACTAGAGAAACAATTGTAAGTCTTCATGTTCTATTTTACTTTCATAATATTTAACATTAACCAAGAATAACTTGGCACTGTAAAACAATTGAAATCAGTGTTGTTCTTAGTATAATATGAATGGCCTCCCATTTTCTATCAGAAACTTTCCCTCTCAAATTTAATGAACATAAAATATAAAAAATTTTCAAATTCCATAATTTCAATTCTATGATTCCAGAATTAGTGAGTGATCTTTTATACCCTTGAATGACCTATTGAACATTTAGTTTTATCTAATACATAATAAGCGTAAGCATGAAACTAATATATTTTAGTTGTAAATATTTCACGTTTCGAAAAGATATTGCTCTTTAATGAAAAACTACTGCACATGAAATTTTCGACCTGCGTATGATAAATTATTTTTTTTTTTATAATTTTATTAATCGTTTTAAGATTTTTAGTTGATGCGCTTTTCTATTCATTAAAAACTGATAATTTTATAAGAGAATATTCTTATGCTAGATATCAAACACGTTTTTCTAAGAACTACTTTGTTTAAAGTTTTCAAGCCTGCTTTAAAAAAAAATCGTGAACTACCAACGTTATCCATTATAAATTTGCACATTGTGTATCTTTTTATTTATTTTTTTTTTGTGAAAAAAAAGTAATAAAATAATTTTTTATTACTTTTTTATTACACATTGCTTTGCGTCATTAGGAAAATGCCGAACACTTATGTTGTAAAACGAGTACATTATTTTGGTAGTCAATCTTATAACCGAAAATTAAAAAATCTTTTTCAATATATATTTTTTTAAATTTTATTTTTATTACAAACATTTAACTGCATCATATGATTCGCAAAAGAACCACTAATACTATCTCCACTATAGTTTTCAAATAAAACAAAATTCTTTGTACCAATTTTAGAATTTTTCGTCACTTATTTTGCTACTATTTAACAACAATTTTCTCAACATCCATGTCAACTACTACGCGTTTACTTAATTAAAACAACTATCGTAGTTCTTTAATTCATTTATTTTTTCTTTTTGCTTGATTCTTATTCCAAACTACTCTGACACTCTGAAGAGTGTGGCTATATATATATATATATATATATATATATATATATATATATATTTATTATATATTCAGCTTTCAGTTCATTTTTTTTAAAGGGTTATTATATTATCATTATTAAATGTATTTCAAGCAAATTCTTCATATTTCATGCATACTTTTCCAAATAAAAATGTTAACGATCTAAGCAAAAGCGGGCTCGTTTACTTTTTTTTTCTTTTTCTTCTCTGACTATTTACAACGACATGGAAGTATGACATAACTCTCACTGAGGGAAGAGTAAAACAGGTTCTTGACCCCCCGCCCCCTAAGAATTGTTTCCAAAAGCCTTCTAGCTTTTGAACACCAGTCTCAATCCTTGGAGACCGGTCCAAGAGCATGTAACTAAGGGAATAAAAATATATATTAAAATGATTATCCTGTTATTTTTTTTTTTTTTAAATTTTTGATGCTTTTGTCATTTATTATACTACTTTTACATATTTTATTTTATTTTTGGTATTTTATTATTTTTACTTTGTTTCACATTATTACTTTCTTTATATTACTATTTTTATTTTCGTACAAAAAATATTATATTTGTATCCATTTTTTGGCATATTTGAAGTGATCAGTTTCGAAAAGGGAATATGGTTATCGAATTTTAAAAAAATATCATGACAAAATTGATCTTCATATTTTACGAGATATTTTTTAATTTTGAACCTAAATCATAATTAAGAATTCCGGAATAAAGCTGTTACGGGACGAAGGAAGAACACCAAGTTGGTAAAATAATAAACAATAGTTGAAACATAGTATAAATACATACAAGAAATAGAATAAATATGTCTGAAGAATCGATATATCTAAAGATAGATATTGAGTATAAATTTAACTTTAAATTGTTGTAATTGCGATTTGTAAAAGTAATAGTTAGAGAGATAAGGTTGTTGAGGCAATTATTTTGTCACTTTTTAATATTACAATAAGATCACTAAATGCATGCTTTTTCTTTTGCTAAAAAACTGCTGGAATAAGATCCACTAAAATTTCGTTTTGGAAAAGCAAGCTTTACTAAACTATACAACGGTGGTAAAGCATTGAGTCATTTTAAAAATATTCAAATACAAATAAAAATAATTCAAAAAAAATTTGTGTTGAATATTATAATATTTTCCAGAAGAATGCTTGTAAATATTACTGATGTATGATTAACAGGATTACGTTTTATATAACATACCAAAAAAATGAGTTATGAATTGCTTCAAAATGCTTTATATACAGATAATTTATAAAGAATTACAGATGCTTTACGTTATTTTGGTGCAACTCCTTGCTGAAATGCTTAATTGACTTGATAAATAATAAATTTCAAAGTCTAAAATATCAAAATAGAGCATTAAATTTTTTTTTTAAATCAACTGTGATTTTTTTCTGAAAAAAATCGAATCAATATTTTGTAAAAAAAATTAAATCATGCTATAAACAAAATTAAATTGTCTGTTGCTTTCATTTTATGATGTTACCAAATGATATGACGATTTGTAATAAAAATTTACAACGAAACTGATATATGTTACTTTCTATTGAACAACTAAAATTGACTATTCGATAAATTTTTTAACATGATTATGAAACTTCACATATCTTGTGAAACATAAGTAATAAATTTGTAATTTTTTTTTTTTTAGATCTGAAGAAGCAAAGGAATAATTTAAAATTTCGTTTAATCCTCTTAGGGGTATAAATTAATTGAAAATATTAAAAAATCTATAAAAAAAAAATAATTCAAATTTTGAAGAGGGTCTGTGAATGTTTTCCTTTCGAAAAATATAAGAGTCCACATTTTTTAAGCGAGGAGCAGGTAGTTCGACCCTTTTTTTATGTGAGCGCGATCCTAGTCACTTGTCTACTGACCGATTAGAGCCAGTCAAGTGTTTCTTTCGAGGGTGGATGCGAAGATCGTCAGCATTCTTTGCTGTATAGAATTCTTGTAGATTTCGTTTTTAAAATATTAATTAAAAAATTACCTAATTTATTTTTAAAGTAAAAAAATTAAACTATTAAAATCAACAAATTTTGAAAAAAGTTTTTTCATTTACCATAAGGTTATTAGTAAGGAGTTGTAGCGTAACATTCAATGTAGAAAATACCTTTATAAATTCATAAACAAAATTACTATTTGTTCCCGTGACTTATTTTAAAAATTAATTTCTTATCAAAGAGTAACAAACAAACATTTTGCTTTACGAAGCATTTTTTAAAAATTTTAATTATAATTCTATAATTTGTTTAAAATATTTTACCTTATACTAATTTATTATGCTATTTAAATTTATAATATACTTTTTTGTTATTCTAAAGCTTCATCTTTTAAGAAAAATTTAGAAAAAAGTAATGTATAATTAAAAGCAAATCTATTACGAAACATTTCCGAGCAATCTTAAGCCATATCAATTAATAAGTCAACACAGATGCTAATTATGAACTAAAACTTGATAGATAGTAAAAAAGCTTCGTTTAAAGCGTCTGATAATGTAATATATAAAATTTACTTTTATGTATTTACGGTGTGGGGTACATACAAGCTAGAATAAACAATGGGTTTCATAGCTGTTTTTTAATTTAAATCTTTGACTTCAGTACTATTTTGGACATAAAAAATATTTTTAAAGGGAAACGTGGATTGTTTTTTTTTTTTTTTTTTTTCATGAGTGTATCAAAAATATTGTTAGAAAACATAGAATTGGCTTTGTTAATCTACATCAGAATCGCAACAAAATGCCTTTTTAAAATTATGTGTAATGCCTTTTTAAAATTATATTATGTGTAAAAACTACACTGTTGAAAAACAATAACGATTCACAGAGTAAAAATTTGACTTCCTTAGTGCTTTCAAAATTAAAATTCTTGTTTAATAACATGGCCGTAATAATCAAGAGAATTATTTAAGAATTAATTAATTTAATTCTTGCTTGAGACAGTTAACTTATTCTTAAAAGCAGAAGAAATATGTAAATTTATCAGGGATAATGATATCTTTCATTCTGCCATTCTACAGATAGAAGAAAAATGTTGTTTTTTTTCTATCAAATAAATACAGTTGCAAATAATATCTCTCTTTGGCTTTGTATTTCATCATTTCTACTTTATTTGAAAGCAGGATTATTTTATGGTAGTTATGATTTCACTCACACTGAAAAATTCCAAGTGTTTTTTTTTTAAAGAACCTACCTGAGTGGATGAATAATTAATAAAAAATATATTTTAAATACTATTTCCCCAACTGTAAATCTTGTTATGTACAGTTTGAAATGATTAGACTCAAAATTGTAAAACTTAACCTCTTTCACACTCCGGGCTGTTTCAAGAATGCTTGACTGTTTTAAGAGTTAAAAAATCAACACTTGACTCACTTTTATTAGTGAGGCTTTTTAATTAAATTTTTTTCTAAAAACAATACAATCAACCAAATATAACGGACAACCATTTAACAATTTTCAACGGCACCCAAGCAACGTTGCTTCAAATTATTAGACTCGTCTCACACCGACTTGCCTCATCTCTGTGCTAGATCATACGAGAAAATGTTGCACCATCAGAAAAACTACTTCACTGCCTAAAAATGCTAAAATTTAAGCTTAACTCTACTTAAAGTTGAGAATGGAAAATAGTTTTTTTTAAAGCTTATACGTAAAAAATAAACTACTCAATTCGAATCACACAAAAGTAATACTAATTTAGCTTAAGCAATGAGGACAAAATTGGTTTTTATGATCCTTGCATTGTCCTTGCATTGAGTAATTAAAATGCCTTTTTTTAAAAAAAAATTTATTGTTAATTTTGGAGAACCCCCCCCCCCCCAAAAAAAAAAAATGATGTATCATAAATGCTTTTCTAAATAAAAGATCGTTGTAAAACTAACATCCGATGAGAAAAACTTCTCAGCTGCACCCTTATCCACCTTCCTAATTTTATCTACAATCTTCTTTTGTTTGAAGCCAAGGAAGCCTTGTCTTTCAAACTAATTTTCTATAACCATCTGCAGAGCCGTGGTGGCTCATGAGACAGAGCGCTTACCCCCCAATGAGATGGACCAGGTTCAAATCCTGGTCGATACGAATTCCGCACCCGGATCACACCGTCCGCAGTGCTGGCGCAAAATATCCTCAGGGGTAGAGGGATCATTGGTTAGAGTCCCCTTGTCGTCATGCTTGCCGTGAAAGGCTTTCGCGGTTTTCCTTTCCATGCAACGCAAAGGCGTTTTAATTCCATAAAAAAGTCCTCCTTGGAGGCAAATTTCTCCCAATACTTGATCCAGGAATTCCTTTGTCTTCTGGATTGGGTTCAAAATTACAAGACTTCTGCGTTGGCATTAGTACTCCAATCGCAGGCCTCACCATACTTTAACTTACTTGGGTTTTTTTTAAAACAATTTTATTTTTAATGTTCTGTAAAATCTGGTTCTTGAGTTGCTATGTTTTTCTTTCAGAGGGTCGGATGCAAAGTGAAATTGCGAAATTTTTTTTTTTTTTATTTATTTTTTTTTTTTTTTTTTTTTTTTTTTACTTCCTTTCTCCCTTTAATTGTAAATAGATATGAAGGAAAAATCTATAGATGATCAATAGAACTAATTTAATAGATGATCTTTAAATTATACATTTTATGCTCTGTTTGATGTTTTCTGTATGCTTTCATGACTATTCAATTAAATAGTTTATATTTAATTGGACTAAATATTTTATTTAAGAAAAAAAAAAGTATTAGGTTCTAACAGGTCATAGTACATTTTTACTTCCTATTTTTAAAATTATACAAGCTTCTAAAATCTATTTGAAATTATTTTCTTTTTTCGAACTCAAAAAAATCTACTAAAATTAGGATTTTTTTTTAAATAAAGAGGTGAAAAAACAATTTACTATACAGCTAACAAATACTATTTTAAGTAAACTTTATTATGATGAACATTAAGTTTTCAACAATTGTTATATACGTTTTGAAATTAATGAAAAAACAAAAATAAAAACATCTATTGTACTTTTGCTCTAATAACAAGAGTTAAACAGGAAGAAAAATTACTCTCTATTATATTATTAATAGAACAGAATCTCATTATAAAATCAAACTCTTCTGCCATTTTTAGAAGCATTGGTCAATACTAAACTGATTAAATTTTTTCACGTAAAGCGTAACATTTACCGTAACGAAAACAATCACAAAAATATGCAAGCTGCACATTTTTTTCAGTTTTTTCATTTTGAATGAGCGAGTATGTAAATAACAAATTTAATAAATAAGTAATATGAAGAATGAAAGAAATATATTAGCTTTTAATACGACTAAAAAATTTTAAAGCTTGTGTTCAACTATTTCTATTGAGACAAGAACCGTTTTTTTACATATTTTCATAATGTTTCTATACAGATTTATTAAGTTCATATACTTAGTAGCATTAAATGAGCTACAAATAACGATTTTCCGTATGTAGATGTTCCATTTATGTAGATTGGGCTCCTGTTTGCCTTGTAAATTTCATTTATTACAATTCAAGCTTTCAAGTCCTTTCAACAATTAAATTTATTTGGAGCAGTTAAATTGAACTTTATTAATTTATTAACTATTGAAGCCGTGATTGGAAATATCTCCTTGTTAACTTGTTAGAAATCACTTATTTGTTCATTCTTCTTTTTCAATACAGTGTGCTAGGAATTATATTCGACCAAACAGATATTAGAATGAACAGTGATTTTTACACAAATATCCATTTTTATGATTTTCAATTTAAGTGGAATTAGAAGGAAATAAAAAAAATACATGTTATCAGTCCCTCAAAATAAAAATCCATTTCCAAATTAAACACCCAGTCAATAATACAAGGAGGGAACTTTACACGTGTTCTATGTTTTGCAAAAGCGCGGGAAATTCTCAGTAGTAGCATCTTACAGTAATTAGGTAAGGATGATTTAGCATAGGCAATCTTCTGCGCCAGATCGGAAGACCACCCAGGGCAGGGCTCCCATCTTCCCTTCAGAATGAGACAACAAAAGAAATGGTCAAGCCCTTGAATAGTCTTTTGACAGTAGCTTTGTTGGCGCTCAGATAGAAGTTAAATTAATAAAAAAATGAATCATATTCAGGACACCTTTTATATATTTTTTTTTATTTGCGTATATTTTTTAATTTATTTTACTCTTATTAATGACAATATTTCGATTCAATTGAAACTAAAAAATTAATAAAAATCAATAAATAAGACATAAAATTTTATTGTTTATTGAGGTTTTTACAATTGAATTTTTTGAAATACCTAACTTGGCTTATTTATTTATTATAAAAAACACTGAAGAAAACTCCAACTTTTTTTTTTTAAGTCATATTATTCTTTTTGTATTATTCTTATCATTATATACTTCTATAGACCATGTATTAAAATAACTTAAAAAATTAGTTCACAATGAAATAACATCCTAATTCATACTTTGAAGGTTTATAAAAGTCAGTGGAAAAAAGTAATTTTTTTAAATCTTAAACAATAAGCTGGATTTTTTTTTTTTTTTTATACAGCATTATATTTAATTTATAAGACAATATGTAAATTTTCTAAAAAAAAAGTAAGAAATTCCTTTTAGTTTTTAGTTTCAAATTATAAGAAATTATTAAACTGAAGTGGTTAAAATTTTAGATTTTGTTTTTAAAAAAAAAATAATGGCATTAACACAGTGCATGACAATAGCAAGAAAATTTAAAATTCAGTGAGGAAATTCAATTAAAAAGGAATATTTAATAAATCAATTGAAATATTAATGTTCTCCCTGAGTAAAACTTATATCTTATCTGAAATAAGAAAACAATATTATTTTTTTATGCCTACTGCCAACTGCAAAATATTTACATTACATAGGTATGCAAAATATTACATAAATGTAATTTTTTACATGCAAAATATTACATTCCCTCCCCCTCCAAAAAAATAGAATATTCTAATTCTTTTAAACAATGGGTAGCATGAATTACAACATTAAAAAGAGAGGGAAGTTCGCGTATTTTTTTTATTTTTTTTTTTTAAGATTAATCACTCTCTATAGTAAAAATTAGCAATAGTCGCTGTTTTGTGCATTCAACTTTTCGTTCCATTTTATTTTGTGACATAAAACCTGTAAGACATGCAAACTTGAAAATAAGAAAGTTAGTCGAAAAATGTATAAGCAATACGATTCACTGAAAAAAAATTAACTACAGACAGTTTGCTCAAGAATGATTAGCTGTTAAACTTATAAAGAAATACCAAGTGAGGCATTCTGCAGATCTAAGAAATGCTAATACATAGTTGTAATTTCATAAACTGAAAGAAATATTTTGGTAAACTTAACAGTTCTTTTTTTTTTTTTTTTTTTTTTTTTTTATACAGCATTATATTTTATTTATAAGACAATATGCAAATTTTCTAAAAAAAAAGTAAGAAATTCCCTTTAGTTTTTAGTTTCAAATTATAAGAAATTATTAAACCGAAGTGGTTAAAATTTTAGATTTTGTTTTTAAAAAAAATAATGGCATTAACACAGTGCATGACAATAGCAAGAAAATTTAAAATTCTGTGAGGAAATTCAATTAAAAAGGAATATTTAATAAATCAATTGAAACATTAATGTTCTCCCTGAGTAAAACTTATATCTTATCTGAAATAAGAAAACAATATAATTTTTTTATGCCTACTGCCAACCGCAGAATATTTACATTACAGTCCACTTGCAAAATATTACATAAATATTTACATGCAAAATATTGCATTCCCTCCCTTCCAAAAAAATAGAATATTCTAATTCTTTTAAGCAATGGGTAGCATGGATTTCGGCTTAAAAAATAGCAACTGTTTTTGTGTCAGCTGTTTTAGTTTGAATTATAAATTAAGTTTAATTAATTTAAAGTTTAGGAAACAGCATTTGCTATATCCTCTTTCATGTGTCGTATACGGTTTTGATTTATCATATTAAATATAAATGAGAAACATTAATCACTCTCTATAGTAAAACATAGCAAAAGTCGCTGTTTTGTGCTTTCAACTTTTGTGAGTCGAAAAATGTATAAGCAATACGATTCACTGAAAAAAAATTAACTACAGACAGTTTGTTCAAGAATGATTAGCTGTTAAACTTATAAAGAAATACCAAGTGAGGCATTCTGCAGATCTAAGAAATGCTAATACATAGTTGTAATTTCAATATTTTGGTAAACTTAACAGCTCTTTTTTTTTTATTTATATTTTTTCGAAGTTTAATGTAATTAATTATAAATGACTTTGTGGTGATTTTTTTTTTTTTTTTTTGCTTAATACACGATTATTTATTGTTGTAAGAAATTTTGTATCGCCTTTTCGAGATTTTTATTTTATAAGCTCACATACGACTTGGTGTGTGAACATATAAGTTAGCCTGATATAAATGTCAATATTTTTATTGAAATTTTTAAAAGTAAAAATAAAAAAAATTTGTCCTACAGAAAAAAAATCTTTTTCAATTCGAACTGTTATAATTATCGCTATTATTGTCCATGAATCAAATTACATCTAATTGCTAAGTTCATATTGCTGTTCTATATTGCTAAGTCCATATTTTTATTTTCAGGTAGAGTTGATTGTTTTTCGAATCTAGGTAATCGCTTATTTCAGTGTAATTAATTTTAACATACTACAAATACTTTTGGATTGAATAGTAATAATTTGTTTTAATTTTTTTTTTTTTTTTTTTTTTTTACAAAATTTCTATTGTTTGTAGAGAAAAAAACAATGTTGAATGTTGAGCAATCAAGCGGGTTTGTAAAAGTAGTAAGCTGGGTGCGAAATATCCTAATTTCTTTCCCATATAAAGTAATATTATTGAGTAAAAGTGCAAGTTTCGCAAAGAAATATATTGAAATCAAAAGAAACGATTTCTTAACTGGTCGTTATTAATATGAATTTTTGCGCCCTATTAAAGTATTTTTGTCATTTTGAAATTATACAAAGTTATTCAAAACTAGAAGAAATAATAACTTGGAAGGTTAACTTGGATGAAATAGCAATGCTAATTGGAAATGCAATCCTAACTAGATACTTTTTAGAGTCTGACGCAGGTACTGAGTCGACAGTCACGCGCAAAGGCTGTTCGAATTGAAATTAAACTATGATTCTACCTTTGAAAGGGTAAATATGGATTCATTTAGGATGAAGTTTAAAAATGCTAAGATTAAAATAAAATACCATTTTCCTGTTTAAGTTTTAATATTTAAGGGGAAGTTTCATATTTAAGGGGCCATTCTTACTGCATGCGATTAACCTATTGCAACAAGCAAGAAGTTTTTCTTGAAGTAGTTTCTAGATTTTCACATGCATGATGAGAAACTAAATGCTTAGGGAATGGGCATTAAGTCGTGCTCAGAATCTCAGATGATGAGGCAAGCAATGGCATGTCTTCCTGCCTACGCGTTGACATGTCTTCTAGGTTCTAAGCAGTGCTCACTGAGCAGTTATGAAACTTACGGTAATTTCATTACTACTCAGAAAAATCATTGCTTGTTTAAAGCAAGATCATCGGTTTGGTTTGAATTTCTGATGGATTCCTACTTTATTGTCAATATCATTCGATCTCTGACAATCGCTGCCGCCTGGGTGTGCGATGTAGCATCTGCGTCAGCCCCTATAAACCTTCTAGCATTAGGTTTGTATTTTCGACCCCGCGTATAAAATTGCAAATTGTTAAAGGTACAGTATCACGTGCTATGATGCAGTCACAATGTTTCATGAGGCTAAAAACCGGTATGATAATTAGATTACGTGGGAGATAAATTAAGTTATGAAATCAAAAGCAAAAACGTACTCTCTCTGAAGAAACATGCTTTTTCTTCTAAAATTTCGGACTCTTGATCATCACATTATTATGAAGGAAAGTAGCCGCAATTCAGAAAATATATTGTAGAGAGCGAACGAAAATTTAAGTCCATTGATGTTAATTTCCCTTTCTGCATAGTATGTCATATTTCGTGAACTATTTAATATCTTTGCACACTCTTATTGACGGTCAAATATTGTTTAAAATCATAAGGTATACAAATTTGTACATCATTTCAAAGAACGTTACTATTGTTCATAAAATACGAAATTTTGAGCGAAATCGGCAGAATCGTTTTTGAGTGATGAAATTAAAAAAAAAAAAAAAATGTATTCTTAAGTTTCATTTCTGTACTAAAATTAAAAGCTGTCAAAACTTCTATCATACAGGTAGAACTCGGGAGAATTTTCACAAAAAACGCAAATTTAGAAAAATTTCTTCAAAACATTTTGATAAGATAAACAAATTTAATGTTTATCTAGCCCATGAATTTTTCGCGTAGTTTTATATAAAAAAAAAAAGAGTGTAGTGAATTTTGATTCTTGCAAATTTTATATATATATATTTAGCTTTGTGTTTCATCATTTTCACTTTATTTGAAAGCAGAGTCTTTTATGATTTTACGCAAAATAAAAAGTTCTAAGTGGTTTTTTGTAAAGAACCTACTTGAATGGATGAATAATTTTAAAAAAATATATATTAAATACTGTTTCCCCGATTGTAAATCTTGTTACGTACTGTTTTAAATGATTTTTTTAATGTAGCAAAATTAACACGGTTAAATTATTCCAATTTATTTAATGTAGCAAGACTTATTTTAAGAGACTTATTTAAAGAATAAAAAAAAAGAAATTAGTTATAAAAAAAATTTTTTTTAAATCCTGAAAACCCCAATAAAACCCTGAAGTAATCCCCAAAAATCTTTGCAAGTGATTTATTCCCCAAAAATGGATTTTTTTATTTTTTTAAAACTATGTTTGAAAACCAAATGACTTATTAAATAACATTTATTTATTTTTTTTTACTTTTCTTATTTCCGATTTAGACAGTATAACTTTGCATATCAGCCATAATCCCTAAATAGCCCAATAAAACTGGTCTTATTTTATTTATTATAATTTTTTTTTTGTTTACAAAAAAGTGTTAGAGTGTTGTTGCGTTGCTACAAACGTTGTAGCAATAAAACATGTACAAGCCATATTTTTGTTAATTTTTAAAAACGTAGAACTTGTATCTTGAAAGCTATAAGCATCAAAGAAATTTAATTATAAAGTAGACTTCTACTAATATTTTTTAATATCCGTAAAGTATAGTATTTGTTAACAAATAAGGAATGTAAGAATTATTTTCTAAAATATTGAATTTAAGGAACACCGGAAAAAGATTATGAGAATATTGTTTTAATATTATTATTATTTTTCTATTTAACGTTTTAACTAGCCTTTTTTTAATCTAAAAATTATTTTTAACTTATGTATAACGAAACAATAAACTATGTGTACTTTTTATAAGATCAAAAATAAATAAATGAATAAAAAATAAAGTGTTTTGCTATCAACATAGTATCAAAGTATTTACGCACATTTATAATTCTTACTAATTTATCGCATAATTGGTTTTTTTGTTAACCCGTTTTAATAAAATATAATAATAGTTTCTAATTCTATCGTAATCATTTTTTCCCCAATCTATTTAAAATACAGAAAATTGTAGGCTGGAGATTTCCTAAAATATATGCTGAAGCATTACAACTTATACTAAATACTATAGAATAATTTTTTAGTCGTATTATTTTTTTAAAACTACTATTTTTATTCCTTCTAGTTAAACTGTTAAGAATTAAAACTTCCTAAATTATAAACATGATTATATAAAAATGACTAGTTTTATAAACAAGGAAACTTTTATGTGAAACGCGAAAATTTTGTAGAGACAACGTATAAATTTCTACTATAGTTTGAAACTTATTTGAATTGAAACTCATTGAAATTTTAATCGCTCCCACGAAAATAGCATTTGTACCCTGAAGGATTTCCGTAAATAAAGTTCAAAATATTTCAATGGTCTTTCCTTTTATTTTACTTGATATGATTCTTTATCAGACGTTTGGTACAGCGTAACCCCTTTCAGCTTTTTTTCATCAAGCTTTAAATTCAGCCAGATAAAATGTAATCCACAATAAAGTTATGTTTCTTTAAAAGAATTTATTCATCCTGCTGCAATGCAGTTCAAGAATGGCAAGACTATTGGGGAAAAGTGTCACAATCAGTTGGGGTAGAGATTATGCGTGGCACAACTTTTCAGAATTATAAAAATTTGAAAAATATTTATATACTCTGATCAGTCGGGTCTAAATACTTTCAAATCAAATAATTTATATTTAAATAGGCTAAACATTTCAATTCGAAGAAAAGTATGCGACTCTAAATGTGAGTTGTTATTTATACTCCGTACTTTTAAAATTATATCTTGTAGAATTATCTATGATTTCTTTTTTCAAAGCTTAAAAATCTGCTAAAATTATTATTATTATTTTTTAATTAGGAAAAAAAACTTCAATGTAACTCAAAAATATTCTGTATGAAATCTGAGTAAATAATGATCGACAATAATAAGTTAACAGATCATTTCAGCAATTTTTACGTATATTTTGAAATTATTTTAAACAGAAGAGCAATAAGCTCTAAAACACGGTTGCACAAATAAATGAAACACAAAGGGAAAAAAAAATTTTCTTCAGTTTTCAAATTATTACTTCAATTTTCAAATCAATTATAACGTCAAAGGTCAAATTTTTGATTTTAAAAAAATCTACTGTTGCTGATATTTTCAGAAGCATTGGTCAATATTTAACCACTCAAATATATTACTTGAAAAAAACAAATGTAAGCCCCCTAAAAATGCACTTGCTGCCGCAGGAATTTTTTTTTTTTTTTTTTTTTGTAGTTCCTTCAATTTAAATGCGAGCATATGTAAAATAAATAAACTATAAATAAATATATTTTAAATAAATAAATAATAAAAAGAATTGCAAAGAGCATGCCAGCACCTAACATTTCTTGCGTTGTGAAAAACTTGTGCTTAATCAATTCAATGAGAGCAGTATTCTGCCTTACATTAATATCCTATCTAGATTGATTTAATAAGTTTACAAATTTTTAGCATAGAGTAAAGTAAAAATGGCAACTTTTAGCTTAATTATGTTGACTGAGTTTGAGCGTTCCTGATTATATTGTAAATTTCAAACACAGTTTCAACAATTCAATTTTAAGACATTTTAATAATTCAATTTATTTTTGAAGTAGTTAAATTGGCATTTTATTAATGTATTTTTGAAGTTGAAATTTAAAATGTCTACTTGTTACATGAGCTGGAATTTGTTGTTTCTTTTCTTATTTTTGTTCTCATTGCGGCATTAAAGTAATGCATTCGAGTAAACAAATATAAGCGTAAAGTGTGATTTTCTTATTTTACCATCAAATAAGAAAATATATGTTTATTCACACAGTTTTAAGTAATATGAAAGTACAACTGAAGTTCCTCTAAAATGAATTTCCAAAGGGTGCAGTACATGTGTTCTATTTTTACAAAAAGCGCGGGAATGGAAAATGCGCGGGTAAAAAATTCTCGGTATCATCTTTTAACCAATTAGGTAGGGGACATTTAGCACAAGGGGCCATCTTGCTTCCCTATCATATGACTATCAGGCCCCAACCTTCCTGTTGCCCCCAATGCATAGTAGGGGGGTCGCTCTCTTTTCAAAATGAACCGACAAAGACCATGGTCAAGCTCATAAATGTTCTAAGGACAGTGACCTTTCTGGCAGAAATGCAAATAGCAACAATTCTCGATTACAATGATTGATTTAATTACCATTAATTGTTACCATTGTATTAATTGATAACTATTAATTTATTTTGAATAATGCTTCCAATCGTTTAAAATTACAAATAAATAAGAAATGCCAGTATTTATCAATGTTTTAGTTTTTTTCATTTTATTTATTCTTTTTATTAAAATTCTTGAACCGAAAGAAATTTCTACGTTTTATTTTTAAACCACACCATTATATATTTCAATTTATCATTAGTTTATTCCTTTATACCGTAGATTATAATAATTAAAAAAAAATACTAGTTAAAAAGAAAATGCCGTCATCTATACTTTGTAGGCAAGGTAAATAAACGTTGGTTTAATTATCGTATTATTTCTTAAAATCTCTTGTATTTTATATTATTTATATCTTACCTTAAATATCGTATTTATAAGTACGTCAAAATTTTCTCACAAAGAAATGAAAAATAGACCTTAACGAAATAATTAAAAACAATTTTACCATTATAAGCAGAAAAGTACACAAAATGTAATTTTGTATTTTTGTCTCTAAACTTGCATTTTCTCATAAAAAGTCTTAAAAATTAGATATTATTTAGAATAAAAAAAAATTTTTAAGTGAAATAATATATAATTTCTACAAAAAAAAAGAAAAAGAAAAACATCATACATTTACAGTTACAGCAAAACTTCAGTGTGTACATTAAGCCTTGCGTTTTACGTTCTTAGGAAGTAATAATAATAATATTTTTACATTCCAATAATCAGGCATAATCCAATTGCTATTTAGCAACTACTGTTAAAAGAATACAAACGTTTAAATAATGTAAAGCATATATGAATAAAATTTGAGGTAGGTAGATATTTTATTTACGTCACACCAGAGCGTCACACGACGGTCTGGAAACATTATTCAAAGACATGCCATCGCAATTTTGATCCTTTGCAGAGGGATGGCTCCTCCGCTTTGGCAGCCCGACGACTTACGAGCGAAGCCTAGGACTTTACGACAGAACAGTTTAACGAGCACCGATGGACCGATACCGCTCACCCTCGGTCCCTACGTAGGCTGATCAAAGTGGCCATCCACCCGCTTACTGACTGCCACCAGTGATTCTCGACTTTGGCGTTTTATTATGACCCGTGTTTTAACGATCAGTCCACTTACGGGGCAAAGAAAACTTTAAAATCCTGAGAAAATTTAATAAAAAATAAGAATATATAATACATCAATTGAAATGCTAAAGCTTTCTCTCTATAAAATTATCGCATTACAAACTACAATAAGATAACCAGGGTTCTTTTTTGTGCTGAGCTCAATAATTTCATAGTTTTTTCTCTATTTCGTATTAATTTAGGTCAAAGTAAGTGAAAATATTATATCTTGCATTTTAATAATTTGTCGTTATGAAAAACAGCATGAAATATCAGGGTCTTAACAGTAAATTAACAGTTTTTTTAGTAACTAATATTAGACTATTTTTTATACTTTAAAAATACCAAAAACTTTTTTTTTTGTTTGTGATTAGAGGGTCAAAAAATATATATTTATAAGACCCACCTGCGTCAAAGGGCGTATAAAAAAAAAATTTTCTCGCTATATTAAAAACTATGGCCTCAAATCAGAAAGGTTTTGAGCTCGAATCCCGGACAAAGCATAGATGTTCTTTCATTCTCTATATTAACTGTCCATACAGTGGGAAAAACGTTGTTCCCTCTTATATGGTGCCTCTGAAAGATTGGCTAACAAATATGCTTTAATACGCCTGAATTGACGAATGTTAACCAAAGTGGGAATTGAAAAAAGAAAATCTCAATAATCATTTCTGTTTTTGATGTATGACTTTACGTTACTTTATATTTTCTTAAATACTCTAACATAGAAGCTTGAAACTTTAGCAATTTTAGAAGTAAGCGATAAAGTTGAATTGAATATTTTATGGGTTTTTAAAAGAAAGTTAATTTGAAAAACCCTTGACGTAAAATTTTTGTTTCATACTTTTTGCAGATAATTGCTAGTGACAAAAGGGAAATGTTGTTATGCTAACTTCAACACCATTATTTTTTTTTTTAAAAAAAGAAGAAGAAAAAAAAAGAAAGAAAGAAATACAAAATTAACTCAGTTATACTAAATGATACAGGCCTGAACAGCACACGGTACGCAGCTAGGTGCGATACGGTCCAGCCGCACTCAGTTAGCGTTTGTTCTCCTTGAAGTTTTTATATATATTCCCACTTTGTTTTTGGATATTATTAAATTTGTTTATTATATTATTGAGACTCAGATTTTAATATTTTTTCTCGAATATTCCAGAATGCTCTCCTCAGAACAAAGACAATTTGATGTTTTTCATTAAAGCATTAAACATTGTTACTATTTTGCTCTTAAGCTTGTTTTTGTTTCACGAGTATCTTAAGTATCTGTATCTTCTTTTTAAAATTCTTTTAGTATGCAGGCATTCTTAAATTAAATTCTTGAATGAACTTAGTACTAACATAATTTATTGTTTTATTTCATGTTTTTATTTTAATTTATTTAATATTAATCCTTCAATCTTTTTTATTTAATATTTGTTCGCATAGTATTGCTAAAAAACCTGGGTTAAAATCGTGTGATCTTGCTATAAAATAATAATTAGCTAAAATTTCAAATTTTGCCATAATATATAGTTTTTCGCGATCTATAAATTACACTGACTAATTAATAAGATGCAAATAATTATAGTTGAATGATGATCGTAAAAATAATTTTTAAATTTCGGATAATTGAATAAGACAATTTTAAGTATTGGTATGTGATTCTCTAAAGTTAAAAACAACAAACTATTGAATGATAAAATTAGTGAGATCTTCTCTTATATTGTTATTAACCCCTCAAGGTAATCGCGTGATTCTCCCTTCACTGACCACAGTATCAAAATTTTCTCACTCTAGCTGCTTAAAATCACAAAGAATTTATTTCAATGCGTTAGACTCTTATTACATATTGTAATAGTACGTATACATACTCTTTAGTAAGTATACTCTTGGAATATGTGCCTGTGAAAGCTCTTCTTTCTCATTTTAAATTTGTTTGATAATCAATATTTAGATTAAAAATTATATTGTCTCATGTTGAAAAATTGCAAAGTTTTTAGATGTTTGTGCGATGATTAACTATATTGATTTCTAATGATCTATTTCTGAATCGGAGAGGGATCAGTGACCCGCACTGGGCAAGGTTGTGAAGGAGTGAATCTGTGCATAAGCTAATCATTGAATAAGCGTATTAGTTCAATATTGAATTAATTCAAAAATATATAAATAGAAAGACTATAAATATGAAAATCTTCGGACGTATATGAGCGTTCGCAAAGGTTTTTAAAAATTTTTTATAACTAATTCTGCTAAATAAATTCACTAAGTTGAGGCGCAATGGGCAACTTAGATAATAATTACAAGCTAACTAGAATGTTCTAAACTTGTTCTAATTACATCACCTGAAAATTATAGTTTAGTCGTTGAAACAACAGTTAATGAATGTAGTTTTTAAAATAAATTGAAATAACTGAATATTCCATAAAAAATTTCAATTTTAGGTTTAAATTCATTATGACTGAATATTATAATAATATTTATAAATACTGATTTTTGTTTAAACATCTAAATCAGAATCTAAACTGTTCTAACTCAAGCATGGTATAAAAATACAAATTTAGTGTTTCCCTTAAAGTATATTTAGCTATTTATGAGATCTACTGAAATTTTCTTAATAGTATCCTTCCTTAATATCTTCGTAGCCAACTCAATGCAGATTGTTAAAATATCTGATTTTAAAATTGTTTTATATTAATCTGAATTTACTTCTAATTTTTTTTTTAATAATTCTTTGAAAATTCCAAAATATGTCCGAAAATATCATTTATTTATATTTAGTTTTTTAACTTCTGGCTCATTCGTTCAACACTGATTTTCATTGCTTTTAAAACTTAGATTTACTTTTTAAAAAGGATCTATACAATAGATGTTCGAAGCGGATGCTATGCGAAAGTATTTGAAAGAAACCTCTCATGACTAGCCAGATGGTATAATCTTTTTGTCCACCTGTTATTGGAAATATGTTGCGTTAGTTTTGGGATCGTTCAAAGCAGAAATATAACACAATTAATGACTAATCACTGAAAAAAGAATTTTAAAAAAAAATCATTTTTTTTAGTTAATCTGTGGCTTTTGGTTCTCATACAGCATTTATTCAGTTAGAATAGCACTGTGATTGTTCGCATGAAATTGTTCCAGTATTTTTTAAAAATGCATTTTTAAAGTCCGCGGTTGCCGGCGTGTATGACAGAAGTCCGCGGTTGCCGGGGTGTATAGTAGAAGTCTGCGGTTGCCGGGGTGTATGACAGAAGTCCGCGGTTGCCGGGGTGTATAGTAGAAGTCCGCGGTTACCGGGGTGTATGACAGAAGTCCGCAGTTGCCGGTGTGTATATCAGAAATACACAGTTGAATGAATGTATAAGTAGTTTTTGTTCATTGTTCTTGTTATTAGAAGTATTTACATTGTTCTATATGTTTTCAGTACCACATTGGTTGCTGACTTACAAAAATCTTATATTTTGAAAGGCTTTCATTCACATACTTAGCTTTCAGAAAAGAAATTAATAGAATATTTGAGAGTTTCATTGATTTTGATACTTTAAGCATTCGTTTTCCTTCTTTCTTCATTCGCTACTTTGCAGTTGAAAACAATTTAAGTTATGAGCATGTTATAAGTTTCATCAATAAAAAATTAAACAGATTTCTTAACAAACTATTTAAAAAAGTGGCAAGCATAAACAAATTTAAAAAAAAAAAAAACTCGAAATTTATGAGAACAAAATATCCATGATGAGCAAGTATCTCCAATTTTATAGGAATTGCTCTGGCAACGTAGTCTGCATTGCGCGCCGACCGCCTTTACTTCCCTAACAAGTTTATTTTTATTGATCTGAAGCTGGATGAGCTTTAATCCGCAACTAAAGTTAGTGCCCTAACATAAGCAAAATAATGAAGAAGAAAAATTGAAACAAGTTATAGTATTTGAGAGTTGAAGGAAAGTATTTTAAATTTTAAAAAAAATTTATTTTTTAAAAAGCTATAAAGTAGAGTCTATTTTGCCGTATGGTTATTAATTTTCATTTGAGTTGCCATATTTCTAGGACCAAAAAGGTATAAAAAAAATTCAGCGTCTAAACACGAAATATATAAATTTTTTTCCAATAACATTTTAATAAAATGTAAAACTCAAAGGATAAACATCTTTAATTTATAATTTGATCTTTTAAAATTTAAATAACTTGGAACAGAGTAACTGTGTAAAAATACATGTTAGGCGACATTTTCTACTTGAAGGTCCTCGATTGGCTGTGTAAAGTGTGTATGTTGTGTATAGAAGTCCTCGCTTACCTTGCAAAATTGCATACTTCGAAAAAATAAAAATATTTCAAATTTGAACATTAAACTATTATCTATCACGTATTAGAATATATATACCCAAATTTTATCAAAATACACCCATTATTAACGGACGTCCTCGATCGCGGGTACCGGCACACACGTCCCCGGTTGCCGGTCCTTGCGTACCTGTGTGTGTGTGTGTGTGTGTGTTCCTTTAGTATTAAATTCCTAACTTTAATTTATAGGTTACAAAAGAAGATAGAAGTTTTCAAGAAATTATGAAACATTATAGGTTACAACCACAAGCTGCTAGTCATGTAAGTCTATTGTATTATATTACTATCATATTATTGATATTAAAAATATTATTAGTGTTAAAATGGTCTGCAACTTCACTTTGTTGTTCTAGATTATCAGGAATTTTTTTTTACAATACTTTATGGAAGAACCCTATTTTATGTCTTTATAATTATTTTTATTTCTGAAATATAAGATTGTTTCACAGAAATTGTTAGCATACTGCATACCTGCCAACTTTTATGCATTATGCGTAAAATGTACGTATTTGTAGTCATCTCTACGCTTATACACCGTTTTTTATGCATCTTAAATTATTTTTCCGCATATATATATATATTTTTTTTTAATATTACTTTTAGTTAAGAGCCGCAAGTGCGTTTCTTGTATTAGGAGCTGGTTTCGCGATTGCGCAACTGCCTCTACGGAAACAAACTGATACGCAAAGCCATGGCAGTGAGAAAAACCTTCTGTAAATAAACGTCATACCGCTTTTATAGGAGGGGCTTAAACAGTTCGTGTCGTATGTGCAACTCAACTTAATGTTATGATTGTTTCGTTTAAATCGCGTGTGTGGCGAGCATTACCTTAAAAAATTTAATTTTGATCGTTTGTTTTGAATCTTTTTTTTTTTTTACTTATGATAAAAGTTATGGCTGAGAACAAAAAGACATATTGCCAAACTTTTAATGCAATATATTAAAAGGAAATTTTTAACAGATGCATTGGAAAAAACAAAAAAGGCAACCGTTGCTTTTCTTGCAAAATCTTGAATTTGTTTTATACACTAGAAATAATTTGAATTGTGTGTTTTACGATTAATATTAATAGCTTTTTAAAAAAAATTTCTGCTTTTATTTGTCAATGAAATTTAACATTTCTTAGCTTTTTGCTCTTCAAAAACAAGTACATCCTTATTTAAAATAGACTTAAAAATTTTACAATTTAATTTTGAATTTAACTTTCACTTATTGAGTAAATACTTAAAGCTAAATATTGGTTGTTCGTTATTTTACACATTGAGATTTTTGTAAGTTGGCAGGTATGATACTGCAAAAGGTGTTGGACAGATCTTAAATTCATATTCTTGTAAAATTTTAAGCATATGCTCTTGCTATTTTTGAATTATTTTAGGAGTTTTTTTTACATTTAATAGTCGTCGTTGAACAGCCGACCCAATTTTTTTTCTTGGTTTACGACTACTTATATTTAACTCCATCACCCTGTTATTTTGAACCCATTCTAAAAAACAAGGAAACTCCTGGATCAAGTATTTGGGAAAAATTTTCCTTGCGGAGGACTTTTTGATGGAATTAACCTGCATTAGCATTACACGGAGAAGAAAACCACCTAGCCTGACGGCAAGGGGACTCTAACCCATTATCCGTTTACTACTGAGGATATTTCACGTCCCTGCTGTGGATGGTGCAAACAGGATGCAGAATTTGTATCGACCGGCTATCGCTGGAATTCGAACCTGGTTCATTTTAATGGAAGGCGAACGCTTTATCCTCTGAGCCATCATCGCTCTTGGGCATTATAATTACAATAAATGCATTAAAATTTTGTATTGCTTAAATATTTTTATGTTATCTGTAATTAAAAGGATGTTTATAGGTGATTGTCACTGCCTGTATGTGTGAATATACAATGACTGAATTTACAATTAATGAGTACATCTTTTTTTTTTTTTTTGTATAGGTTTACAGAAGTGTTCTTTTAGCTAACAAAAGTAATAAAAAGCGAAAAACTTCAGGCAGTAGTGACAATAGCAAAGACGAGTCCGGTTCGAATTCTCCAGTGCCGTCTGAAAACTCTAAAAATGACACCAGTGAAGACAAAGGTGCCTTTCTACTTTTATTTCTATAAAATCTTTCAGAAATAGTAATATTTTGATAAAATAAAATTAATTATTTTTCTTCCTTGAATATCATTGCAATAGTTGCAATTTTCCCCCTGTAAGTTATTTGTTTCAAAATGTAAGTTTTAGAGTTCATTTTAAGAGGTCGCTAGACGACTAAATTCAGGGTTGCCCACAGGGACCTTACACCTAAAATAACAGGGAATTCTGAATTTTTCTTTAGAAACTGGGAAAATACAGGGAATTTTTTTATGGCTATATAAGTAATTTAAAATTTAACGTATTGAAAAATATGAGGTCAGGTAAACCTAGAGTAAACAATGAAGTTTAAAATGGCGAAAAAATTAAAATATTGAAGTGCAGACAAGTTATTCCAAGATTATTTCTCCTGTACTTAATTTTGAGTTATTCTGTCATAATTTGTTTGCATTTTGATATTTAAAATATATATATATATTTAAAACATATAAAATTCCAGGGTTTTCTCTAAGTTAACTAACTTCATTTTTACACTATGTTTAATTTTAAAATGCTAATAGAAAGAGGTGAAAGAGAATTTGCCATGAAAAGTTTTATCTAATTGTACAGAATCCTCTTAATTGATACTATTGTGCAATGAGACCACCCTTATGAATGGAATAATCCTATGACCACTCTTTTAAAACCAAAATTTTTTATCTTTTTAATTCATTGTTAAAAAGTCCCTTAGGAGAGACTAAGCAGTCCTCTAAAATAAGCAACATATTCACTGCACTTTTTGAGAGTATTGAAACACTGCTTTAAAATTATTTGACTAAGGATGTTATTTAATTATTTTTTTGATTATGCCACTACAAATTTTAAATAAATATTGATATAAAGAATGTCAACTAATTTATGCTGGTTTTATATATTAATATTTAACTATTATAATTTGTTCAATGTTCTTTTTAATAAAATTATTCTAGGGACTCATAAAAACTTAATAAAGTAAATTTGAAATTATAAATATGCAGCATATTTTAATACTTTTTTGCCTCAGTTATGCTCAAGCACAGCTAATTATACTTTTTTTAGTTTGTTTTTTTTAGAAGTAATCTGATTTATGTATATTATCAACAACAACAAAAATAAATAAATCTAGATATTTCTTTGGTCAACTTGATAACTTATGATGCATTGAAAATTGTTTTGTCCCCTCAGAGTCCAATATAAGGAGAGACAAATCACTGGCTGCGATCAATGTGCGGGTGGGTGACCACTTGGATCAGTCAGCGTAGGGACCGAGAGTGTGCGGTATTGGTCCTCGTTAAACTGTGCCACCGTAAAGTGCTCGACTTCGCGTGCAGGTCGTTGGGCTACCGAAGCGGGGGTGCCATCTCCTCTGCAGAGGATCAAAATTGTGATGGCATGTCTTCGGATCATCCTCAGGGATGTTTCCCAGACAGTCGCCAATAGCCCATTGTGCAGCTCCAGTGCGACGTAAATGAACTACAACATAAGGAGAGACAACTCTATTTGTTTCTTTAAAGTGAACAAATTAAGTTTTATTTCTCACACATTAATTAGCCTTTTTATAATTAGTTTAATTTTTATTTTAGAATCAAAAAGGACGGAACACCTCAGCACTATTCGCTCATCAAGCACTTTGCCAGTGCCTCACCCTGGAAGTCAACCGCCCACACCTACAAAACTCGCTGGAACGGGTACTCATTTTGAGTTTGAAGAAAGAGGAGATTTAATAAAATTCTACAATAAGGTAATAATTTTATTTTGTATGTAAACAGAGATGATTGCGCTCCTGAAAATCCGGATGTTTCTTTAATCGCGATCCGGAGTTCCAGGGTCCAGAAATTTCAACTTGTGTTTCATTACAGGTTGTGTTAAGAACTTATATTGGCAAACTATATGCCTTATAAACAGATCCGTTTTTTACTTATTTTTTTTATTAAATTTTATATTTATACTATTACTTGTGTGTGCAAAGGTATGACTGTGCCTCATAAATTTTGAATCAAACATACAATTTATTTGTAGATGAAGTATTCTTTATTCAATTAATTACTCGTTTTTTATTATTCATTTATTGTTGTAGTAATAATAATAAGTGTAATTACAGATAAAAAGTAAACTTATACATAATTATTCATTTAAATTATGCTGCCTATAATTTATTTTGAATTTCATGTTTTGTAAATAGCAGTGGTTTCAGTTTGCAAAGACAAAATTTTTTGAAATGCATGATTAAATGACGATTTTACTCGAGAAATTTTCAGAATTTTTTACTTGGGCTGACAATTACCCCTGTGTAAATGTCTTGGTAGGACCTCCAAAAATTTTAATTCAAGAAACTGTCAAATAAATTAACTATCTGTTTTAGGGGAGAATGTTTTTCCTGATTTGAAATCATTCTATTATTGATCCATTTAAAAATCTTTATTTTCCACATCAATCTGTTGCTTGTCAACAGTTATAACTGTTAGTTATTTAGAATGGATTTTTTTGCATAATATTTATATCAGACTCAAGCTTTCTCCTGGGGATCACTAAAGTGAGATATTTTGCACCAAATGTTAAATGAAAGTTAACTGAAAAATCAACTGAAAGTTGATAGTTCAAAACCATTTTAAAAGTTGATTGCTTGAGCAAAAGTAATCAGATTCATTAATGTAATAAATTAATTTTATAAGCTTTATCTCAATTTTTTTAAGTGATTTAAGTTTTCTATATTACTTTTTATCATAGATATTTTAATATATTTCATCTTATTTTAGGTCTATGTGCCAAGAATTCAAAGGTTTGCTTACAAGTTTTCACAGACAAACAACGGGGTGTGTAAATATTTATTTAAATTTCTTTTTTTTTTAAACTGAATGAATGGCAAGAGTTGTTTCCAAGTTTAATGAATCTTATTAATTACAGTGACCTTCCTTAGACCTCCTTTTTCTTCTACTTACTTTATTTATTTATTTTAAAAGCATTTCTGATATTCCCCCTTTGAACATAGTTATAGCCTAGGAAATAAAATAAGTATTGCAACTTAACTTTTTTTTTAATTGACATGGTGCATAGAGTTTTTAAAAAGTGCTTATTTTCGTTTTTTAAAAGCTCTTTTAGGTGCTTTGTTCATTAGGTGTTTTAAAAAAGTGCGTAATTTTCGCCTCGTATTATGCAAAAGCGTGCTTTTCACATTGTTCAACGTTTTCACAGTTCATTTAACCACAATCTATTTCGGCGTATCGTCAGTCCATAGCTTGTAAAAGTTCCAATCATTTTAGATATTTGATGAAATACTTGCAAGCCAGCATGTGCGTCTATTGAGCTGAGTTCAGAAAGATTATGTGCTACTCAGCTGCATTTTGCAAGATATTCTCAATTTCAGGCTTCATTTTTCCTCTGAAGTCGAACCGAAAAAAAGTTATTTTATCATGATTATTTAAAGTCTTTTAAATTATTTTGCATTTTGTCAATGTATATAGTGCTTAAAAATATTTTTTGTTTCTTTGATTTTCCTTATTGGATTTTTCTTTTTGGATGTAAAAAATTTTAAATTTCTTTTCTGCAGAAGTTTTTGACATTTTTTTTTTTTTTTTTAAATTATATTTAAAGGATGCTTTTCTCTTGCATAGGATGGAAAAGAAATGCTCATGATTATTCTATTTTCATTTTTTAATAATGAAAAATAAAGAATAATGAAATAAAATATTATATTTTCTTTTTTGCAGAAATTTTCAAAAGATATTTTTTACTCTGTGGCACTAGTTTTAAAAAGTGCTTTTTTCGTCCATTAAAGGGGGATGAAATGCTCCTGATGTTTCTTTTCATATTTGAGAGTAAAAAAATTTTACATTGACTAGATTCAACTAGAATTTCAATTAGCTAATATTAAAAAAAAAAATATTTTTAAATCTAAAATTACGAATGTTTATTAGATCGTTTACTCTAAAAATCATGTTCTTTCTTTTATTTTTTATAAACAACTCCTTATTGTACATTTTAATAAAATTCAACTGTGTGTTAGAATTTTGTTACAAATTCAGATTAGTAGCAAAATAATAAATTTGTCCATGCATACATTTTCCCTTCCTTTGTTTTTTTTTTTTTAATTTGGTTAAAATAAAATCGATGCATCGATCAAAAGTTTCCAATTTAATCATTTAGACAAATGAATTTTTTTTTAAAAATTTATATATGAAGATTACAAAAGTCTGAGAAATAACAAAAATCAGGGTGGCCACCCACCTTGAAAACCTGGAATTATCAGGGAATTTTTTTATACTGGAAAAAAGCCAGGGAAATTTGGTTAAAAACCTGGAAAAATCAGGGAATTCCAAAGAAAAGCTGGAATTTTTCTTTTCTTTTAAATTCGTTATATCCACTTTTATTTAGACGTAAATATCGTAAAAAAGTTGAAATATCATCAACTCAGCAATACTTTTCTTGCCTTAAAATTCTCTTCATTATTACCCTGCTAAACTAGAATCCCACTTCAAGCTCTTTTATGTTGGGAAATAAATGGAGAAATCTTTGACCTCTTTGGAGATTATGGGACTATGCAGTTTAAGAAAGGCGAAAATGTGGTGGATGTGGAAGAAAGGATTAGGATATTTGCTTCTGTTTACAAAAGTATAGTTTTTTTAAAAAAATCTTCTTTTAGTCTGTGGGCTGAATCCATTAATTGTTCAAGTTTGTTCTGATGCTTTGGGGGTAGTTTTTTCTTTTAACAAAATTATTCAAATTGTTTTAGTATTTTTAAGTTTATAAAATTCTCCAAAAAATAATTGGTTATAATTTAATTAGAGATTTTATCTTGCACTCTTTCTGAAAGCTTTTGTCCAATGAATTATTTTTTTCTCAGCAAAGCCAACCAATCGCTAATAGCAAAATTGTTCTATTGATGAGATATCCGAAATCGTTTCTCCTTTTACCCTAAAAAGCTGGCGAAAACCAAGGAATGTATGGAAAACATGTTAATTGATATATAAACTTAGAATATAAATTTATGTATTTATATTTGTTTATTAGAAAGAAAGAAAACATAACTTTTTTTTTTTTTTTTTTTTTTTTTTTTGTTCTGCACTGTACAGGGACAGGTTTCAAGTTGGGCAACCAGATGATCAAAATGTTAAACTTGATATTAAGTAAATTAGGTATCATTTTCCAAGGTAAAAAATTAATAATGATTTTTGACTTATAAATATCAGTTTTCAATAAGTTATAGGCTGTTAAATGAAGGGCTACATCATTTGAAATTTTCAACATTGGTAAGGGAATCTGTAATAAAGTACAGTTTTTTTTTTTTTTTTTTGAAAAATTCACACTAATAATAAAAAATGGAAAGAATAATAATTAAAGTAACTATAACAAAACAGGTTATCTTGCACAAATATGTAGAAACATTGCTCATTTTTATTTACAAAAAAAAATTCTCAAGATACACTTTAATGTTTTACATGCAACACCAGATTACATAATTAGTTGTACTGTAGCGCTATCATTTAATATAATCAATTTTGTTTTTGTTTAAAGCAAGATTTTGATAATAATAAATATTTTTATTGTAAATTAAGAATTAATTATTTTTACATACAACTCAGTCAGACACCACTGTATTTCTTTTCATTACATTTGTTTTTATTTTCATCTCTTTTTTCACTTTTTCTTTATAAAATGAAGTAAAATATGAAGCGAAACAATGTATTTCACCTCAGTAACCTAATAAAATTTGTGCAACTATGCTGTACTTTGTTATATTATAACTTAAAATTAATGAAGTTTTCATCTATTTTTTTTTTTTTTAATTTTATTTTATTTATCATCTCAGTTTTAATTTTTTTAGTAAAAATTTAACTTCATTTAGAACATTTTAAATTAATTATTTTGCTTAGAGCTTGAAAAATGTATGATATAATACTTCTGTATACATAATATTTTTGGTCATTAATTTTTTTTTTTTTTTTTTAACTCTATAGCTTGAAGAGAGAAAACGATTTCAGATTTGAAAACTGTGATGCAAAAGTTTATAATATCTATTTAAAAATCTCATATAAGAAGAAATGACAAAAAATTTAATTCCTATCGTTATTTTTATGATTATATAATAAATACAAAATTTTAAAGGATTTAATTATTGATAAACAAACATTAAAACTTAATAAGTTGAACCAATATCAGAATTTTGGGTTTCAAAAAGTAGTAGTATTTATATTTGTGACCTCTTTCATTTATATGATAATATTTTTGTAGCTGGAATCCCCTCCCTTGTCCCCTCTGCCAAAACTGAATGCTCACCCCTCATCACCGTGGCGAAGAGTTTCCAACAAACACCCTGTATACATAGCTCCACTCATTAGCACCAATTTCCCCCCATCTCCTGGGAAACCACTCTCTTGCTATTTCAACAGAAGTCCTGCTAAGGTAAGTCTTTGCTCTATTTAAAAACACTTTTATTTTAAATGTAGGCTTTTGAATTGATTATCAAAAAAGTTTCTGAAATGAAGAAAACATTTTAAGAAGGATCAAAGTAATTTTCAGAATAAAATCTATTGAGTGTATTTTAGACTAAAAAAAAGTGAATTTTGTTTTGAACACTGTTTGCTCGTCCTATTTTAGATTTTAAACTGATGTGTGTGTCAATTTAGGTTGTAAACTGACGTACAGGTTGCCACAGGCGACTATATACAACTATTTTCGGCCTGAGGTGACTATGGCAAATTTTTTGCCTGAAAGGGCTAAAAAATTTCAGGAAAATCGGACTTTTTTGTACTCTTAGCCATGTTTTTTAGCATAAACTGGGTCAACAACCTGCAGCCCGCGGGTGCTTCTATACTCAATGAACTATGTATAATATGTTGAAAATTAATTGCAAATTTGAGTCATCACTTTTTAATGCGCTCAATTTGCTCAGATTCCATTGTAAGTCTATTTTGTTTCTCGATTGCCTTTTTAACGGTTCTTGCTATGAAATTCTGCATGATTTTAAAAAATCCTATTTTTAATACGATATTCTGAATTTCAAATTGGAGTAATTTCTTTTCACAATAGATATATTTATCCATAAAAGAAAAAACTTTTTAGAAAAAAAAGTATGTTTTTTTAATGTAAAAGTATTTTTTGAAGGAATTCTAGATATTAAAAGTATTGAATTTTCAGCAAATATACTATATTTTTTTTCATAAAAATTTTTGTGTAACGTTTGTATAAAAATTATCATATTTGCCACATAAATTGACTAAAAGGATCATGTTATATGACAAGTAAGTCATTTAATAAAATTTTGGTCATATTATTGAAAAAATTTTGTTTATATTTTTCTGTGGCAGCCATGGGCATGTAATACAGTTGCTTATCATTCTAAAATCTGGTTCAATAAGCCATATTAACCTATTTTTTAGTCCAAGCATAGAAATTTTGTAAAATGTGGTGTAATTTTCATTGAAATATGCTGAAATTATATTAATAAAGGTACAAAAAAGCTATGTGAATGAAAAATGTTTAAGAAATAAAATGGTACGTATAGGCACCATTGGCTAAATCAATGACGAAATCATTTAGTTGAACATCCAGTTTTTTAATTATGACTTTTGTTTTATCATTATTTTATATATAGAACTTGCAACTTTAGTGCATCTCAGAAATATATGATTAATATCAAATGAAATAATAATACACATTCAAAAAAATCAATTCGTTAATAACTGTTTTAAGTTTTTTTTTTTTTTTTTCCTAACTAGCTTTGTTAAAAAATTTCTGAACAGAATATGTTTACTCCACTCCAATACTAATATTTTATAGATTTCTTGAGAACTCTTGAAAATAGCAGAAAAGAAAATTTTTTGTAAAAATGTGCCATGGTGTTGATTAAGAAATATTTGTTGACATGGTGCGTTGATGGCCGGTTAATGTTGGCTTCCATCTATTTCTGCTTGTAAAGGGTATTTTTCTTTACTGGATTGTTTTTATGGATTCTTGCAGTAGGTGGTTCATGAGCCACACTGGCTCAGGGGACAGAGCATTTGTCTCCTGATGAGGTGAACCGTGTTCGAATCCCAGCGATTACTGGTTGATACGAATTCCACATCCGGCTTGCACCGACCACAATGCTGACCTGATATATCCTCAGTGGTTGACGGATCATGGCCTAGAGTCCCCTTGCCATCAGGCTAACCCTGAGAGGTTCTCATGGTCTTCCTTTCCATGTAACACAAATGTGGGTTAGTTCCATCAAAAAGTCCTCAACAAAGGCAAATTTCTCCCAATACTTGATCCAGGAGTTCCCTTATCTTCTGATTTGGGTTCAAAATTAACAAGGCTACATAGTTGAACATTGGTAGTCGTAAACCAAAAAATTGGCTTAGCTGTTAAACGATAGTTATTAAATTGGTGGTGGTTCATTCTTTTAGTTTTAATAATATTAGACTATTTAAAAATTGTGGCTAGTCAGGTGAAAAAATTCTATTTTTTCAGAAATCTCAGTCAACTTTCAACTGTTACAAACGAAACTCTTAATTTTCTCTAATTAATAGGGCATTAAATACAAAAATTTTATTATTTTAAAATTATAAACTCGTCTATTATGATACATAGTCATAATAAGCTCCTGTTTTTAGAACAGTTGTATTTAGAACTGTTACATAATTAAAGATTATGATAGTTGCTGTATCTAATTCTTAGCAATCTTTTGTCCACTTTTTTCTCTAAAAATGAAATGTTAATTTTTACTCCTTACTAAACTTCACTTGTCTCAAGTACCTAGAAATGTCTATACTGTATTGTGAAGTAGGGGTGTGCATAAAGTTTTAACTGCTTATTGTTTTTAGTTCACTTTTGAACTTTTTTTAGCTTAGAAAGTCCTTTAAATTATGATATGTATAAAAAAAAGTATTCTAATTTTCTATCTATCTCTAAATACTTAAGCATGCAGCAACCTGCTATCCAAGTGATCCATCACTTAAAAATCAAGTTTTTTAAAAACCATTTAAAAAAATACACTGCAATAATTGTTGAAAATGTGGTCTATAAAGCCACATAAGATTTATTATAAATGTACAGAAAAGTGATTCTCATAAAAATTGGACTTCTCAGGAACACAATTTTGATCAAATTTTATATTTTGCCATGTAAAAAGACAAATTTTAAAATTAAGCACAAGTAAAGGTAAAGAAACTGTTTTAGTTCTATTAACAAGTACCTCCCTCACACACCAAATGACTGTAGAGAAGTAACCAGGCAAAGTACAGTTTAGAACTCCTTCCTGCCACTAAGTCTGAAGTCTCCTGCTGCTATGGAAACAAGAATAGCGGGGAGGGTAATTTTTTTTCACTCTAAGGCTAACACAATAGAAGGGGAGAAAAAGATTCTTGCCGACCCGATCCAAAACCTGTCCTAAACAGTGACCCCGCACCCTTACTTGAAATAGTTGTTACCATAGACACCGCCATGGGTGCAGACGAATGGCTAGGGGAGTTCTTACTGTAGACAAACTATAGTTTAGCCAGTTGGGAAAGAAAAACAAGATAACGAAAGGAGAAAACAGTTATTAGAAGAGAAGTGTATTTTATTTTTCGAGTTACTGGTTAAACCACCTGTTTGTTTCGTTACTTCTCTTATTTGGTCTTTAGACACTGTTCTTGCTTATAGAACCAAAACTATAATTCACATTGTTTTTGCTTCGTCAGTAATGAATGGCTTTTCTTTCAGGATTTAAGAGCTCTAAACAATTTTGTCAAAATGGGTGAGAAACAGGCTGTCAAACGCATACTTCAAGATGATGAGGCAGCGGAGGAAGAAACTCCTCCAAAAATATCCAGAGAAGACCTTAACTTGACTTTGAGAAAAATTCAGAATATCATAACAGATCGTCAAATTGTAAATAGTAACGGTTTGACCGAATAAAAGTTTAAATTCAAAAGTTTTATTTCTGAAATATATATTATTGTAGTTTGCTTTTGTGTGTATCACCTCATTCTGAAACTGGTTAAAGTTTTAAACAAGCATACAACTATTAAAATTGTAAAATGTCTGTATGAGTGGAAATTTGTTATGTTTATTCACTGCCCTTTAATGTTAGTATTTGCTTGTGCTCATGTTTTAAGAAAAATACGGACACAAATGAAAATTCATGACTGTTGAGCGGTGTTTATTTTACTAAATTCTACTGGGTGCAAATTGCATTTACTTTTTTCAGAGTGCGTAGCGTTTTTAAAAAGTGCTTATTTTTGATTTACATTTTAAAAAAAGCTCTTAAAGCTCTTTTTCATTCGGGGATTTGTGCTTAATTTTCTATTTTTTAAAAAGAGATTTTTTTTTCCTAATCGTGTCGATTGTTCTAAATTACAAAAAATTCATGATTTACGCGTTTTCTTTTTTTCTATCAGAAACCAGTTATTTTATCACGATTAGGTAAAGTTTTTGAATTTTATTGATTTTATGTTCATAAATTAAGAACTTTAAACGATAGAAAAAAAAAATTTAATCACTCCACAGATCCTAATTATAATTTTTTTGGAAAGTGCTTGAAAATATTTTTTTCAGTGCTTAAAAAGTACTTAAAAGGTGCTTATTTTTTGTTGAAAAATATGGCTATGTATCCTGTTCTTGCTCAACTTACTGAGTTGGCATTTCTTTGGATCAAATTGTCAAATCTTTATTAAACTTAATACTGTTGGGCCAAATTGATGAATCGTTTCTAAGTACCTTTTTTCACAGAAGTGTTTATTGCTTAACATATTAGTCAGTAATTTCTGAAAATTTCATTACAACCTTTCCTTCAGTCTCTTTGTTTTTGAGAAAAAAGGAAAAAATTCCAAGCTCATTATCACCATTAAAAATATGGTTTTCAACTATTCTTGAATATTTAACAAATAAGAAATAGTAGCTTATTTTAAAACTTCAAGATCAAAACTTTTTTTAAAAAATGTGCGATTTGAATTTCACGAAATCTTTACAAACAATTATGAACAGAAAAATTTTGATGAGAATATTTTATTTTTATCAATACTGAGCTTGTAAACTTTTCTTTTTACTTTTTTCTAATTGCTTGAATGAAGGACTGCTTAATTCAAGCAATTAGAAAAAAGTTAAAATTGGTACCAAAAAAAAAATTTCGAGATAATTTTAAATTTTTTTTTTTTTTTTTTTTTTTTTTTTGACGACAAACTTAGCAATTATGAATTTCTAAAAGCTTCGATTATGAAATTTTACCAGTTCTGATGTATGAAAGGCAGTTGCATCTTCCATCAAAACATTAATGTGTCCATACTGTATGCAGTATACTGTATACAGTTAATACTGTATGCAGTATACTGTATACAGTTAATTTCATAATTACAGTTTATAATTATTATTTAAATGTTTTCGTCTTTCATGAGGAAATTCTTTTCAGTCTCAAACTAATTTTTGGAGATTACATTTCCTGCAAAAGAGTTTGATCGAAGTTTAATGCTGATTTTAGTTTTATTATTGAAATATTAATATGTTATCCCAAATGTTATATAGTCTTTCGACTTTAAGTCTCTAAAAATATATACAACTAAGAGCAATTATTACAAAACACTGTGTCATGTAATGTTTGATTCTATGTATAGTATAAAAATGTGGTATTTTGCTTGTTATTTAAATTCAATCGCACTGCCTTATAATCTTTTTATATATCTGACTATCTATAATCCTTATAAATCTTACTACAAAATAAATATTTTGTTTTCAAGTCTAATCTATAATAAGTATATTGTCATGCCTGCATTGATCAATATGTTGAGAAGTGTTTTTACAATTATAAGGTTCATTAAGGTCAAATTCTTCTGGGTTTCACTAGGAGGAAGAAACAAATTCTGACTGGCCTTCAACTTAATTCTTATTTGATGCGAATAAATGTCCATTTATATAAGTTATTCAGCTTTTTAAAAAAAAAAGCTTAAATGAGTGTCCCATTTTTCGATACAAATTACATAATTTCATTGTCATTAAGCCCAATAAAAGGAATTGTAGAGGGGTGGGATGAAATCCAACCTCCAATTAATATTTATTTCCATTTAGTTTTATAAATTAAGTTTTAAAAATAAAAATCAAATTGTCTTTTTTTTTTTTTTTTCTTTTTCTTTTTTTTTTCCCCTTTAAAAAAGGATAACTAGTATTTTCTGCCAAATCAATAAAAAAAAAATATAGGATTATTTTTTTAAAAAAATGGAGTTAATAGAAATGGAACAAAATTCGATGATGGTAAGGTGAACAATAAATAAAGATATGAGTAGAGATTAATGTAAACAGATATGAGGTTAGGTGTTATTTTTATTTTGTTTGCTGTAAAAAAAAAAGTGAAATAAATGTATCTTTTTAGAAAAAGTAACCAAGTTATTGGGATAATACATGAATCATTCTTGTTTATAAATTTCTGAAAAATTCTGTTAAGTAACGCTAGATCGTGTGAATTGATCAAAAATAAATAAGTTCAGTCTTGAAATTCTTTTAGAGGGGCCCTCATGATTGAAATGATTTCTTACATAAATTACTCTACGAAATGCTCGATTTAAACATGGTTGCAGAATATAACTCAACTGATTTTGATGGACAAAAAAGGATGAGCAGAGAAGGTGTCCATGTAAAAGTTACCCAACCTATGATCTGAATTATGCAGCTAAAAATTTATATAAAAATGGATAATTAATAGGATGGACGTTCTTCTAAACATGCTATCATCAAAAAAGAAATACTCTGAATTTCATAAATAAACATAATTATTTAATAGTTAGCTTTTATACTCTTGGAAAATAAAACAAAAAAATTTTACTTTTATCTCTTGAGAATGTCTATAGATTAAATGTGTTATCATATTTTTGTTTACTTCGATTAAGATTCTCTAAAAGAAAACGTCTTCTATCATCTTTATAATCATTTATATCAAATATTGTTTGTTATACTGGATTGTTCAATGGCATTCGATGCAACTTGTAATAAAAAAATATTGCTTTTACTTTGTTTTTAAAATGATGATTGATTTTTAATATAAATGTGCATTAATCCATGTATTTTCGCTTTGTTTTTTAATGTTGTCTTGCATGGCCAGGGATGCCAATTACTTCTGATTTTCTGACTACCGATTTAAGCACCCACTGTGAAATTGCTGATTTAAAAATCTACAGAAAATAGTCAATTTTATGTATATATTTATTAGCCCTTTAATATTTTTTTATATTTTAACATACAGACAAATTATGTTTTTTAATATTTAAATTCATGGCACACATTCCTAAATTATATTTTCTAAAATAGTCAAGGAAACAACATAAAATTAAAAGCATTAATTCCTACACTTTTTTTAAAGGATAATTTTTGCAAACTATATATGACTATATATATTGATGCTTATTTGATTATTCATAAAAAATTAACAGTGAAATATTTCATTCTTTTTAATATCACTGCAGTGTAAAAACTTATCTCATATATTCCAGTATGGCATCCCTGCTGTTATTCCCCTCAATCTAGGATCTTAGAATATTGATATATTTTTTTATTTCATATCATATCATCTGCTTTTTTTTTTCTTCTAATTATTGTTATGTTTATCTTCTCTTTTAATTTCTTCAATTTTTATTTCTTCCTAAACTTATAAATGATTTAAATTTTTGTTTCAAATTTTTAGATATGTGAATTATATAAATAAAACATTTTTTTAATATATTTCATGTCCAATATTATTTGTTTTGACTCTAGAGAATTTTAATTCTACAGGGTGCATAGCGTTTTTAAAAAAAGTACTTATTTTCATACTTAGAAATCTTAGTGCTTATTTTAAAAAGTTCTTAATGTTCCCTTTTCCAAAATGGGATTTTTTTATCACAAATTATGCAAAAAGAGTTTTCACACTATTCTATTCAATGCTTTCGCAATTCATTCAGCCACAATATTAACATTATTAGGATATGCGCTCTAATAACAGGGTGGCCACCCACCTGGAATTATCAGGGAATTTTTTTTATACTGGAAAAGTCGGGGAAATTTAGATAAACACCTGGAAAAATCAGGGAATTTTAAAGAAAAGCTGGAATTTTTTTATAGATTTTCTTAAATTATTTTATGATCCGGTATACCCACTTTGTTTGGTGGAAATTGATTGCCAAACAGTTGAAATATCAACTTAGCAATATTTTGCATGCATCAATATTTACTCCATTAATCCCTGTTAAACTAGAATGACACAAAAAACCCATTATTGCTAAATGAATGCAGAAACCTTTTTGGGGACTATGCAGTTTAGGAAAGGCAAAGATTGTGGTGGAGGTTGAAGAAGGAGTTAAGATATTTCCTTCAGTTTATAAAAGTAGCTTTTGTTTCACTTCTAATCCATGGGTTGTTCCGATGCTTTAAGTTTCTTTTTTATTTCTTCTGACTAAATGATTAAGAATGTTTTAGTATTTTTAATTTCATAAAATTCACCACAAATTAGTTGGTAATAATTTAATAGATTTTATGTTACACTCTTTTTCTAAAAGCTTTTGTACTCCCATCCAAATCTGTGAATTATTTTTCTCAGCAAAGCCAATCAATCACATATTTTCTTACAATTGCTAACAGCAATGTTTGTCAACAAATCGTTAAAAAGTTTTGCATTGATGCTAATTTTCTCAATTTCATTTTAACCTTTTATAACATATTTTAATTTTTAAAAAAAAGTTCTTTTAAGGATCAACCATATGTTAACATTGTTATATTAAAATTTTGTTGGTCAAATGTTAATATAATAATTTCAAAAATATTTGATTCCCATTGTCCAATTAAAAATTCGACATTGTGTAGTAATAACATTGTTGAAAGTTCGTTAATGTTACTCTTTTTCGAGAGATGATATTTCCGAAACAGTTTATCCTTTTACCTTAAGAAGCTGGTAAAAATTGGGGAATGTATGGGAAACATGTTAAATGTTGTATAAACATTAGATATAAAAATTTTTATTCATATGTGTTTATTAGGAAAAAGGAGAATGAAACTGTTTTTTTGTTCTAGTTGTAAAAAAATAAAATAATAACTAATCTAAGCTAAAAAATCATTTAGTTAGATAGGAATTCTTAAAATATTTTAATTTCAAGTTAGAAAAGAATAAAATATAAAGAGTTTATCTAGTTTTTTGCTATAAGATAGAAAATAAGAAATTTGACAATTTTGCCTTTGTGATATTAATTTTTTAATACTGCATATCGCTTAAAATAATAATGCTACTTGAAAACAACATTATTTAAACATTTGACTTTAGATATTGGTTTAAAGAAATAATGATCAATGAATTTTACAAAGAGCACTGTTTGGATTAAATACAGTATAAAATGTGCTCTATATAAAATGTAAATAAATATAAAAAGTTATTGATGCATAATTGCCTGAAATTATTTTTTATTAATTATTTTTTTTTTGTTTAATGAAAATTAGGGATGCAACAAATATTCGATTACTATTCGGTATTCTGCCTGCTTGCAGAATATTCGGCCAAGTATTTTTTGACAAAGTATTAATAGATTAAATAAAGAGTTGTCTAAAAAAGTATTTTTATTATGCATTATCAGATATAGTCTTTACACATCTTTGTTAAGTTTTAATATTCATGTGCTTGCAAAATTATGTTGTGGAAGTCTAGATTGTTTTGTTTTGATTATAGCATAGCATTTTAACTGAGCATTTAATGGTAGATTTTATTTTTTTCTAGTATGGTAAGACAGATAGCAGGTAACAAAAAAATGCTGTGATTTTCAACCTTAAAGTTATAATTTAAGAAATGAAAATGTTTTTTTTTTTTTTTTTTCCTGTTACTTCTTTACCTGCTTTTTACTGACTTTTTATCAAAGTTTTTATTATGATACAGCATTTTTTAAAGAGCGTTTCTGAAGAACGTTATTTTTTATTGCCACTACTTGAAAAAGCCTTACATTTTCTTTTAAAAATTTAGAACAATTTTTGTTTTCGTTTCTATCTAGCTTTTTATCAAGAGTTTCATTATGGCCGAACAATTAAGATAGTTTCTATTTGAATTATTTCTTTTTCTACCCTTTTTTTAAAAAAAAAAAATTCAGTATAAGTGAAAAACAGATGTTCAGTTTTAAATCCATCAGTTCAGTTTGATTATGATAGATTTTTAATTTTTTTGTGTACGATTTTTTGTGGGCATTTTTAAAAGCTTTTCTGATAGACTTTTTTTCTTTTACAGTTTTACGTTTCCTTTTTTTTCTTCGGAAAATACTATTCTTAGCATTAAAGTTTTGTCTTAAAAATTAAGGATTTTTTGCTATTTCTCTGTTGTTTTTCTTTTAATTCAACTTTACAACTTCAGTTTTTTTTTAGGCTATTAGTTAGTTTTTATTGATCTTAAATATTTCTAATAGATAACTTTTATAATTTTTTCTCTTTACCCCTCACTAATAATATAGCTAAGTTTTGATTAATTTTCAAAAATGACTTAACTTATGTATATATAAAAAATAATATATATTAATGATTTTTTTTAAAGAAAAATGCTACTATTCGGCCACCAAATATTTGGTATTCAGACGATTTGTTTGACCGACTATTCGATATTCGGCAATTCTGCCAAATCACTATTCATTACATTCCTAATGAAAATATATTAAACAATACTTGTCAAGAGTTTTTTTTTTTGTCTTTCTGTATTTACCATTTTGTGCAAAAATTACTTAACACATTAAACTTTTTTTATTCAATAAAAACAATATGTTTTACATGCTAAACATTATTTTCTCCACATCCATTTAAAGTTTTTTTAATTAATGTTGTACCAAAACGTTACGAATTCAAAAATAAAATAAAAAACTAAATCTTGCTAAGTTGTTAAAATAAATGTATTTTAATTATTTTTTCAATATGATATATTAAAAAAATGTCATTTTAAATAAAATACTTTACAATATTGGTACATTTGTTGTATCCATCCTTTACTTTATGAGAATAAAAAACCTGGAAATTTTAAGATTTTTACCTGGAAAAATCAGGGAAATTTGAAACCTGATTTGAGTGGCCACCCTGTATAAAAAAAAATTTCTATTATTGTAAGTTCATATTATATACATGCAGTGAAACCTCAGTTAAATAGACTGAAAGAATTGTCCGTTTTACGGGAAGGGTACCCTAAAAAAGAAGTTTATCACTGTAAGTTGTTTTTCAATAATATAGAAACAATTTACAATAACTATCTCCAAGGATATTTATTGAAACTTTTAAAAAATATTTTGTTTTTCTATACAAAAAGAATGTATGAAAAAGATGAGTAAAAATAATTATCCTATTAACAGATATGTTCAAGTTAGTCATATAATACCGAATATGAGCTTTTAGTCCTCAGTTGGTTTCAATTATTAGGTTTACACCTACCCATCACTTGATAGGAATGCCTCCTTGAAAGTAAACCTCCCATGATTCAAAGAAGAAAAAAAAGCAATGCATACTTATAAGTCGAGGACCTATGGAGTTGATATATTTTCAATTAATCATCTATCAAATGTTAGAATAAATGTTTCTTTATATGAACACCTCAAAGATTATATTTCTGTTCTCTCTTCTTTATTTTTTACCCCAGTTATGTTAAATGCAGTCCTCAAATTTATAACAAAAGGAAAGAAATTTTCAGTGGTGAATGTGATTGCGTCTCCTTTCTTTGCAAAAATAAGGCAAGGTGACAGGAGAGAGATTGATTCTTTAATAGTGAAATAGCTTAACAATAAGGCAAAAAAAATTATATGCTTTAAAAATGGTGCAAAGTTGAAAATTATTTTTCCTTGCATTTTAAAACTGAAAAGGTTTTATTTTTTTCAAATTTAGAAAAGGTAGTGTCCAGTTTGAAGAGATTGAAAATAACGTTTCAGGGCAAAGGTGACTGTCTGCGGCTGGTCACGGGAGTGTCCGCTTTGAAGAGAATGTACAGTCCGCAAAAAAAAAAAAAAAAAAAAATGAATCACCCTGAATAACTTTCGTTCTAATGATCGGATTTTCACAAACTAAGTGTCAATCTTAATGGTTCCTGGGGGTGACTTCAAATATGCTAATTAATTAGTGCTAACTATTAATTAAGTTACGAAATCAGACACAAAAACGTACTTTCTCTGAATAAACATATTTTTTTTTTTTTTTTACATATTTGGAATCCTGACCCTCGAACAATTTTCAACAAAATTTCGAAAAAATTGGGTGGTAAATTAGGTCGCAATAAAGATTTATATATATGGCGAAAGTTTAAAAAAATGCCAAATTACCTCGCCATATAAAGTGAAACAATTTAAAACAACCATAAAGAAACTGAGTGAATGACGAGACGTCATATTGTGTGTCTCTGTTGCTATAGGCAACCAAGAAGAGAATTTTTGGGTCTGCTTTCTGGGCAAAGTATTCGTTTTAATACTTTGTAAATAAAATTTGAATTTAAAATAAAGAAATGAAAAGGAAATTATTTTACATTTTCCAATATTTCAAAATTTAAACGTTGAACTTATTATCTGACATTTTTTTTTTTTTTTTTTTTTAAGATGTTAGTTGCATAAAAATGCTGTACTAAAACCAAATTTAGTTAAGTTATTATAAATTTATGATTTCTGAAGAGTTGTATGGCTAATTGCTTTTACACCTCAGTTCAAGTCTTTCAGGTAAGGAAAAGGAAAAAGAGATCCTGCAAAAAATTTTGGGCATGATTCTGATGCGCAATTAGAATCATGTATTTAGGCAAAGTACGAAATAAACGTGCTGAGGAGGTTATTATGTAAATGATGTGCATGTTACTGTGAATGACCGGAATCGGTGGTTGTTGACTTTCACCGGTGAATGTTTACAATCACATAGTACTTTGGTGAATGTCCGAAATATTTATTACATCTGATTTGATATGAATTTATTCATGGATAGAATTACATTTATTCGATATTTTAATACTTACAGACGATAGATTACATTTATTCAATATTTTAGTACTTACTGACGATAGATTAGAAGAAACATCAGTGTAGGGTATACCGGGCAGTGGCACTGAACTTTAAAAAAACATCAGTGTAGGATATACCGGGCAGTGGCACTTGATCTTAAAAAAACATCAGTGTAGGATATACCGGGCAGTGGCACTTGATCTTAAAAAAACATAAGTGTAGGATATACCGCGCAAATGCATATCGTTCAGTGGCAGTGAACCTTAACAAAACATCAGTGTAGGATATACCGGGCAGTGGCACTTTAGCTAGACCTGGTATGACTAGACCTTTGGAAAATGTCCGAAATATATACTAGGTCTAGTTAAGTGCCACTGCCCAGTATACCCTACATTGATGTTTTTTTAAGGTTCAGTGCCATTGTCCGGTATACATTTGCCCGGTATACCCTACACTGATGTTTTTTTAAGGTCAAGTTCAACTGCCAGGTATATATTTGCCCGATACTTCTGAGGAGACACGTGGAAGTTAACGCGGCTCCTAAAATAAAAACATAATATTCAAATAGAGAGATGATCTAAAATGAATAATTAAGTTGATTGAAGAATAGAAACAATTAGCACGATTAGTTAACAGAATGCCAGCCATAATTAAGTAATAATAAATTTAATAAAAAGATAACAATTAAGGTTACAAGTTAGTTAAGTTCTAGATTAAACATCGTGGCGGACAGGTTGTCCCAGTAACATACACAGGCGTCGTCACAGACCGAACTGAGAAGAAAAACAGGTGCAGTTAGGTCTGCCATCGTGATTGTCCTTATCGCCAACTGGCGACGTAAGTTTGCCGCATTTCGGCGTTCAGCATGAAATTGGCTCAAGAGCAGCAGCCGCTGCACTTCAAACACTGATGTTTCTTCTAATCTATCGTCAGTAAGTATTAAAATATCGAATAAATGTAATTATATCCACGAATAATATAATATCAAATCGGATGCAATAAATATTCCGGACATTCACCAAAGCGACTATGTGATTGTCAACATTCAACGGTAATCACCGATTTCGGTCATTCACATTAACATGCTAATCATTTACATAATAACCTCATCAGGACTATTATTTCATACTTTGCCTAAATAGCATTTGGCATTCTATACAATGCCGCCGTTTCATACTTTGCGGGTAACATATATATAAACAAGGGAAAAATTACAGAGCAATGAAAAAAGGGGGGAAATAATAAAAAAATAAAAATAACAAAAAACCGGGGGAAAAAGGACAAATTCTTTTTTTAAAAATCCGGAAAATAAAAGATAATAATCTTTTCATCAGCCCACACGATTATATCCGCAATATTAGAAAGCACTCTCTTTTGTGGATATAATCGTGTGGGCTGATGAAAAGGTTATATCTTTTATTTTCCGAATTTTTGTAAAAGAACATTTTTGTTCTTTTTTTTTCCTTCCGGTTTTTGTTATTTTTATTATTTTTCTTTTTTTCACCTTTTTTCACTGTTCTGTAATTTTTTCCTTATTTAATCTACATTTTGAACTTGTTTTGTGTGTTCTATTTACTTGCAGCTTATGCGCAATAAATAAAACTTATTGTTTTTTTGTTTTTCTTAATTTTCTTCGTGTTTTTTGTATTTATTTATTATGCAAGTATATATATATATATATATATATATATATATATATAATAGTATAAGAGTACATTTTACTTGCATTTTTATTTTATTATTAAAGATCATTTCATTCTGACAAATATTTAGGTTACATGTTTTTTCCCTAAGCTCTTCGATTGCGATCAGTAACTTATTTATCACCAAATATGTTTACTAAAGTTTCTTTGTTTTATTCCTTTATTTAAAAACTTATTTTACTATTCTCACCATCACTACCGACATCTGATATGATAGCGTCATTTAGTCAAGTAGAGTTCGTAGGGCCCTTAAGAAGTTAAAAATGTGGGGGCGAAACTGAAAAGATGTATTTTATTATGTTTATATTCACCACAACATTCAATATTTAATTTCAAAAATTTAATTTTAAATTTAATTATAACTTTATAATTACGATCGATAATGATATCACAGAGTTCTTAATTTATTAAGGACTAGATTCTTGACTTTTTAAAGGAAAGGTCAAATAAAAAAAATAAAAAAAAGAGTTTTAAATCTTTGAAAAAATGAAAATTCATCAGAAATTGGAGTCAATTTTACTTAAGAGTTTATCGTTGTATTTTGCAATTGTAGATTATTCAGAGATTTGCTAATTTTAATTAGAATTTTACTAGCATTAATTGTTGAATTAGAGAAAATAATGAGACCCCTCTACCCTTAACTATTTCCAGCATTTACGCAAACGAATCCTTTCATTGGTATTTTTTTATTTTCTGAAATTATCAGAAGATGGTAGCAGAAATTATAGATGAAAAATAGCTTAGCAACGTTATTTAAAAATTAATGCTGTTGGTAGGAACTACTCAATTCAAAGCTTTATATAAGGTAAAAATGTTTAATAAAAGAAATTATCTGAAACTTAATGCATATGTGGTAGATAACTCTTTTAAGTTTTACTGAGTTAAATTAATAATTTAACTTTTTGATCAATAAGTCAGTGACATTCTTTGGTTAAATAATCTGTGGCTTAATTAATAGAAAACTATAAATAGAATCAAAATGTATGAATTCTTTCCTATAGGATTTAAGTGGATACCTTTTATGCATTTTGAACATTGCAAATATTGTAAAGTATAAATTAGCTGAATGCCATAAAGTTTCTCATTTGTAAATGTAAAATTTATATAAAACGAATAAATATTTTGTAAATTTATATTTTTATTATTTAATATAAATAATTTATTTAGTGTAGTATAGCAAACTTTTATGTAGTCTTTCCTATCAGTTCTTCTATTTAAGTTGCTTTGTAGCAGTTTCTTTTTGCCAAAACTAATCAATTTTATCATTGAATTTTAAATTGAGGGGGGGGGTATTTAGAGGATAAACTAACTTAGAAATTGTGCTTAATTATTTTTTTATGATTCGCCGAAGTATAGTTAGAGATTCGCTCTTTGAAAAAATGAGTTCAAATTTTTAAAAATGTTCATTTCGTGAAGAATGTTGATGCATGTAAATTGTAAAAAATATAAAAAATGCTAATATTTTGACTCAAACAAAAACATATTACAGCGGATCATAGAGTTTAAATAGCAAGGTTAGAGAATTCTAAAAAAAAAAAAAGTTCAAGGATAATAATTCATAATGATTTAGTTTTTGGCTGCTTACTAGGGTCTTAGTTTTTGCTTCATCAACAGAAAATTAATGGCCAATTTTAAAATTATATATATAACCATTTAAAAAATACACATGCTTTATAATATTTGTAAAATAACAAGTATTTTTCCGAATCAGAATCTTTAAAGAAGTTAGCTGCATTCTAATATAAGAGTTCTCTCTTGAAACTACTGATCATGCATGAAATATCTTACTACCCTACACCTGAGCTCAAGAATTTGCACTTCATATGATTTCCGAATGATACAAAGTAAACTTGGTTTCTAGTAAAACGAATGGATATTATTAACATACATTCTCATTTCTTTAGTTTATTAAAAAATTGATTTAAAAAATTAAAAGAAAAGAAAATTTAGGTTTATAATACCCCAAATTAAACAAGAGTAACACTTGTTACAGTTTTTAACTCTGACATTCTTTTCATGAGATAACTTCTTTTGACGACGATTTTGTCAGTTTTTTATTATTAATTAAAGCCAGCTTACGCATTCTTGTAATTTTTGCATTTTATATTTGAAATTTTTAAAGTCAAATGACATGCATGAAATGACCCCTATTTCAAAGAGTTAAATAGTTGCAAGGCCGATTGTTTCGAAAAGAATTAACAACTTCGGTGCAATGAAACAATTATAAATGAATTATTAATATTCTTGTTTCCATATTACGAAATATTAGATCCAAATTTGCATTCATTATTTCTTCAAAACGTGTATTAAAACTATTATTATAGGTTATTTAAGTAGAAAAAATCCTAATGTTAGAAAAAGAACAATTTTTGAGATGATGATACTAAAAATAGCACGTTTTTCGAATCTTTTTACAATTTTTTATTTTAGTAGTTGTTTAACGAAACAAGGCATATCAAATATTTTCCTGATGTAACAATACTTTTTTGAACTGTGCAGAAGTTGAGAAATAATATAAACAACTTTTTAAGCAGATATTTTCAACTTTTTAAAAGAAAATGGTAACTTTCTTTAAGTTAGCGGGCAAGAATAACTTTGAACGTCAAAATAAAATTTTATGTCCATAGTTTTTTGTTCATTTAAAAAAAAACAATCTGTTGTATGTTTTGCTGTGCTCACATACGCATTTACTTTTCATTACTCAAATAAATAATAAACAATAAAAAAAAGAAAATTAATAATGTATCTTCATTTTTCGTAAACAATAGTATTCCTAGTAAATAGTCAGCTGTTCTGCATGGAATTAGTGTGTGTGATCAGTAGAATATTTTTAATTTCTTAACAAGATTTCATTCTCAGATAGCTGGCAATAATTCTAAGTTTTCTTTCAAAAAGAACTTAGCAATAATTTAAAAAGTAATTTTATTTTACAGGAAAACATAAATTAAAATACTAAAACGATTGATTAGTTGGAAAATAGTATAGATGGTAGCATAAAAAATAAGATTCTCCTTTAAAATTTAATTAAAAAGTAGGAAAAATAATTCTGCGAAACAAGCGCAGACAGATAATTTACATATTTATTTTAAGATTAAGGCGATATATAAGACGTAAAGAAGTTTTAAGATCATTAAAATTGCTGACTACGCATTTTTATTAATAAAATATATATTCAAGAAATTGATAAATATATTATTCCAAATCTATGCATGCGTATGTATATTATTGACATTGTTTCAGTTATTGAAAAACAAGATCATAAAATAAAAAATAATCACATTAAGTAAGCACAATCTGGTGTATAATCATATTCTATCAGAAGCACGCTTTTATAAAACTAGACATTCGTTGAATAAAGTGTTTTTTATTCAAAATGTTTTATTCAAACTTTTTTACTAAATTGCAAATAAATTTTTAGACCACTAAAAAAAGAAACATCGTATTTTATAGTTTTAAAAAAATAAAAAGATTAGCAAACGATTATTGGCGAAAAAAATATGAATGAAATTTTACGCTACGTGCGTGAAGTCGAGTTCCTCGCAAGTTAATCACATTTTAATATTAATCGCCCAATTTAATTATTTCTTTATTATCGCCAAATTATTTTTTTAAAAATAATTAATTTTAATTTTTCTCAGCTTCTAATAAATAAAAACAGTTGAAACTTTAGATTTTTCAATTGAAAAATATGTAAAATGATAAGGTTAAAAAAAAATTTATACCTTATAATTCAAAATTTTTTCATCCTCAATTTAATTAAATAATAAAAAATAATAAATAATTATTAAAAATTATTTTTTTCATGATATTATCTTTGGGTAAATGAGTTTTATGATTGGGTGCAATTTTCTTTGAATTGCTTTACTAGTTTTAAAAATATGACTAAAAACGTAAAAAGTGAAATTAACCATTAAGGGGTACGAACTTTGGATCGCTCTCCTGACCAAACTATGGGGACCATATTTCCCAGATTGCGGCTACCCCCTATATTTTGAAGATAAGGAATCCAAATTTGTTAAAAAAAATATATGTTTATTCAGAGAAAGTACGTTTTTGTGTCTGATTTCGTAACTTAATTAATAGTTAGCACTAATTAATTAGCATATTTGAGGTCACCCCCAGGAACCATTAAGATTGACACTTGGTTTGTGAAAATCCGATCATTAGAACAAAAGTTATTCAGGGTGATTCGTTTTTTTTTTTTGCGGACTGTACAATTCTAATATATATATATATATATATATATCCCTGAATAACTTCCGTTCTAATGATCGGATTTTCATGTACTAAGTGCCAATCTTAATGGTTTCTGGGGGTGACCTCAAATATGCTAATTAATTTAGTTACGAAATCGGACACAAAAACGAACTTTCTCTGAATAAACATGCTTTTTTTTCTTTTCTTTTTTTTCACATATTTGGATTCTTAATCTTCAAAATATAAGTGGTAGCTGCAATTTGGTCAGGAGAGCAATTCAAAGTTTGGACCCCTATTATTTATTATTTAATTAAATTGAGGATGAAAAATTATTGAATTATAAGGTATTCATTTAACCTACATATTTTTCAATTGAAAAATCTGAAGTTTCAACTGTTTTTATTTATTGTGAGATTTATTAGAAGCTGAGAAAAATTAAAATGAATTATTTTTAAAAATATAATTTGGCGACAATGAAGAAATAATTAAATGGGGCGATTAATATTAAAATGTGATAAACTTACGCGGAACTTAACTTCGAGTGCGCAGCGTAAAATTTCATTAATATTTTTTTCACTAATAACCGAATGCTTATCTTTTTATTTGTATTTCTTTAAAATACGATGTTTCTTTTTTAGTCGTTTAATAATTCATTTGCAATTTAGTAAAGAAATTTGAATAAAATATTTTATTCAACGAATGTCGAGTTTTATAAAAGCATGCTTCTGATAGAATATGATTATACAGGAGATTGTGCTTATTTAATATGATTATTTTTTAGTTTTTTTCCTCAATAACTGATACAATTTCAATAATTTACACACATATGCATAGATTTGGAATAATATATTTATCAATTTCTTGAATATATATTTTATAAATATTAATAAAAATACGAAGTCAACATTTTTAAGCATCTCGCACATCATCGCAAATTTTTCAACATCTTACATAAACGTCTTACTCTTAAAAGAAATTTTTTTAATCACCTGTCCAGGAGTGTTTCGCAGAAGTATTTTACCAACTATTTAATTAAATTTTAACATTTTTAAAAATCTTATTCTTTACCCTACTACGTATATTATTTCTTCATTAATTTACTAACCAATTTTTTTTAGTACTTTAATTTAGGTTTTCTTTAAAGTAAAGTTCCTTTTTAAATTATCGTCAAGTTTTTTTTAAAAGAACTATTGTCTGCTAGCTAAGAATAAAACCTTGTTAAGAAATTAAAAACATTCCGCTGTTTAAAATTGTTTAATGCAAAACAGCTGATATTTACTAAGCATACTATTTTTTTCGAAAAAAGAATATAAATTATTTATTGTCTTTTTTTTGTTTCTTTTAACTTCAACATAGTGTTGATGTTTCATAAAATAGTGTTGATGTTTTATAAATCACTTACAAAGAATATAAAGATACCGAACATAAAAAGCTGTCGAATTCGTAGCCAAAAGTTTTAAGCGTCTTAAAATATCTCAGTATCTTAAATGTCGTCCTAACATCTTAGTTGTGAAATTAAATTTTTAATTATCTGACCGTGTGAGATTCACAGAACTATCCAACTAATTATTTCATTATATCTTTTACTCTTTCTTTATGATACCATGTAGATTTTTTACCGGATAATATACTAAACTATTTTGCTTAACTTTGGCACGATTCCAAAGATATTATTGTAGTATTTATTATCAGGAAAATGCCTTATTTTGTTAAGCAAGAAATACAAAAAATTGAAATTTGTAAGAAGATTCCGAAGCCGTGCCAAATTCAGAATCATCATGTAGATTTTTTACCGGATAATATACTAAACTATTTTGCTTAACTTTGGCACGATTCCAAAGATATTATTGTAGTATTTATTATCAGGAAAATGCCTTATTTTGTTAAGCAAGAAATACAAAAAATTGAAATTTGTAAGAAGATTCCGAAGCCGTGCCAAATTCAGAATCATCTGATTTTAAAAAATGCGCTAATTTCCGAACTAATTTTGATAAAGAAGAAAAAGAAAAAAAACGTGGCAAAAAGGCTAACATACTTTTTACAGAAACTGTGAAAACCAATTTTTTCCTATATTTCGCCAAAAGAGGATAAGAATGATATTGCTTCAAGGAATCTACTCAATAATTTCGCTATTTCCAGAATGAAATCTGTTAGATCGAAACATATTATTCCTTGAAATGAAAACGAGAAAAAAATTAACTTTTATTATTTATCTAAGCTTATTCCATTTATTTAATGATAGCGGTATCAAGGTTAAGGATATGCGATGGAAGCCCCGTTTACTATGATGCTATAAATCAGGGATTTCCAACTGGCAGCCCGGGAAGCTTTTTTTTGTGGCCCGTGAACTAAAATATATTAGTTATCATTTTTTTATGGACAATTATCGTAAAAAATCTATATGAGTTTAAAATACTTTTCTCGTTAATAAAAACCTAATTTCCGTGAAATTTAACATACAAAAAAGTTTATTTCTCAGGTTTTGCATCCAAGAAAATATTTATACAAATAATCGTGTATGTTGCCCTTTTTTTTTCTTCGGTATTTAGCATGTGCGTATCAGAAATTTTCTCGAAGAAATCGAAACTGAGATATCCCCTTATATATATATATATTAAATATAGAGTTTAAGAATATTTTTCGGGTGCTTATTTTTTGTTCAAAAAATTCCCCACGCTCTCTGTTCTAGACAAATGTTTTTCATCAAATTTCCAAGTGGGAGTAGAAACAATAAATGTGTGCTATTAAGATACGCTAGGAGAAGTATATCTTTCACCAAATTTCGGCAAAGATTTTTAATACAAGTAAACACAAGAAAGTTAAAGAAAAATAAATAAATAAAATGTTATTCATTTAAAATTTAATTTAAAAATTCAACTGAAAAGAAAAAAAATGTGCGTGCTTTTATGAGAGCTTTTCAATTAAGACTTAATTTGAAAAAAAAAAAAAAGTACAAGGGGGGGGGGGGGAGACGGTTCTTAGTTCAAAAAAAAAAAAAAAATTATAATAATAATTCTTAACTAAGTTAGAAAAATACAAATTCAAAAGATACCTTTTCGTGCATCGGAGTCGAAAAAAGTGCTTATGATTTTTTCTATTCTTATTTGACAACAATAAAGAATAATGAAAATTTGGTTTTCTTTTCTGCAGAAATTTTCGAAAGATTTTTTCTTTTCTTTAGAATTATATTCAAAAGATACCTTTTCGTGCATCGGATTGGAAAAAAATGCTTATGATTTTTTTTATTCTCATTTGAGAACGGGTCAGGTTCATTTAATCGACAATCATTTCATCGCCAGGTCATTTCGTCGACAGACCGTTTCCTCGACAGGGTCATTTCGTCATCGGGGAATTTTGTCGACACGGTCATTTCGTCGACAGGGTCATTTCGTCGACAATATCATTTCATCGACAGGGTCATTTCTTTGTCAAGGCTATAACGTCGACAGGGTTATTTCGTCGACAGGGTCATTTCGTTGACAGCGTCATTTCATTGACAGGGTCATATATCTGCCAGGGTCATTACGTTGACAGGATCATTTCGTTAACAGGGTCATTTCGTAGACAGGGTCCTTTCATCGACAGCGTCATTTCATCGACAGTGTCATTTCGTTGATAGTGTCATGCGTAATTCTGAAACTATTTTAGAGATTTAATCCAAATATGTTTATTATTAATTAGAAAAATGCTATTATTTAATTTTTATAGTAAAGTAAAATTCTTTGTTGCGGTGTATTGTTCCAATTGCACTAAAAGAAGTTCGAAGAAATTAATTGATAGGTAGTTGAGAAACTTTTAATCGAGAACGGTTGATGTATCAAAATCTACTTTTCTATATCTAAATCATAATAGCTCGACATTTATTTTCAGGATAGGTAAGGATTGTCTTCCCGGACCGTGGTCAACAGGTGATACAGTGTTTTAATATTCAAATATTCAGTCAAATTATTTTAATATCAAATCAAATTAATAAAATAAGATATTCTTAGAATTAGAAGTAATAAAAATATACAATGAAAATTTAGACACCATTTCGGGGGGGGGGGGAGCTAAATTTATTGCTGTAAAAATTTTCAACATTTTTACATGCTTATTCGAACTAAATAACCGAACTTAGTTTCTTTACCACTGTTAAGAGTTTTCTAAGAACTATAGTAGCACAAATATGATGTTTAGGTATTTTATATTATTTTATTTTATAACCGTCGTTGAACAGCCGACCCAATTTCATGGGTTTACGACTACTAATGTTCAACTCCGTAGCCTTGTAATTTTGAACCAATCCAGAAGACAAGGAAACTCCTGGATCAGTACCCCCAGAGGTATTGATTTGTTATGGGAACATGGAGGACTTTGAGACTCGACAGATTTAACGTGCATCAGTCACCATTTACTACACGGGGAGTCTTCGGCCGGCGAGGATCGAACCAACGACCTCTTGTACATGGGCCCAGCGCCCTACCGACCAGGCTATCCCGGCCCCGATGTTTAGGTATTTATCGAGGTTGTAGATTCCTACAATAAGACGGACTTACTACGGATAAGAGGATTGAAGAAAGAGCGAGAGAATATTTTGAAGATACGCTTAACGCACACCATGTTGAAAATTCTGAGCAACTCCCAAATGTTACATTAAATGTAACATTTACTGTAGATTTTTCTTTGGAAGATATCTCGCTGGACGAGGTACAGAATGCCCTGAGGGCCACAAAACCAAAGAAGGCTGCAGGGAGAGATGGAATCGTGGCAGAGATGCTTAAGGCAGATTTTGAAACCGCTACAAGACAGTTGCAAAAGCTCATAAATGAAATCTGGAGAAATGAAAGAATACCGGAACAGTGAAAAGAAGCAGTAATAGTGAAAATTCCCAAGAAAAGCGATCTTACAAAATGCGAAAATTGGAGGGGCATTAGCCTACTTTCCATACCGGGAAAAATTTTTGGAAGGATAATTTTGAATAGACTAAAACATGAAATTTATGGAATTTTAAGAGAAGAACAAGCAGGTTTTCGCAGTGGAAATGGAACAATGCAGCAAATCTTCACACTTAGAAATATCATTGAGCAAAGCCTAGAATTTAACACCTCTTTATATTTAAACTTTATTGATTTCAGTAAAGCCTTTGATTCAGTTAAGAGAGAGAAATTATGGGAAATTTTATCACTTTATAATATACCAGAGAAATTTATTAACATAATCAAAGATATGTATGATAACAGCAAAGCATGTATTGAAGTTAATGGAGAATTAACTGAATTCTTTTTGGTAAAAACTGACGTGAGACAGGGATGTGTTTTGTCAGGATTTTTATTTATACTGGTGATAGACTGGATTATGCGAAACAGCTTGAAAGATGAAAAAAGAGGAATAAGGTGGAATTTCACAACTACTTTAGAAGACCTTGATTTTGCTGATGACATCGTACATATTTCATCCAAATGTACAGACCTTCAGCTTAAAACAGATAAATTCAATAAATATTCAAATAGTGTAGGTTTATTTATAAACAAGAAGAAAACTAAAGTAATGAGAATAAATCAAAAGAAAAATGACAAAATTAAAATCGAAAATCACGAAATAGATGACATAGAGTCATTTAGCTATTTAGGTTCTATTGTTGATAAAAAAAAAAAGGTGAAAGTAGTGAAGATATTAAACAGAGAATAATCAAAGCAAGAACATGTTTTAAGGGATTACATAAATTTTGGAGAGAGTCAAATATTGAAATAAAGACAAAAATAGTTGTTTACAAAGCTATTGTTAGAGCAGTACTATTATATGGCGCAGAAACCTGGAAACAGACTAAGATCGAAATTCAAAAATTAGAAACCTTTCAAAACAAATGTTTAAGATTCATTTTTAAAATTTTCTGGCCTTACAAAGTATCAAATCAAAATCTATTAAAGAAAGCTAAAATAAAAACAATAGAGGATGAAATTAAAAAAAGATGGAGCTGGCTCGGACATATCCTTAGAATGCCCAAAGAAAAAATTACATCTGTTGCGCTTACATGGGCCCCTGATGGTAAAAGAACAAGAGGAAGACCCAGACTGACCACCCAGCGCATGTTTTTGGGCGAATTAAAAGAATGTAGAATATCTGGCTGGGAGGATCCATTGCCAGGGACAGGAGGGAGGCCTTAAGTGCCCAAAGGCACGTAGAGGATAAGTAAGATTCCTAACAATATTTAAAATGCTACTCACCGGACCAAAAATGTTTAGAAACACAGAAGTAACGTTGCAAGTGTGTTATTAGTGTTTGCTCTTCACAATTTTTTTTCTATGGATAGTGAATTTAATAATGGTGTTAATTATTAAATTCTGAATTAATATTATTAAATTATACTATTATTATTCTAATTAAATAATAATAGTATACTTTAATAAGAATAATAATAGTAGTAAATAAATGATGAATTAATTCCTTTTTATTTGCAGGATTTAAATTAGACACATTTTGTTTAAAAGAAAATGAACAAAAAATCAAACCTGGAATTTAAACGTAAGAATAAATAACTATTACTCTACAAAAATGAAAAAAAAAAAAAAATCTTGCAAGTAAAATTTGACACATTTTTGACCAGTTTAAAGTGCTCAAATTTTTAACTGGTATTCTGTACAGGATGAAAATACAATTTTCAAACGCTTTCTGACCACTATTAGCAGAACTTTCGCCAATAAAAATTTTGATTATTTTCGGCCTGAACAAGCCAAGAAACTCAAAACTAAAACGTAGAAAAAAAAAATGAAAGTAAAAAATGTATATATATTTAAAATATCAAGTTTGTTCAGTAGACTAAAAATGAGAGAATAAATTTATAAAAATGTTCATGCATTACAAAAACAACCACAAGGACAAAATTTCACAATAAACTTCTATTAACATTTAAAATTCCACTTTTTTCGTTTTGGTGACAAAAATTAACATTTCTTTTTCAGTCCACTTATCAAACATAATGCTTAAAAACATTTCCATTTCCGATTGCACTTTTCAAAGGACTTTCCTTAGAAGTATGTACTCAAAGCATTGCAAATTTTATTAATTAAATTCTTTTTGGGAAATCGAAAAGAAAAACATTTTAATATTTGAGTAAAAAAATAAATTTGCTAAACTTATTTTCAATTAAACATTAATGAGAATAAAATGAGATGCATATGGAAAACTCTCCTCAATGATAAACTCAAAAGTCAATTTATTTGTTATATCGTAATTAGTTGCGTTTTTTTTTTAAATGCTATAAATCATAAAAACCAATTAGACAGGTTTCCTCCCCTCTTCTGATTTGGAACCATTTTTTATACGATCATTTCGATTGCATCGCATACCGAGGAGTCATTTTGAGTTTTCTTTCTTTTTTTTTACATTAACGAAATCTATTTTATAAGGTAAAGAAACTTATAAATGTTTGGGGAACACATAGGATAAAATACATATTAAATTATTAAACATTAAAACGTTAGAAATAATTAATTAAATAAGAAATAAAATAAACTGGAAAAGCGAGAACAAGATTTTTGTTTCAAATATTTCCCAAGAACTTGTCAGAAACTTTCAGCAGCATAGCTGACATGAGGGTTAGAACATCTACAATATGTTTTCGGATTTTCATTTCATTTTTCTCAAGATTTTTATAATACTAGGAGCCCCTTGCTCACCAACCTTTGTAACTCATACATCTTAGTCTGTTTTTCTCTATATCGATATTTTTTTTAAAGAGAAAATATTGAAATTTTATGTAAGAAAATTTTCTGTCAATCGGAACAAAATTAACTTGCATGTGAAAAAAAATCAACTGAGCTTGAAAAAATAAATATATAAACACAGGGAATATATAAATTTTTGATAAAACACGAAGTAATTTTACTAACTAACTATCTAAAAGATTTGGTTTTTTTCTGATTAAATTCTTTGTAATCACCACCATTGTTATCCTTGTAAAAATTTTTTCCCTTTTTGACAAGATTTTTAACTGTATTAATGCGTATTACTCATTGTTATACAAGTATAATTTTCTTTTTATCGACAGATTTTCAAATAAAAAGCTTCTTTTCTGGCAACTTCAACATACTATTAAGATTTTGCATCAGGCTATGTTTAAAAAATTTCTACACTAATATACTAAATTACAAAGAAGTGCAAGGGACATAACGTCTAATGTCAAAAATTAAAAAACTAGTTTCAAAAATTACGCATGACTTGGCCTACCAAATAACCTTTTCTACAAATTGTCGACGAAATTACTTGTCGCCGAAATGACCTAGTCGATGAAATGGTTTGTCGATGAAGTGAATGCGACCCTTTGAGAACAATAAAGAACATTTGGTTTTCTTTTCTGCGGAAATTTTCGAAAGACTTTTTCTTTTCTTTAGAATTATATATTCAAAAGATACCTTTTCGTGCATCGGATTGGAAAAAAATGCTTATGACTTTTTCTATTCTCATTTGAGAACAAAAAAGAATAATGAAAATTTGGTTTTCTTTTCTGCTGAAATTTTCGCAAGATTTTATCTTTCCTTTAGAATTATATTCAAAAGATACATTTCTTGTGCAGTGGGGAAAAAGGCTTTTTCTATTTTCATTTGAGAACAATAAAAAATAAAGAATAATGAAAATTTGGTTTTCTTTTCTGCTGAAATTTTCGCAAGATTTTATCTTTCCTTTAGAATTATATTCAAAAGATGCATTTCTTGTGCAGTGGGGAAAAAAGGCTTTTTCTACTTTCATTTGAGAACAATAAAAAATAAAGGATAATGAAAATTTGGTTTTCTTTTCAGCAGATTTTTTTTCTCCAGTTATTGAGAGGATTGTCTAGAGAGGTTTGTCGTAGAAAGTCTGAAAAAATTCTGTCACAGAGCTCTCAATTTTTCAATAAACGTTTAGTTTATACCAATTCTTGAAAATATTGCACCTTATTCACACTTTCTGTGATATTTTTGCAAGTTTCATACAATTCTTTTTGCTGACTACATTATTTCATGACTAACAAGTTGAATGATATAAAATTTATCATTTTTCATTATTCGACTATCATATTGGTTGACCTTGAAAAAATTGAAAATATTACCAAAGACAAGAAATGAATAAAATTAAATCACATTCACTATGATTATATTAAAGCTTTAATTGCAAATACATATGAAATATTATTTTCTACGAAATTGACATCTACTACATAAGGCATAAGTTAATCCATTAAAACTTAGTTTGACATATTCACATAAATTTTGATTCCTCTAATCAAAGTCAGTTGTCATTTGTACAATTTTTTTTATACAAAAATACTTGATACAAGTAATTGGTAGATTTTATACAAATGATACAAGATAAATTTTTGAAGAAAAAAGTTTTGATTCTTCCAATCGATAATTTTATCAAATGTTTAATATGACAAAAGATAAGAAATCAATTCATAAAAATATTAAAACTGCATTAAAATTTGTCGTTGATTTCCGTATATTCTCTATCCCACGATTGGTCATGCTATGGCTATTTAACATGACATGGACAAAATGGGATCCTAATAGTCATTATCTAAGATCCCGTGGCAGAATTGAGGCGACATTGTCGTAGAACGTTACAGAGTTTTTGCAGAAAAATTTTGGTTTTCCTTTCTGCATAATTTTTGGAAAAAAGTTTTTTTTTTTCCTTTCTTTTTCTGCAGGATTTTTTTTTTCCGAAGATGTCTTTCTTGCGCATTAGAGAGGAAAGAAATAATCACGATTTCTCATTTGGGATTTTTATTTATTTTTTTTTTTTTTAAAGTACGTAATAACTGGCTTCAGCTAGAATTTCAAATTAATAGTATAAAATACAAAATTCAGAAATCGCGAAAGTTCAAAAGATAGTTTGCTTTCGAAACGATGTTCTTTCTTTTAAAGAACACCCTGTTTTACACACCCTTATTTGAGTATCTCTTTCTTAAAGAGTCGCGTGATTTCGTCGTCGATCTTTATTTTGGGAGTTACTGCACGGATTTTACGATTTATGTATAAGAATTTTAGTTTATCATCGTTTAATTTATTTACGAATTTTAAGAAGAAATAATTAGTGTATTTTCCCGCCTATAAAATGCGAGAAAGCATCTATGATGTTAGAATTAAAAAAATATATAACTTTCACAATTAAATTTTTTAAAAACATTTTTATTCTATACTTTCTTCTGTAAACACAACGTTTCTGTTACTTTAAATTAGTAATTGTTATAATTAAAAGTATCTTGCAGAAAGATATTAATGCTAGGGAAGTTCGTAGCAGAAAGCCCGAAAAAATTCTGTCACAGGGATCTAAGACAGAGACAGGTCTGTACATTTTAACTCCTGCAGTGGTTTCAACTGTTTGAAGAGTGGACACCAAAAGTACTAAAGAGTAAATTGAATAATTATGTACTGATTCCCATAGAAATAGATTATTTGGGAACATACTTTTTTAAGTATATTTCAATTTTTGACGAAAAGGGCTTATTTGCTTAACGCAACAGCAGTCACGAGCATATTTTGGACACTCCAAAAGAATTTAAAACTAATGTTTTTTTTTTTTTTTCTTTTAGTATATAAGGTCATTCAAGAAAGTTTATAAATAAAAAACTATATTCTAAGAAAATTAGTCCGATAAAATAAAATCATCACCTCCCCCAGTATTTTCGACAAATTTAACTTTAAAAGATTGAAGACTTATTTCACAAATGTTTTTTTATTTTTTTTATATAGAAATATGATTAGATAGTAAAAGTAGATTCACCAGACAAAAGAATGTATATTTTCCCTTTATATTTAAATGCTATTTTGATGTCAATATAAATGCTATTTTCTGACAGATGCTATTTTTAAGTACAATTTGGGGCATTTTCTAGAGATCACATAAACTGTTTCAAATATTTCAATGAGAGCATCATCAGGCAGTGACTGATCTCAAAAGTGGGGAGGGGGTCTCCTCCCTGGATATATGTCAGTATATCCATATATATATATATGTTACGGTAAATTTGATTAATCCGGTGATCATATATAATAACCAGTAATTATGCATAATTATCATTAAACTAAACTCAGTGGCGCGACAGTCCACAGAGGGCCAAGGCCTACTGTGCCCATCTCAGTTTTCTTGACCTTGGGCTCTGGGGTGCCGGAACAGATGTCCGGTTATTTAGGTGGTCCCCATTCTATTCAGGTGGTCAGCCGAACGCGGAACCCCCAGTGTTTAGTTCCCAAGCACGCTTGGTACTCATTTTATCGACCCACTGAAGGGATGAAAGGCTGAGTCAACCTCGCCCGGCCTGAGGATCAATCCCAGGACCTGTGGCAGGAGTGCGCAAAGCGCTACCACTCAGCCACCTTGCATTTATATAATCACCACTAAATTTGGTAACTATGATAAATTTTTGAAAAATTATCCAATTAACCGGTTTGTTTGCACAATTCCCAACACGTAATGGTAAATGTGATAAAAGTCCCTAACTTTACGAAAATTCGTTCAGTTTGCTCAACTGCTAGATCTGTGAAGAAAATGTAATTGAAATAAATGTATGAGAATTTGAGAAGAAAAATTTATCTTGCTTGATGATGTTCCAGATCTATCACTTCGAGAATGCATTAGAAAGGCATCTCTTTCAGGGATATTAGTGATGTGTTTGTAAGGGACAAAGCGAGTCTGATAAGTGCATAATCTGGCGAACTTTGCAATTCTAAATGTCATAACAATCTAATATGTTTTAATAAATAAACTTAAAATATTTAGTAATTTGTAGTAATAGCATTTAACGTTATTTGAAAAAATGCTTCCCCCCCCCCTCTAGAATATGGGCTTAGTTTTTTTTTTTTTTTTTTTTAAATATGTAACTGCAGTTTTTGTTTTTACGTGCAACTGTTTTTTACAAGTTCATGTAAATTGAATTTCACAGTCCCTTATTCAAATGCCGTTCAAGGTAAATAAATGTATGCGACTCGACTTAAAATAACCATTTATTGACTCTGTAACTGTCAACTATAAAAATTTTTTAACTTTAAAATATTGTAATTCGTGGTCTTTTAGTGTCCCACGAAAAAATATCTTTCTGAGTAGTAACTACTAAAAAAAAAAAAAAACTGTATTCTATTCTACCGGCCCAATCAGTCATGATATTTATCACATTTACCATTACGAGTTTGGAATTATGCAAACAAACCGGTTAATTTGATACATTTTCAAAACATTTATCATTTTTACCAAATTTAGTGGTGATTATGCATAATTACTGGCTATTATATATGATCACCGGATTAATCAAATATACCGTAACATATATATATATATATATGAACCTCACAAAATGACAATCAAGAATTTGATTAATTGTAAATTTAATGACAATTGCAATGTTGGAAAGGTCCCTTTATTTATAAAATGTGAGGGGGCTGTCATCAGATAACAAATAGTTTTAAGATGACATTTATGTATCAGCGGTATCAACATGCAGGGTATCTGCTACATTTTAGATTTTCAAATTCATGACTTAACGAAGTTACTATTTTCTCCCGACAAAAACAGAACAATAAATTAAAAAAAGCATCAGAATAACATTAATTGAAATGATAGGTATAACCAAAACTGTTATACTCAGCATCTTCATATTTAAATAATAAATTCCATTAAAAAAATTTAGATTTTTCGGCGACCTAAATCCCTGACTTTCCATGATTTTTTAAAAAAAAAAAAATTGTTAAAATCATGACAAAGTTTGTTCAGTACCGAAATGAATGAGGTGGGCATGTTATAAAATACGAAAAAATCGTTGTAAATACAGCAGGCAGAATTTTAATTATACACATTGAATAATATAGAGTATTAATTTCAACAAATACAAAAAGGATTGATACATTTTGCAGGACTCAGTAATAGAAATGGAAAGTTACAAAAACACTGTGTTTTGGTTGTGCATTCTGCAAAGCTAGTAAACTGTTGTACAGAAAGTATAAAAAAGACCAGTCAGATAAAATTTTATGTTGAATGCGAAAAAGGGAAAGAACATAGCCATTAGTTTACAAAATATATATTTGAGTCATCAAATTAACTTGTAAATATTGTTTTTTATTATGAACTTTGGATGTTTTAAATTAATAGTTAAAAATCTTCACAATTAGCCCCTTAGTTGTAGTAAATATTTTTTATAGTGTTTAAATATTTTTTAAATAAGATGAAACTGATAAAAATTCTAAATAAAAAAAAGTGTAATTACACTATTTAAAAAAAGTGTAACTTAAATAACTGGCAGTAATGTTTTTTTTTTAAAAATGTTTTATTGAACTGAATAAAAAAATCGTGTATACAGTTAATGATTGAATTTTTATTTACAAAGATTTAATCAGCTTAGTTTAATAGGTTCTCATGCCGGCTAGTTAAATAAAACTACCCTATTACTTAATTTTATACATATATATAATAAGCATACCCTTGTTTATGACATTATGTTCATTAAATTTTTTTTTTTTTTTTTTTTTTTTGTAAGTTTGGTGGTGTGCCACAATTGTTTAGATAGGGTTTGTTAATTTTTCAGCATATATCTGGAACTAATCGTACAACGACAAAACTGTAGCATATAATACACAAACCCATATGCTTCAAAAATATTTTTAAATAAATTTAGTTAGAGAAAAATTTTTTTTTAATTGTCAAGTATAAAAAGAAAAGGTTTTTAAGTATTAAAAAAAAATTTTTTTTTTCCTTCTTCATATTATTAATTTGCAAGATAAAAATATATATATGTAGTTTCACAACCCATTAAGTGTTTATTTATAAGTTTTTTTTCTTTAAAAAAAAAGTCATACATTTAATATAGCTATTACTGTAAAATTGTGTTAAATAAAAAAAATAAAAAAATTAATTAAGTCTATACATTGTAAAGGAGTATTTAGTTAGTTAATTTAAAACTTACACAGCTGTTTCAAAATAAATTATAAAAGGCTAAGCCATAAATAAATTCTTTGAGGCAGAAATTTTATGAAACATATTTTTCATTATTTTGTATTAATTTAGGTCAAAATAAGTGAGAAAGACATTTCATTATTAATTATTACTAATGTATGGTTATGAAATACAGCATGAGGGACCACTGCCTTTTTTTGTGTTAAAAGTAAAATCTACCAAATAACAATTTTTAAAATTTGTAGTTATTTAGATCTAAAAGAAACAATGAAATTTCTTTAATATACAAAATCAATTATTGATAAATTTTTTAATATAAATTAAAAATAAATTTTCAAAATATTTTCTATGAATTTTATATTTTAGCATAATTATAATTTTGATTAATTCAACAGATTTGTTTAGTAAATAATTAGACTGTTTCTTAACAGTTAAAAAATACCAAAATATATTTTTGCTTGTAATTAGAGTCCCAGAAAAAAAATATGCATAGAAGGTACTATGATGTTATCACATTAAATTTAGAAGCGTAAGACTAAAGAATGAAAAAGAGTTATAAAAATCCTAAATTATTAACAAAGATTATGTACCAAAGTAATCTCTTACAGTACAAAGATTCTAAATACTAATATATGAACATACAAAAGTTGTAATCATATAAAACAGTTCATATTTTAATGCAATGTTTTAACAATATAAAAGGACATTAAAGTGCCATACAAAAGAAAAAAAATATGGAATGTGGAAGTTCAAATGAAAAATATTCAGTGAAAAAGCATTTTATGATGTTTTTTAAAAAAACCAAAAACAAACAAAAAAATTTTAACATGTTTAATGTTCACTTAAATTTAGAGGTACTATATCTATATGTATGAAAAAGGTTGTTTTCAAGCGTTACATGTGTTTATAATATAGCAAATTTCATTGCTCTCTCACTACCTAATCACTATTAAGGTAAAAATAAGTAGAGTAATGCTAAATAATTAAATCTTTGTTTTATATAATATTTTTTAAAAAATTGTTTAAAAATATTAAAAAAAAAATATATTTACAAGTATTTCGATATCTTAATTTAGTATTGTAGCAGGGTGATTTCCCACTCGCAAAACAATTTCTAAATCAAAAAATAATTTTTATAATTAATTTTGAAAGTAAATGTGAAAAATAAAATAAATACACAATTAATTCTTTTCGTACTGCTTAAAATGCAACCAGTACCTGGATCAGCAAAACTCGTAAATAAGAGTAATTCTTGAACTAATTTTTGTCTTATTTTCTTATTTTTGCATTTTTTTTTAAAAAAAAAGAACAAATATTTAAGTGTTTCATGAACTTCATTATTATTAACATAATAAATATAATTCTTAACAAAACCATAAAAACAATCATAAATAAAATATAACATATCATTCAGTTTAGATAAAAATTAAAAGACATTGACACTGAGAAAATATTTTGTAAGAAAATTTTATATTATTGTCATATTATCACAATGCTTGTGACATAATTAGTTCATTAATCTATTAAAGTTTTTATTTTAAGCCTTTAATATAAAAGCAAAATAAAATTTCAACAAGATTCATGAACTAGATTTTTAGTGTATTTTATTTACAGATCAAAAATAATGTTGAAAAATCATAGATGTTTTGATTAAAATTGCAGGTTTGTACATCATTTTATATCATGTATTATTTATTTTTTCAATATTTAATTAAATGTTACAAACAATGCTGTAATCTTTTTTATGGCATAGAGCTTCATACAATGAGCATCTTATTCAAAAATATTAATAAGATACAAAACCACACATAAAAAAATATTGAAATAAAAAACATGAGATCATAAAAAAAAAGAATATACAAACTTAATTAAAAAAAAATTACCAATTTTTATCAATTAAGTTAAAGTTTAGCTACATGGAGGGTATCTGCTACATTTTAGATTTTCAAATTCATGACTTTTATGACTTTCCATGAATTTTTCATGACTTAAACGAAATTACTATTTTCTCTGACAAAAACACAGCAATAAATTTAAAAAAGCATTATAATAACATTAATTTAAATGATAAGTATAACCAAACTTTGACCAAGACTTTCCATGATTATTTTTAAAAAAATAGTTAAAATCATGACAAATTTTGTTCAATACCGAAATGTATAACTTTCGAGGTGCGCAGATACCCTCTATATGTTAAAACATAGGCGGTTTCAAAAATTTTTTATCTTTCAGGCCATTGTACTACAACACTTATAGTGCAAACTTCAATTATTTGAAGTAAGAGAGAAACATAATTAAAATCCTCCAGCTTCTCCATCCACTTTCATAAATACTATGTAAGTAACGTTTCTTTTCAGCAGAAATGGTAAACACTAACCAATAGTAAGATAAATCAGAAAAATAACTCCTAAGAATGAAATAGCTGATTTGATAAACTAGACTAGTCTTTCTTATAATGAAGGTCTTGTGTACTAAATAATTTAATAAGATTACTAAATCATTAAGTAAGTGATACATTGTTATAACTTAAAGATCTAAGTTATTACATTAAGTTGCAAAATTTATTAAATAAAAAAGATTTATGTAAAATACATTTTGCAATGTAAAATTCATACAGTAAAATATATTTTAAAAAATAATCAAATTTCCCATTTGAAAAGAAAATTTTTGAAGTTACGGAAAAAATTAACTATACATCATTAAATTATTATACTCAGATATCTTACATCCTAAAAACTCAAATATTGTGGAAGCATTCGAAAACAATGTTAATTACTTTAGCAAGAACTAATTTCTCATTTGAAATGAAGATAATTAATTACTATTTCTTTTGCACAAATAAAATAAGAACATTCAACCATAGTTAATATTATCAATGATACAATAAAAAGAAAATCTACTATATAGGTACATATATTTACAACTTTTTCTAGCTACAGAGATGGTGGGGAGGAGAACCTGCTCATTAATTGCATAGCACCTATGAACATTACATAGCAGAACATTTTACACAGCTCTATTTTTTACATGACTACGTGAAAATAATCATTCTTTAGATTTCTCTTTATTGAATGCAAGAATTTCATAGCTGCAGTTGATTATTAAATCTTTTCAGAGGAATTTAGCAGTTTCATTCAATAATTCTTTCTTCTTAAATCATGTTTATTGTGTTATGAAAATAAAGTATATAAATAACTACATAGCTGCCAACATAGATAGAAAAAAATCCAGTATATTTTACGAAATAATATAAATGTCTCAATAATTGTTGCATAATGTACCAAATATTTTACAAGTAAGGAATTTTAGGGATTTTTATAAGTAGAAAAACTGCAATATTCTATAGTTAAGATTGGCATTAAACATACTTGAAATGTTATGTGTTATGTATACTCATAATTTTGAATATTAATAGGCATTTAATTCATCAAACGTAGTTAAAAGATTTTTTAAATTAATTTAAAAAGAATACTGTGAGTAAATATAAACTGAACATTTTAGGAAAAAAAAAAAAGTTTTGAACTGATTTCTAGAAATGAAGTTCACTTCATTATGTATTAGTAATACTTTTTAACTATTCAAGCAAGCAAGCAATAATCTGCACAAAAAATTAATTTTAAAAGGATTTTTCTTTAGGAAACTTACTCAATTTTAGGGAATTTTCTAAAATGTAGAAAAACCAGGAGAATTTTAAATAAACCAGTAGATCAGAAGAAACAGGCAAAATCCAGTAGAAATGGTAGTTTAATCATAGTAACACTTATTCCTGATGTCAGTATATCTAAAGTAAAAAAGTTAAGGGGTCTGCCAAGACCTGTTGCAACAACCAGAGTCTAAGAGAATTGGATGGTCAATCATTTATATTTCTGTTCTTAAAGAGTGGTGAAATGATTATAACATCTTTCACAACATAGTAACTTATTTTTATAAAAAGTTATTAGATAATATTTGAAATATATTCTTCATATACCAATTAAAAACATTTTTATTATAAATATGCATTGTAAATGTTCTATTTTTAATAAAGCTTTGTTATAAATTTTTTTAAATGTAATACATAAAATATAAAATATATATTGATTGGTATTTATTAAGAAACTGTTATCTTTGCAAATTTCATTTTATTTACTAAAATAAATTTTTAAATTAGGATTAATCTCATTGGGTCATCTATTTTTGTGCGTTAATCATGAAAAATACATAGACACTTTTTTAAATTCTCTAATTATATTTTGAATGTCAAATGTCTGCACTCGGTTTGCCTTGAAACTGTGTGGCTGTAGATTGTGCACTGTCTGCTTCTTTTGGCAGTTACTGCCAAATACGAATTTTCAATTGAAACTTATGTTATTTCCATCATCTTGGAATTATTGCCAAAGACTAGAGACAACACTTTATATACTTACACTCCAGACGACAGATAATTTTATCATCCATATACAACCTCTACGCCATAACTATTCGGTTAAGCTTACAGAATGCTTGTTCTCTGCCGCCATTCCTTTTATACCCCTCTCTTACACTCTCCTCACTATCAGCGTCATCTGGATAAATTTGCATATTATTTTTGAATTATTCTTCCTGTAATTTGCATATTATATTAGAATTTTACAGGAGAAATTTTTACCTTAGAGTTTGTGTGATTCTGAATTGGATATGATTTTAATTCTCTGCTATGCTATAGGCTTCATGTACTTAGCATTGGGAATTGAGACACTATAATTTATCTTATCGGAATTTTGACTTTGAGTGGAATGTAGCTACCCGGTCATGTGATGCTGATAAATCCTGTTAAAAACGACATTCAGCAGGATGGCATATTTGATTTGAAAACAATTTTAGACAGGCATAAGTGAAAAAACACTCAATTTCATAAAAATTGGTTATGGAATAAAGATTTCAAATTCATATGCAGGGAATTCTGTAGTGTAGAGGTATTTGTATATGGAAATAAAATCTTCTATATAAAATGCAAAGTTGCTAATATTAATAATTCTCTAAATATTGCACATAACAATGCTTTGAATAAAATACTTTTCCTAACAAGACTTTCGATAAAATAACGCACTATAATTTCTGTTTTGTACTTTTCTCTTAACTTTTTTCAACTAAATTATTTGAGGTACCATTCATTAATTCTTTTTTTTTTTTCTTAATAAAATAAAAATACATGCTTTATCTGAAAAAAATCTATTAAGAGAAAACAAAATACATTTAAAATTCAAAATTTCCATGAAAAAAATAATTCATAAAGCAATTAAAATGTGAGCATAAAATTAAAAAATAAATAAATTACTGATACAATATTTTGTAGAAATGTGACACAATTTATGAGAGATTGAATTATGTAATTAAATAATATATAAAAAAAAAAAATAATAAAATGAACTATAAAACAAAAACGAGGTTTCTCAGGTGGAAATGTTGTCAAAATAGGTAACAAATCCTGTTGCATACGAAGCCACCTTCACAAATGGATCAACCATTATTGATTTACAAGTTTTGAAAAAGCTTCGATAGATTTTCTTGAATGATTATTTAAGAAATTTTTGTGAGGAAAAGTAAAAAAAATACATATATCAGAGCTGCATTTGAGTAAAAAAGAGCTGCATCTAAATTATAGGAAAAATTCTGGAATACGAAACTTTCTTCCACAGGCATCCCTGAAAAAAAATCTAAAATATGAGTTCACAGCTGCCAACATAGATAGGAAAAAAAATCCAGTAGATTTCACGAAATAATATAAATTCCATGATAATTGTTGCAAAATGTACAAAATATTTTACACATAGGGAGCTTTTAGAGTCATCAAAATAGAAAAACTGCAATATGATTATTCACCAGATACGATTTCACATTAAATGAACTTGAAATGGTATGTATTGTGTTTATTCATAATTTTGAATAGTAATAGGCATTTAATTCATCAAAGTGAATTGAATTTTATAAACGAGGTTTGCTTCATTATGTATTAGTGACACTCATTTAAATATTCAAGCAAGCTATAATCAGCAAAAAAATTCTATTTCAATAGGGATTTTTCTAAAATGTACGAAAACCAGGAGAATTTTTACCAAATCAGTAGAACTGGCAAAATCCAGTAGTCTACTGGAAAATCCAGTAGATTTGGCAGCTATGTGAGTTGAATCATATTAAAACAAAATTGGCCCCCTGAAAAATATTTTCAGCGTGTAAGAAGGCAAAAAATTTACGAAGCTTGCACAATAGATAGTTTAAGATTATTTGCTAGATGAGAAACATCTACTACGCTGTCTACCATTTCTTGAACGGCGACTACAGACGGAAAGTCTGCGGCCGCTTTCTTTGTACTTACGACTAAAGTTTTGAGAGAGTCACATAAGCTATTTGAATTTTGCATAACTTGCGTCTTGAGCTCAGAGTTACTTAAGTTGCGGTGCACAGTATCACCAATGTAGACAAGTTTGTGCGCACCTATAATAATAAACTTGCTATGTCCTACGAATACTTTGGGAGGTTGGTTATTCTTAATAGTCATTAGAAAGGCATCAATGGCTTTAGTTAAATGCGTGATATGTGTTTCTAGCTGCACACTGTAAAATGACAATAACTGCACATCCTTCGGATCTAGGGGAGAGACTTTATCTAGGATCACCTCCGTGTGGCTGACGACGAGAACCTCCGACTGTTTGACAAGCTCATCAAAATTCTGAGACATCTCCTTAGATAGGGTTGCTTTTATGGATTCGTTTTCCTTCTCCACAGTTTCTTTGGATTCCAGATTTACGTAATCATATTCATTGAAATATTCTCCGCTTAACTGAGACTTCAGGGCATTGTTTTGAGGAGTTGGCGGAAGAGGCCTCTGTTGCAATTTGGTGCCTGGCTTTGCAGAAATGGGTGGCTTGGCTTTTATGTTGGGTTTAGGTGCTACAGGTGGTTTAGATTTCTCACAAGTACTTTGCTCACTTTTAAACAAAAGCGTAGAATTTCCCTGAATGAGAGAAGTGACTTGTCGGACATCTTCAACAAGGTTTCGAGCGCAGGAAACCAGCATGTCTAGCTCATCTGGAGTGTATGATTCCTCAGAATAGGAAAGATTCGATGCAATCCATCCTTTATCATCTAATGCTTGAACACAAGTTTTTATGGTTGTGCAAGATTCTTTGATTGGGCTCACCAGTTTATTTATTTTGAAGCAAAGAGACTTATCAGCAGCATGGGCAGAATTTGCTAAAGCACCCTGGAAAAAATTGAACAAATCTACTATGGAGCTTTGGAGTTTGTGACAGGTCGCCTGAATCTCTGGTAGTTTATTGTTCATGTTTTCACATTTTCGCCAAGTTGTACTCACAAAGCTGAAAAGTTTTGAAATCGAACTTTGAACCTCTTGATGATGTTTCATGAGGAGTTCCACAGCCGATTCACGATCCAATAGCATTTCTGCACATTCTGGAACGATGCTTGTAAATTCTTTCTCTTCAGAAGGTTTATATGCAGCGGCAGTAATTTGACAACAAGAATCAACGACATCTGTCTTGGGTACAGGGCACGTGTCTCGCATTGCTTGAGGTGGTATGTCGTATACACCATCAAGGGTAACTGGGGTTTTCATTTGTTTTGGGTCTATTATTTGTGCAGGCATATTATTTGAAGGTACATCATAAGTCTCTTGCGATAAAGAACTTTGGTGAGGCAAACGGAGCACAGGTTGCGGTTCAGGGGGAATATCGTACACGTCGTTCGGATGCTGCTCTAGACTGGATCTGTTTGATCCCCCACCCACACTCGAAAGCGACAAAGTCTCTATGCTGGAATGACTCCCAGAGGGTGACCGGAAAGACGAGCTGCCTGATGTCGAGTTGCTGGAGCGACTGAAGGCCCTCCCATCGTACAATGATGGGCTGCTTTTACAAAGAGAAGGGGGAACATCGTAATTGTCGGATATAGTTATAATATGAGAAGGTGGCAAATCTTTATCTGAAGGCTTGGGAACATCGTAAGTGCTAATTTGATCCGAGATTGGATCGTTTGCTACAACAGGTTCGTTAGCAGAAACAGGCACATTTGTTTTAGGTGAATCATAAACAGTCGGAATGGGTGGAGGTCTTAAATTATGAGGCCTTGGTTCATCATATGCTTCATTTAAAATTAGTTTTGAGCTCAAGGGAATGTCGTAGCTTCCTATAAAAAGCAAATAAGTAATATATTTGAATATAATGAATTCATAATAATGAGTTGAAGATAACAAGTTTTGAATAATTTGTTATCATTAACTAAAAAAAAAATTCAAAAAAAATTTTTTTTTAGACCCCTGTGGCAGAATTTTTTCAAGTCATCTGCAACAAAACTCTCTGTCACTAATATTTTTCTGCAAGATACTTTTAATAATAATAAACAAATATGTTACTAATTTAAAGCAGCAAAAGCGCTGTGTTTTGGATTTAAAAACTATGGAGAAATCAATAGCAATAACTGTCGAAAATTCGATAGAATTATTGCCTTAAAAAGTAAATACTCAAATGCACAATTCAAATTTTTCATATTGTTTGAAGTATATCGTGATACTTAAAATCCATGTGAAAATATATATCAATAACTGCCAAAAATACAATCGAAACCTTACATCAATTTACGATACTATCGTCATAAATTGAGCGTGTCAAAAAGTGATTATCTAAATGCATAATTCAAATATTACGTGTAAATTTCTGTAGAAAAGAAAAGTAATTTTTTTCAAAAGAAAAATCTTTCTGCAAGAACACTGTAACGTTCTGCGACACCGCGAGTCTGCCACGGGGGTTTTGACAAAACAAATAGTACAAAACTAAGGTTGATTTTAGAAAAACATTTTAAATTAAGCCTGTAAAGAAAGAAGTTTTCAACGAACGAGTTGTTTAGTTTCAACATTAATACTAAAGAAACATATATTTAAAAATTTAAAGAAACAAAATTAAATATATATATATATATATATATATATATATATATATATATATATATATATATATATATATATATATATGTAACATAAAAAGCTCCTATTAATCTTTTTATGTTAAGTTTCTTCATTAAAAACAACTCCTAATTTATTACTAATAATTTCAAATCGAAACACTTTATCATACTTTTAAAAAACCACACCCTGTTTATAAATCTATTTTTGGCCCAACTATGCATAAATTTAAATAAAGACCTTTCTCCTTTTAAGCTTCGTGGGAATCACGTGATCTATTTAATTAACCAATAGTAATTTATGAGATTTCCCTCTTTTCCCTAAATAGAGACATTTTCGGACTTTTTGCAAGATTTTCCCTACCAGAAAGACTGTTCGTGAATGGAGTTAACATCACTTTTTTGCCCCCACTCAACAAAGTATGACGTAATAAAAGTTACTCTGCTTTCATTAAAATCCTGTGTCTATTTTCCTGCTCGGACCGACTGCATCATTTTACACACACACATATATATATATATATATGCAGAGGGCGGCTTGCCAGTTCGTCACTGGCGACTGAATATTTAGTGATCATGAGTAAGTTTTGTCTTGTAAAATTTTGTGTTTTATATCAAACTACCATATTTTCCTTTGAGTTGAGAGTTTGCTTTAACCCGCTATAGGTCAAGGGACTGAAGGTCGAACACAGAAAGTCAGAGACACTTGTTATTAGCCACCATAAAACCAATTTATGCACAATTTAAAATACATTCAAAGTTGAGTTGCTCATTCTATTTTTTAAATTAATAGTTAGTTTTAATTCAAAATTACAGTAAAATTGAAATAGGCTATTGGGTGTATTTTTTAGATTTATATAAAGGCTGTTTATAAAAGATTCAGAAAAACGATTCAAGAAAAACATTAACAAGATTAATATTATTGATCATACTTAATTTATAAAGCTATGTAAAGAATTAAGTTAATAATTAACTTAATTTATATTATTAATGTAAATTATAGAATGGCCCCTAATAAATTTGTAGCTTGGTTCAGTATTTCTTTAATGAAATGATTAAAAAATTTTTTCAATAATTTTGAAATCTCAGTGCAATATGTATTGAAGCTACACATTTTTGTCAGAAGTAAATTATTATATGGTCCAAGCATTCATAATAGTTAACAAATCTGAGTTTATTCAATTTTTTGTTTCAAATATTTTTAAATCTAACCGTTAAGAGTAGAATGGAATGACAAACACTGTGTTTACTAATTGTTAAAATAGTGAATTCATTTTATACCTTTTACCTATTGAGTTTTTTCATTGAAGTACTGAAAATTTTAAAAATAATATGTAATACAATAATAAAAAGTAACAATTAAAAAAAGTAATGAAGAACAAAAAAAAAGTTTGAAACATTTTATGCAATTTATGGGCAGTCCCTCAGGTAAAATATCCTAATATTAAAAATCTGAATTATTTCTCATCATTATTAAATTAAATGAATAAAAGGGTAATTTTGAGGTGATTAAGCTCTCTCATTGTTGACTTCTCTGGACCCACACGAAAATACATAATTAGTCGAGTGCAATGATTATGGTATATAAGACATACAAATAGAACAGAGCGAGAACGTCATTAGCTTGACAGTGACGAAGAAGATTCACGATCGCAACACTCGAATACTCATGTCTTGTCCCATCCATCTCCTTCGTTGTGTAGGAATGTACTACAATATTTCCCCCTTATTTTATATTTTTCAAATTTAATTGCCAAAATCATTTTTTAAAAATTTACACAATGCTTTCTTTTAGAACTATGTTCAATGTAGTTTTCAGTTCGATATAGTGTCCTAACTTACAAGTTTTTAATTTATTTGGAAATCAAGACAGAAACTAACGTACTTCCTTCTTCTATGACTCTTTAATGGTGAAAGCATTCAAAATGTTAGATAGGAATATGATTCTGTTCTATGCCATCTGTAACCCATTTCGATTGCCAATAGTGCTTCACCAGCAAGAAAAATAAAATTTTCTCAAGGAAAAAAAAATTGGCATAGTTTAGATAGTCTCTAAGATCAGTGAAAATTCAAGACATTTATTGGTTCGATTTCAGAGAGCAGAAGCCTGAAATCGAGAATCTCTTGCAAAATGTAGCACATGAGAGAATCTTTTCTTTAGAATCACACCTGCGGACTAGAAAGTATTTTTGCGAAATGATTGATGCTTTTACACGCTACGAAACGATGGTTAAGCCGAAATAAAATACGATTGCATGAATTTTGAAAAACAACGCTATTTGCACAATTCAAGGCAAAAATTTACATGGTAAAGAAAAAAAAAATCTTGTTTTAGAAAAGGAAAAATTCAGCACAGTTAAGGGATTTTAAAAAACTCTACACACACTGAATAACTACTAACTACAATTATAATCTTAAAATATAATACTTATATTTTTTTTCATTGAGTTCAAATTGTAATAAATCCAAAAAAGTCATTAAATGGGTTTTTAAGACATACATAAACTTACATGAAAGAGATAGTCATAAAATTTTGCAAAATAATATATAAATTGCATGAATTTTTTAAAGCTTTTATATTCTTGAATTAAAATAGCATTTTTGGAAAATTATTGGGGAAGCACCTTCATTGCAAGTAACTAATTTTTAAAAAAATAATTGTTTACATAAATTAAAAATAAAATTTGGTGACATCAACAGAGGTAACTGACCTGAAGGGCTGTAGCGTGGAGTCCTTTCGTTTAATTTCGTTCCAGGAGGAACATCGTATAAGTAAACACCGCCAATCTTTTGTGGGGTAATAACCTTAAAAAGAACATTTACTATAAAATAAAAGCAGCTTTGGTTAGCATCCCTACAAAATAAAATGTTATCAATTGAAACACAATTATTTTGAAGAAACACTTTTAAATGCCCAGAAAACCTCCAAAACCTTTGAGGTATTCAAGCATTTTTACTTTTTGGCAAATTTTGCTAGTATGTTTACACATTTTCTCTTTGAAGTAACATTCACTACATCTGTATTTACTTTATTAGTGTTCACTTTTTAAATTCAGCAAATAAAGGTATTTTAAAAATAGTATCAGCAAATTATAATATAAATAAATAGAGTAACTCGGTAAGTTAAGTAAACTTTTTATTTTAAATTTTTTATTATTTTTTAAAAATCTTTAACTAATGAAACTATATTTTTATTGTAAAGCATGATTCTCAGAATACATGATGTACTTCTATCCAGTTTTCGAGGAGAATTGCTGATTAGACAATAAATTACTCGCTATTCGATTCATGAAAGAGTAAAAAATATTCTTCATCTTAGCTGCAAATTAATTTCTTTCCTATTTTTTGTTTATATTTATTTATCAAATCGTTCATTATTTATAGACTAAAATAAATCACTTAATAGCCCTTTGTGTATAAATATTTCTAGACTAGAGAGTTCACAGTGGTTAGTGCTCCACAATGTGGCAATGTAGTCAGTTTCGCACACAGGCAGCTTTTATTTCTCAGAGAAACTGGTACCCATTGATCTGAAGCTGGATGGGTATCAAAGCCCCCATTGGAGATCGAACTTCAGATTTTCACAATAGTTTAATGCTCTACCCATTGACCAATTGCAGCTGATTGACTAAATAATTAAGTATAAAGTTACGTATATATTGGAGAAAAAATTAACATATTGTAACATTGAAAATATTAGCAACAAAATTTTTTTTATATTTAAACTAATGAATTATATACTTTTTTATAATTCAGCCTCGGAGAGCCATAGTGGCTAGGGGATAGAGCCTTCGAATGAGGTGAGCGGGGTTCGAATCCCAGCAATGGCTGGTCGATAGGAATTTCGCATCCAGCTTGCACCAACTACAGTGCTGATGTAAAAATATCATCAGTGGTAGACAGATCATGGGTTAGAGTCCCCTACCTGTAAGGCTAACCGTGCGAGGTTTTCCTTTCCATGTCATTCAAATGTGGTCTAGTACCATCAAAAAGTTTTCCACAAAGGTGAATTTCTCCCAATACTTGATCCAGGAGTTCCTTTGTCTTCTGGATTGGCTTGAACATAAGTAGCCGTAAACCCAAAATCGGGTAGAATGTTCAGCAACGGTTATAATATAAAATTCTGTCTCAGAATTTTATTCAGCAAAATAGAAATTTCTCCCTCCCAAAAATATAAATTAGTGGCAATTGTCAATGAATTGATTGCTCAATCAAACAAAAATTTTCAAACATAATTATTACAAAGAGGAAATGTAATTTATCCATATTATCTTATAATATTTAAAGAAGTTGTTTTTTGCTTTTTAAAACAATTATTTTCTTCAAATAGTCGTCATTACTAAGAGCAGTAGTTCATTAATATTTTGTAAAATAAGAGTTCTTATTTCAGAGTTTCTTTTCCCTTTTTTTTTTTTTTTTGATACGTCATTGACAGATTTTGCTTTAATGCTTATTTAATTCTATGTTTCACAAAAGCTGCTTTATGTAACTGACACATAAAACAATTGATATGAATGCTACGAAACTTTCTGTAGTAGGATGAACATCCAGTTATATTTACAACTGATTTTGGAACCAATGCTTAAAAACAAGTTAGCAATAATCAGCTAGGAAAATTAGGATCAGAACGAAAAAGCCAGGGCTCGAAAAACAGCCCGTCCTCGGCGGTCAAAAATTCCCCGCAGACAACGAATTTCTCGAATCTGACGTCCGCGCGGACGGCCATTTTCCCGTTAATGTTCGTGATCCATTTTCAATTTTTTTTATCTTACAAGAGTCTAGTGCGAGCGCCTCACTTCTGAAACGACCCTCTAATCTAGAAATACAGCAACATACTGCGCATGGTGGAATTAATGTTTTTTCTGTCTGGGAAAATTGCAGCGGTTGAAAGGGGCTTTTCAGCAATGAACTTACAAAAAAAAAAACACATTACGTTCTGGTCTTAAACAAGAAGCGTTAAACGCAATTATAAACATCTACCTAAATGGAAAACCCCTTTCAGATTTCTGTGCAAAAACCTCTGTAAATCTTTGGCTTGATTATGGAACAGGCAAACGCCATATTTGATTCATTTAAAAAAACGCAGTACCCTCGGATAAATTTACATTACAGATAACTTGACTTTTGTGAATTAAATTATTTCATAAAAGAAATACTAGGTTACTGTTAGTAACCTAGTATTTCTTTTATTACTGTATAATGTAATCCTAGTAACTACTAATTCATTATGCAATTTATATCAATATTTGAAGTAAATAAGAGAAAATTACAGTTTCATTTATTTTGAACCTACGGGTTAGTTTCAAAGGAGGACGAGTACATTGTTGGACAAGCCGTCCTCGGGGACGGGTAAAATTTCTGAGTTTTTTCGATCCCTGGAAAAAGCATTTAGAAGATGAGAATGTTACAATTTCTACTGAGATATATTCTGAAATAGAACCAGCTTTTGGTTGGCCGTTATTTGGAAATCGCTATTTTTCTCTAATGCGAATTTCATGAAAAAAAAAAAAAAAATAACAATAACAATATGGTTGTTTTTTCTGTTAGCAGTGGTCAATGAAGAAAATTAGACTGAATTAATTTTTTTTAAACTATTAAAATCGTAATAACTATTCAAAATGTTTCTCAGAACTTATATCTTTTACATACCTATCTCAAAAATTTTTATATTTTAACTGTAAATATGTAAATATTCAAAAATTGTGTTCCAGGTTGTGTAGCTAAGTCATTAAACAAAAAAAGCACCCTTTAAGTACTTTTTAAGCACTCAAAAAATATTTTTAAGCACTCTATATACATTAATAAAATGCAAAATAATTTTCAAAGACTTTACATGATTATGATAAAATAACTAATTTCTGGCAAAGAACTTTTTTCTTGATTATATTAGCCATTAAAAAATGATCAAGAAATATTTCGGTTCGATTTCACAGGGGGGAAATGAAGCTTGAAATTGAGAATATCTGGCAAAATGCAGCAGAGTTGCACAATAATTTCACCGAACTCAGCTTACTATATGCACATGCGGACTCGCAAGTATTTCTTCAAACATGTAAAATGATGGGCGCTTTCAAACGCTACCCCAGACCGACGGTACGCCGAAATGGATTGCGGTTGAATGAATAGTGAAAACGTTGAATAGAACAATGTGAAAAGTACCCTTTTGCATAATACGTGGTTAAAATCGACATGGTCAAGAAAAAAATCTCATTTTGGAAAAGTGAAAATTAAGCACTTTTTTAAGAACCAATGAAAAAAGCCCCTTTAAGGGGTTTTAAAAAAGGAAAATCGAAAATAAGCACCTTCAAACACATTTTTAAAAGGCTATGCACCATGTGATGACCCATATTTTGAAGAGTTTAATGAAAATGCTCAGTGGTTGTGAAGAACTATGGCCCAGCCCAGAGGAAAGATCTCTTGGAAGAAAAGGTGCATTGCATCAATCCTAGTTGACCCACTTTTTAATGAATGTTGTGAAAAATCAGATTTAGAATGCTTAGCTGTTTATTAAATTTTTCTTATGAATTTTGTGTCAGGCATTACATTCAACCACTCTACAGATAAACAGTGGTGGCCAAAAGTGAGGACATTTTTTTGAAAGTTTCATGCTTTTCAACTTTGTGTGCTTATAGAGTATATTAATTTTCACTTAAATACAAACGTTTATATATCAAATTGAAGGTAATTTAATGTAGAATTTTAAAATAAATAAAGTATTACAATATCTGTATTACAAAAAAAGTTATGCAACTAATAGTAAGATCTATCTTAGATTTGAATTTTTTTAAGTGATACTTACACAATCAATACTTAGTAGGATAACCCTTATTTTTTAAGACAGCTTCACAGCGTCTTTTCATCGAGTGAACGAGTATTTGGAGTTCATTTTTCGTAATCACATGGTGCCAAGAAACAATTATAGCTTCAATAAGTTGTCTTTTATTGGATGGACGTTTTTTTTCGTACAAGAATTTTCAAACGTCGCCACAAATTTTCAATTGGATGAGATCAGGGCTGTTTCATGGCCATGGTAATATATATATGCCTTTATTTTGAAACCACGCTTTGCATACTTTTGCTGTGTGGCATGGAGCTGAATCCTGCTGAAAAAAAAAAACAAATGGTGCGTTGTTGGGGAAGAGATCCCTGATGGAAGGTATCAATTTTGGTTTCAGGACAGTTTCGATGTATTTTTTTTTTCCATTCAGGATGCCATCAATCACTTGAATTCGGCCCATACCATCTGCAGACATACATGCCCAAATCATGACATTTGTTGGGTTTTTTGTAGTTGCTTCAATGCAATCAGGATGAAGTGCTTCACCTACTCTACGTCTCACGTATTTCCTCCCATCACTACCAAAGAGCGATATTTTACTCTCATAGCTCCAGATTACTTGCTTTCATTGATTTTCTGACCATTTAATGTGTTCTTTTGCCCACTTAACTCGTTTTATGCGTTGCTTTAGATTTAAATATGGTTTTTTCCTTGGAATTCTAGCTTGTAGTCCAAATCCTGATAACCTTCTTCTTATTGTTCTTGAACTTACTGCAATACCCGCTGCAATTATTTCACATCTAATGGCATCTGATGAAAGTTTTCTATCTTGAAGGCATAGCCGTTTAATTTTTTTTAACGGCAGTAGCACTTGTGGCTGACGCCCGGTGGCTGAGTGGTAGCGCTTCGCGCTTCCGTGCCACAGGTCCTGGGTTTGATCCTCGGGCCTTTGAGTCAGCCTTTCATCACTTCAGTGGGTCGATGAATAAGTACCAAGCATGCTTGGGAACTAAACATTGGGGGTTTCGGGGTCGGCTGACCACCTAACCGGAACCACCTGCACCCCAGAGCCCAAGAAAACTGAGATGAGCATAGTAGGCCTTGGTCCCCTATGGCTGTCGCGCCACTGAGTTTACTTTTAGTAGCACTTGTGCATTTTTTTCGGCCTGATTTGGCTTTATTTTTCACTGATTTCGTTTTTTCATAACGAAAACAGAACTTTCGTACACCAGAACAAGTCACTGAACCACCAACTTGTCTTGCAATTTCAGCATAAGAGAGGCCATTTTCTCTCAATATGACAATTCGGCTCCTTTTTGTAGATGTCCAATTAGTTCTTCTTGTTGATGACAATGTTTAAAATTAGTTTAATTAAAAAAAAAAGGACTATAAATATTCAAAAACAGCAATACTCTATTTAATTGTACTAGTATGCATCATTCCGCAAAATATTTCCACAACAATAACTCTTTTACCATCCAAATAACCTAAACTATAGTTACAGACATTTGATTGGTCCTAAGAACAGTGTTTGTGATTGGTTAGCACGCTTTTATTACAAAACACTTCCTAATTCAAAACGATTTGTGCTTGTTTGTTCTACTAAAATGAGCATAACTTTTTTCGTAATACAGATATTTTAATTCTGCTTTTGTTATTAAATTCTGCATTAAATTACCTTCAACTTGATATATAAACGTTTGTATTTAAGTGAAAATTAATATATTCTACAAGCACACAAAGTTAAAAAAGATTAAACTTTCAAAAAATGTCCACCACTGTAAAGTGAAAATTAAATAAAACTCTTATCATTTCCCTTTTAGTAGTCAACTTTTAATATTTGAATAGATAAATTTGGTGTTTAAATTACAATGCTGAATGCTAACAGTTGAATTCTATAACAAAAATACCTTATTGGGATTCGATGCCCAACTTCTACGCAGAGAAAGTGAATTATCCGTGCCAAGTCCTGTTGAGTCATACATGCCAGGTAGTAACCTGAGTCGATTTCCAGGCACAATCCCCTGCCTTCCACGAAGGGAGCACAGCCACCATCCTTCCAAGCTGTTGGTGTTCTGTTCTAAAACGGTGAGGATATCACCTTTTCGGAACGCAAGCTCATCTGGAGCCTCAGCCACATTGTCATAAAGAGCTTTTGCAAGACAGTTCTGGAAAAGAATAACAAAATAAATGATCCCTGTTTTTGTCTACTTTAAAAGTATTAACTGCTTCCCTGATTATCTCGAGTTAACTCGGGTACGTACCTATATATTGCAAATATTTATCATCCCGAGAAAGCAGAATATGTCAGTCGAAGCAAAAAACATAATTTGTTGTGATTGGAAGTTTGCCAAGTTTTATTTGTTGGACTACATACGTGTTTTGTATGATTGTATATACGATGCCGAATTTACATAGCAATAAGAGTAAAAATAAATGGCGTATTCCTTCACTGACGTTTGAAAAGTATCACTTTGTGTTGTCCCTTGTTTTAAGAACTATCATACAAAGACTAATATTTAACTTTTTTCATTTGCCCGAAATAACTCGAGATAGTAAACTGATTTTAAATTGAAAGTTTCTTACACATAAAAAAATTCAAATTGCAACTTAAAACTTGTACATTATTTTTTTGTTTTAGTTCCTTTTATTCATTAATAAAATAAAAAAATATGTTGATTTTTTTGCATTTTTTTAAAAAAACTAATGGGTAAGGGAAGTGATTAAGGAGACATACTATGATACTGAATAAAAAATACTTCCAAAGTTAAAATACTACAAGTGGTTTATTCATCAGAAAGGGCAAAATTTTTTATGGCATGCATGCCACTAGGTGGCACATGGCAGGTACTTTGGTGACACACAACAGGTTCAACATAAACTACTTATATCCACAATTACTAAAAACAACGTTAGCATTTGAAAAGTACTAAAGTCAAATCCATTTGTAGCAGAATCCGAAAATTTCAATGTAACGAATATTTTCTGAATCCGCAAATAAATCTCCATAGAAACAATGAATTTAAAATACCGAAATTACGAAATTCGTAATCCGATTTAAGGATGATAAAAAAAAGCAAAAATTCTCATTTTCTCCCCATCATGATGAAAAGACTTTTCATAAGTAGACAACGATCTCAGAATTCAAATATTTCTGCATCTTCAAAATAAAAAGTTTCAGATATGAAAGGGAACACCTTGAAACCCATTTATGTTTGAAGAAGTAAAAATATATGTGGCTGTCCAAAAGAGCGTTTTCCTGTTCAGTTGTTTGAAAATTTGCATCATTTGGAGAAGTTAGTAACATCTACTGCTTCTAAATTATTTGTACAGAAAAAAAATTACAGATTACGTAATTTCCGATAGGTTAGTGATCATAAATCCATTGTTCCTTTTAATTTAATTGTTTTTGTGAGCTTTTAAAATACGAGGGTTGCTATTTATATTTCTGGCCTAATAATGAAAAAACAAATATGTAGGATCGAAATTGGTTTTATTGTTTTTCAAAATATTCTCCGTGATGATCAATACACTTTTGCATGCGTTTGAACCAATTTTCAAAACACTTTTTCCAGTCCGATTGAGGTAACTCCAAAACATGCGTTTTGAATGCATCAACCGCTTCTTCGGGGGTCGAAAATCGTTGTCCACGTAATTTATTTTTGATGTGTGGGAATAAGAAGAAGTCATTGGGTGCCAAACCAGGGCTGTACGGCGGAAGACCCATCAGTTCGATCTTTTGCTCCGTCAGAAATGCCTTTGTTTGAGTCGATGTGTGAGAGCTCGCATTGTCATGATGAAGAATGATTCGCCTGTTCTTCTGCTTTTTTCGAATTTCTCCGACGACTTCTGGCAAACAAATGGTCGTGTACCATTCAGAATTGACCGTCCTGCGTTGCTCTAACGCCACTGTTGCCACATGATCGTTAATGCCGAAGAAACAGGCAATCATTTGTTTCGATGTGCTTCTTCCTCGAACAACTTTTGTTGGTTTTGCCTCGTCTTGGAAGACCCATACAGTGGATTGCTGTTTTGTTTCCGGCTCATATGCATAGATCCATGATTCGTCACCTGTGTAGATGTTATACACAGCCTTTGATGTACCTTGAACGTATTTTTCCAACATTTCCTTGCACCAATCGACACGAGCCTTTTTTTGAGCGTTTGTCAGATTATGCGGGATCCAACGCGAACAAATTTTTTTTTACGCTCAAATGCTCATGCAATATTTTATTGATGCTAGTCATACTAATATCCAAAGACGCCTCTATCTCACGGTATGTCACATGACGATCTTGCTTTATCAGTTCACGCACAGCATCGATCTTTTCTGGCACAACAACGGATTTTGGACGACCTGCACGGGGATCGTCCTGGATCGAACATCGACCACGATTAAATTCGTTATACCAATTTTTTACAGTGCTGTAGGATGGCGCTTTATCGCTGAATAAAGAATTAAGTTCATCGAAGCACTCTTGTCTTGACAATCCATGTCGAAAGTTATGAAAAATAATGGCACGAAAATGTTCACGATTCAATTCCATTTTTTGAAAGAGAAGAACTTTTCAATTTACTGTCAACAACACAAATGAAGCTATAATGGTAAATCGTTTGCTGAATTTATGTTTAAAAATATCAAACTTTCGATTAAAATCGTCTGCGGTCGCCTAGCAACACTTACTGTTGCCAAGGCCAGAAATATAAATAGCAACCCTCGTATTGATATTTTCAACAAGTTGACATTAGATCAAAATTTTCTACAACAGATCAAAACTGTAATTAAATGCAATATTTATTAAATATATAATCTCATTTAATATTCACAATTTTACATGAAATTAATTAAAAACAACTTTATAAAAATATTTTGTTCTCATTAAATATTTACTTCAGCTTTTCAGCGGCATCACATTTCCAAAATAATTTATTATTATTTTTTTTTAAGAACTGTATACAGGCGAAATTACTTTTTGGAATCTGATTGGTACAAATTGCACTTCCATCAATCAGGGTGCATAGCCAAATCTCGCAACAAAAAATAAGCACCTTTTAAGTACTTTTTAAGCACTCAAAAACATTTTTAAGCATCATATACATTAAAAAAATTCAAAATAATTTTCAAAGACTTTTACATGATCATGATAAAATAACTAGTTTCTGACAAAGAACTCCTTTCTTATTATAAAATGATCGAGAGATTCTTCGGTTCGATATCAGAGGGTGGAAAAAGAAGACTGAAATTGAGAATATCTACTTGTTACACATGAGAGAGTAATAATCTCACCGAACCCAGCTTATAAAGAAAAAAATCTCATTTTAGAAAAGGCAAAATTAAGCACTTCTTAAAAACGCCCAATGAAAAAAGAGCACCTTTAAGGGCTTTTAAAAAACGAAAATAAGCACATTTAAGTACTTTTTAAAGACACTACGCACCATGATCAATGTATTCCAGAACAGAGCAGAAATTTTTGTTTCACTTCGTAAAAAATAAATAAACAAATAAATAAAGAGAGAAAAAAAAGAAAAAAAATTTAAATCAAATATTTTAATTTTTTTTTTTATAATAAATATTTCTGGGGAACGGCGAACATGCTGCATGGAATAAAATTTGAGAGTAGCGAACTTTCTTTTATATGACCACAGGATGGATTGTGTACAAATTTTTAACATATCTGCCGAAATTTCAAATGAAATTCGATATTTTGTATCAGAAAAATAACTTTAGTACATTACATAAAGATGTAAACAAGGAATTGCAATGAAAAGGACACAATGAAAATAGATTGTTTGAAAACTAGACCACTTTGCAAGCCATGTTATCTTTAAGTACTTTCACATGCCGAAGACAAACCCTTCACGAATTTCCGTTCTGACTGGAACCTATTTTCCGTAATTTTTTTTAAGACGTTATTTTCATTGTTGAAACAACCCAAAGAACTTTTCAAAACATTCGTTCTTTTTTGATGAAAAATAGAGGGAAATTATTTGATACCACTAATATGCAGATTAATTAAGGTCTTCCTACATAACGTTGGTTTCTTTCATTAATGTTCAATGTTCGTTTCTCTATCAATTAATTAGTTAATTCTTTAATTTCTCTTTTCATTAATCTTTATTATTTTCCATGTTTTCCTTATATATATATACATATACACAGGGTCATTCATAATTCCCTCTGTTTACTACAACTGGCTTCAGTGGTACATGTTACTGCCATCGACCGGCAACTGCTTAAATTAAAACTTGAATACTTTCGTAATAATTTCTTTTGTTCTTTTTTGCCATATTGGTCTTCGTTTTTTTACTATAACGCTACGAAACCCCGGAGGGAATTATGAATAACCATAGGTATTTAGTTTTATTCTGTTTCACTTTCTTTTAAATATATCCTCATTATTTCTGTTCACTGTGAGATAACACCAAGAATTTTCCCATCGGACAACAGGATTTCCTTTGTGAGAGGATGAGTAGGGAATCAGCAAGGAAATGTTATACGAATAATAAAAGAAAAATTTTAATTTTTGGAAAGGGTTGCGTCACCTTCTTTCAGAAAAAGTGAGTAGGCTAAAGCCTTCTTCCCCCCGGTACCTTGTTTTTCAAGTGATTAATCGTGAGAGGTTTTTGCGGCTTTTTTTCTCCGTGTAATGCTAAAACGAGTTAGTTCTATCAAAAAGTCCGCCACGACGACAAGATTTCTCCAGGAATTGCCTTGTCTTCTGGATTAGGTTCAAAATGACAAAGCTATGGCGTTGAACCCAAAACTGGGTCCGTTGTTTAACAACGGTTATAAAATAAAATAATATTCATGCCCAATGGACTCGTGGTGGCTCAAGGGATAGAGTGCTCGCCTTTCAATGGGGTGAAACAGGTTCGAATCGCAGCGATGGCCGGTTGATACGAATTCCGCACCCGGCTCGCACCAACCGCAGTGCTGACGTCAGTGGTAGACGAATGATATGGGTTAGAGTCCCCTTGTCGTCAGTCTAACCATGGGAGGCTTTAGAGGTTTTCCTCACCATGCAACGCAAATGCGAGTTAAATCCATCAAAAAGAAGAGGCAAATTTCTCTCAATACTTGCTCCAGGAGTTCCCTTGTCTTTTGGATTGGGTTCAAAATTACAAAGCTACGGCATTGAACAATAGTAGTCGTAAACCAGCACCAAGCTCATGCGCCAAATTTGACATGTTTTAGTTTTTATAAACAAGCCTACCAAATTTAGATTATCTAGCACAACTCCTTCTTTTTGTTTCTGTATATTTCGTTATCATAGTGGGACGCGAGTAAAAAGCAATAAGTTTAAATTTTCAGAGATAGTGACAATGGTAGTACATACGCTAGTTTTTCTATTTGTTCTAAAATGTAAAATAAATAAGTAAAGTTTAATTTAACTCTCGCATGTTACGCCACTGAATCTTAAAAAAAACAAACAAACCCGTAATTAGTAGCGCAAAACGTTTTCTCTTCAATTTAGACTGTAATGCGCTATTTCAATTGATATCTTATATATAAACGATGTTCCCGCTCCGAGAATGAAATCAAAATCTTCGATGTGGAGAGAAATCGATTCTATCATAGGCGTGGGTGTGAAGGATACACTCTAACGACGATCAAAGGATAAGACTTCATGACCTGCCTATAAAAAAAACATCCGAATAATATCATTCAGAATGTTATAATAATTCAATGAGATTTCAATTTTTTTAAAAATATTTTCTGATTTTTTTAATTTTAATACATAAATAAAAAAAGATTTTTTTAAAAATATTTATTAATATTTTTCTTTTTCCCTTTTTTCATTGTTCTGTAAGTTTTTCATGTTTTCTCTACATTTTGAAATATATATGTCCGCGCCCTCATTGGCTTTAATTGGCGATATTGTAGAGCGCTAAGCTTAACTTCCCAGCATTCTTTTCATTCAATAAAAAATTATTAATCGATACAGTCCACTCTGACTCTATTAGCTCCGACATCTTTGGTCCTAGTGACTAGAGCAGAGAACTAGCCTCAATATGAGCACAATTAATTCATTAACAAATCTTAATCGCCAACGTGGTGCATTAAAAACAAAAATAAACAAATTTCAAAAATTTCTGGAAGAATATGATTCAACGCAGCAAGATGCAAGCGCCGCTGCTATTATCCTGAAAAAGAAACTGAAAGTGGCGATGGAGTTACAAACATCGCTATCTGAACTTATAAAAGTGTATACGCTCCTTCCAGAAGAAACAGATCTCAAAGACAACTTAGATGTAGCTTTAGAGATAGAAGATGAAATCGAAGAAATAGAGGTAAAGATTAATATTTTACTCTCTAAAATTGATAATAATAAACCTAATGAAACGGAATCAAATGCTTCATGCATATATAAAATTCCTGATTTACCATTACCTTTCTTTTCCGGAAAATATGAAGAATTTTAAAATTCAATTTAATTCTATTATTGGAAATAATAAAGAGTTGAGCGACACACAACGACTGTGCTATCTTAAAAGCTGCCTCAAAGGCGAAGCAAAACGCTTTGAGTCAGCCCAAGATACATTTGAATCTTTATGGTCTTCCCTTGAAGATAGATACGAAAACAAACGAGCAGTTATCGATTGCCATGTTAATAAATTATTAAATTTTTCAAGAGTCCTTGACTCTCCTAATCAGCTCATGCAATTAATCGATAACACTAAATGTAGTTTGCGAGCATTAAACTTGCTTGAGTTTAAATCAAATGAGCTAACAGATGCATTGATCATGCACATTTTATTCCAAAAACTTGATCCAGAAATTAGAAAAAGTTTTGAAATGAAATTGTCGAAAAACGAAATTCCCAAACTAGACAATTTTCTAAGTTTTTTGGAAGAACGTTCAAGAATTATGCAAGGTCTAAATATTAAAGAGGAAAGAAAGCCCCATTTTAGTTCAAGGCCAAATACAGAGAAAATGTATTTAATTAAATCGAAAGTGAATAAGCCATGTTTACTAGGTTGTAGGGAAAGTCATAATCTTTATAAATGTGATAAATTCAAACGAATGCCCGTAAATCAGAGAATTGAAATAGTAAAAACTCATAATTTGTGTTTTGCATGCTTAAATAAGCACTTTCCTAATCCTTGCATGTCAAAATACACTTGCTTTTGTAAAAGCAAAGATCATCATTCTTTACTTCATGAAAATATAAGAAATGAGTCATTTACATTTGATACACCAGCGGAAGAGAAAAGGGAGACAGACATCCACTTCTTCCTTCCACTTCTTCGAACACGTTGTTTACGAATAAAAACGAAAATGCCAATTGCGTGATTTTAAATACGGCAGTTGTTTATATTAAAGATGGGCAGGGCATATTTAGACCATTAATAGCCACTTAGGATAGCTGTTCAAGTTCGAATTTAATAAGCAGTAGAGCTGCTAATTTATTGGGTTTAAAGAAACTAAAAACAAATGTTCCGATTTCTGGTGTTAATGACTCGTGCATTACAGCTAAATCATTTGTTCGAACCGAGTTAACAAATGAAGAAAATAATAAATCTTATTATTTAGACTTGTTAATAGTTCCATAAATTGCTGTTCTTCCACCCACATTTGTAAACATATCGAATTTTAGTTTATCTGAAAAAATAAAGCTTGCCGATAATAAATGGAATAAACCTAAACGAATTGATGCGCTTTTAGGAGCGGAATTATTCTTTGAACTATTGAGTACGAATAAAATTAAAATTAAAGATTCCCAATTAATATTAATTGAAACGTTTTTTGGTCATGTTGTATCGGGAGTAGCGAACAACTTAAATTCTAATTTAGAGAAAATTAACGATTCGTGTTTTTTACTAAAAGGAAGTTAATTCAAATTCAACAATAATCACTCAAATTAATGGATTAGGATAATTTTATTCAAGCATCGTGGTTCAGTGGTAAATGTAAAACTGAAGAAAGTAAGTGTAGAAAAAAAATAATAAATTTCTTGCGCTCAGCGCCATCTGGTGCTATAAATCTTAATTGATAGTATTCACAATTATTAACACTCCCCACTTGAACTCCTCCGAGTTCACCAACATTTTAAACATAAAAATAAGACAATTAAAAAAAAATAACATTTAAATGCAAATAGTTTTGAAATGCAATGCAAAAATTAACTTGAAAGAAAGAAAAAACAGAAACTATTAAAGTTTATCATTGTTCATTTCAGTCATTGAGTTCTAAAGGATAAATAAGCTGTACTGGGCGCTTATATTCGCCGTTGGATTTGCGAATAAGGCAAGATCTTACAAGTCCATCACGCCCTTGAAATACTTTTGTTATAATACCTATGTCCCATAGTAGTTTTGATTTTGTGGTGCCCTCCATCAAAACCACATCTCCCACTTTCAAACATTTTGTTAAGTTAGGAGAAGTAAAGTTGTGTGCAGATCTCAAATTAAACAAATAGCGCTCCTTCCAACGCTTCCATAAATTAGCCAATAATGTAGCTTGGTATTCTTTTCTTTTTATAAGAGCCTTTTTGGTGGATTCTTTATGGATGGTTTCAATGAAATGGGCTGGATATTCTGCCTTTTCTTTTCCAGGAGTTAAAAACTGAGATGGGGTAAGAATTTCCGGTTCTCCAATTTCGTTAGTGACGTAGGACAAGGGTCGAAGATTAACGATGGTTTCTATTTCAGTCAATAAAGTGGTCATCTCTTCAAAATTTAAAAGAGCTTTTCCAAGTATTTTCTTTAGAGGCTCTTTGACACTTTTTACCAATCTTTCATAAAATCCTCCCCACCAAGGGGCAAGTTGGACGATGAATTTCCAGGATATTCTTTTAGCAGCAAGAAAGTTTTTGAATTCGGAATTTTCCAAAATATCAAATAATCTCTGAAGCTCTTTATCGGTACATTTAAAAGTCTTGGCGTTGTCGGAGTAAATTGTATGACCTCTTCTGGAGAGAAATCTTCTGAATGCGAGTCGAAGTAGACATGTCTGTGACTAATTCAAGATGTATTGCTCTCGTGACTGCACATGTGAACAAGGCTATATATGATTTCTTTATTCCATTTTCACCCTTGATGTAGATTGGTCCGGCAAAATCAATTCCGCATACAGTAAAAGCAGGAGTTTCACTAATTCGATCTTTTGGAAGCTGTCCAGTCATTTGGGTAGAAGGTTTGACTGTGTATCTGCGACAAATCAAACATTTCGAGACAACCTTTTTTACTAATTGTCTTCCTTTAGGTACCCAAAATCTTCTCCGAATTTGTACTAGAGTGCTCTCTACTCCAGAATGAAACACATTTTCATGTTCTCGCTTGATGAGCAACTCTGCAAATTTAGACTGTCTTGGTATGATTATAGGCTTTTTCTCATCATAAGAATAATCTCCTTCATCCAATCTTCCTGTGATTCTCAGGATACCTTTTTCATCAAGATAAGGAGCTAAATGGAAAATAGTAGAAGAAGATGGAATAGGCAAACTAGATTGTAGAGCTCGTATCTCACTTTCAAAGAATTTTGCTTGAGTAAGCTTTACTAATGTATCTTCAGCATTTCGGAGCTCTTCTGCAGTCAAAGTGTCCATATTCGGCTTAACTTTCTTTAAACAGTTCAAATATCGCTTTACCCACGCTATGATTCTAACAACTTTTTCGAGGTTGCTAAAGTTAGCGATATTTATCAACTCAAGTTCTTCACCATCTACACATTTCATAACGGTGACTTCTTTTTCACGATACTCAATTTGTTCATCATTTTCCTTGAAGAGTTTCAATTCTGGCCACATTTCGGTCGGAAGGGACAACCAAGATGGCCCCTTCCACCAAATGTCAGAATTCTTTAATATACTCATGGAAGCACCTCTACTAATAAGATCGGCAGGATTGTCAATTCCGGGGCAGTGGAACCAGTCCTTAGGTTGAGTAATCTCTTGAATTTCTTCCAATCGGTTACGCACAAATTGTTTAAAACGAATGGCAGGAGTTTTTATCCAACAACACACTATAGAGGAATCACACCAAAAGAAACTATCACACGGAATTTTTATGGCTCTAGTAATAGTTCGAAATAATCTAGCAGAGAGGAGGGCACCTAGTAGCTCAAGTCTTGGTAATGTAATCCTTTTGAGGGGCGCAACTCTACTTTTAGCTGAAACAAAACATGTAGAAATATGCCCATCACTAGTTTCTGATCTGATATATGCAACTGTACCATAACCCTTTAAGCTGGCGTCAGAGAAGATATGTAACTGTGAACTTACAATTTCTTTGTTACCTGTTTCGAAAAAATAATAACGCGGAATTTTCAAATCATTAAGTTCACCGAATTGTTTACATATATCGCGCCACTGATTTTCTATGTCTAAGGGTAGCTCTTGATCCCACTCCAATCCGCTTTTCCAAATGCTTTGAACTAGAGATTTTAGAAGCATTGTAAAGGGTCCCAAAAATCCTACTGGATCAAAAATACGCCCAATGATTTTCAAAATAAATCGTTTTGTTATTTGTCCTGTGTCTAACAACTTTAACAGATATTTGGACTCAAAGTAAAATACATCTCTTTTAGGATCCCAACAAACTCCTAAAACTTTAAATGGAAAGCCTGATTGACCTAAAGATTCCTTTTCATTCTGAACATCTATACCTGCATTCTTCCATAATTCACGTAATTTTTTATCATTTGTTTGAAATTTTCTCAATACCATGCCCGCATCCCGAAATATTTCAACACAATCCGAACTTATTTGAAATGCTGTATCTGTACTGTCACTCCCCCCTATGACATCATCGACATATACCCTTTCATTTAGTAATTCATAAGCAAGAGGCTTTGATTTTGCAAACTTTTTAATATGTTCTTTAATAGTTGCCGCTAAGAGAAAAGGGCTACAGTTGATACCAAATAATACGCGGCAAAATCTATAAATTACTGTAGACGAATCATCATCGGGGTCATCTGACCAAAGAAATCTTGTGACATCTCGATCTTCTTCATTAATTCCTATTTGTAAGAAAGCTTGCTGAACGTCCCCTATAAAAGCAATCTTGTTTTCCCGAAACGCTAGCATAAGTTCATAAATATCGGGGTATAAATTTGGCCCAATATACAAACAGTCGTTAAGAGACAATTCGTTTTTCTTATGTGCGGAACCGTCAAATACAATCCTTAATTTGCTAGTTAGTTTGTCGTTTCTTATAACCGCCCTATGAGGTAAATAACATTGTTTATAAGTTAGGGGATCAGTGTTTTTAACTTTCTCAATTATCCCTTCATTTTCGTAAGTTTTTATAACTTTCTTATATTCTTCAAACAATGATTTATCATTTTTAAATCTCCTTTTTAATTTGTCAAACCTCTCTGAAGCCAGCTCAAAGTTATCATTTAACAAATGTTTTGTATTAGGTCTCCAGAGAAGTCGTACACTATACCTATTATTTTCAAAATGCAAATCAGAATTAAAACCTTTTAACAATTCACTTTTATTTTCAACATTTTCTTCGTTCATAGTGTTTATTCCTAGTCCTTCAAGGTTCCAAAACAAAGAATAATCAACATCAGATATTATAGTATTATTTACAATCCTACTTAATTGGCAATTATTCATGAATTTCCCTTGAACCACAAAACCAAATAAACTATCGGTTGCAACGAGTCTTTTTCCCAACCTTAAAGACGTATCAAAGATTACGTCATGTAGGAAATCGGCGCCGATCAAAATGTCTACATCAGCTATTTCTCCGGTATCCGAAAGAAAAATATTATTTTTCCTTGCTAATTTTTTAATTCTCTCATGGGGTGCGGCTATTTTCCCACACGTTATTTTTTCTACTACGAATGCCTCAATGCAAACATTTAATTTTTTATCGTTTTTGTTCTGAAGATTCACTTTCACTAAATCGTAAGAACACCCCTTGGAAATTTTTTCTCCAAAACCGAAAACATGCAACCGTTCAGTTTTAATGGTCCTGAGGTTCAACTCATTACAAATATCACGTTTCAAAAAACTGCGATGGCTACCAGAGTCATATAAAATTCTAACCAACTTCTTTACATTACCATAAATCAAATACGCTAAAGAAGTCTGTAAATAGATCATTTCATTTTGTTTTCGCCTCGAAACACATGAAGCAGTAACGGATGCCAAAGTATCGTTTTTCTCTTTCGACTCATTATTTATTGCTGATTTATCACAAATTAATTCGCTATGCGGTTTCTTACATAATGTGCAAATACATTTATTCCAACATTTTTTTGATGTGTGGTATTTCTTTAAGCACCGGAAACAGCGAAATTGATCTTTAAGCATTTGTTTTTTTTTCTTCGATGGTCAGAGAACAATCTTTCGATTCGTGATTTTTGGAATTACAAAACAAACAAAATATATTGTTAGATGCCGAAACTAATGCCGAGGAAGATGAGAATTTTCGATTATAATTATGTTTACTATGGCTCTCCGACCGTTGCTGTGTTTCGAAATGAACACTTAGTTTTTTAGAACTATTAGACAACACATGTGAGGCTTCTCTACATTCTACCTCTTTTCTAATAAATGAAATCAGTTCATCAATATCAAAATCTACACTCGATTTTCTATTTTTATTATAATCTAAATTTAAATCCTCTGGTAGCTTTTGTAAAATAACAGGACAGAGTAAATTACCATAACTACCTTTCGTTACATTCATTGATTGTAAACTGCGAATGTGAATTTCACATTCGTCATAGAACTTACGTAAAGCTTTAATATCATATGAATTTCTTACAGAATTAATTGATAAAAGTTTATTCATGTGACTACTAATAATTAAATCTTGCCTACCAAATCTTTCGGTTAGCAACTTAATAGAAGAATCATAATTACTTTCAGTTAATGAGAACCCAGCAATTGCACTCAAAGCAACTCCCCCTAAATACATCTTAAGATAATTAAATTTATCAATTTTTTTAAGACTCTCATTACTATGTATAGCTATGTTATAGCTATTCCAGAAACTGTGCCACTCACAGGCATCACCAAAAAATTTGTTTATCTCCAATTTAGGTAATTTAACGTTAGCAACGTGCGAGATATTTCCATAAGTTATATTTTCTTGTAAATCATTGTTACCACTATTAACCGTTACTTCCTGTCTTGTAGTCTGGCTTTTCAATAAATATCTTTCGATTCTGCCTTTATAAGCCACTACTCGATCTTGATACTCTTGACTTTGTATAATTTCACTCTCAAATTCATCGCTCTTTTTAAAATGTTTTTCAATATCCAAATCAAGAGCCTTTAAATTTTCATTTTTTTCAACTAACTGATTTAGTGAATCATACAAAGTATCATAATCAGGAAGTGTTTCTAAGAACAATTTGTCTATCTTATTTATCAATTTCGTAATCAACTGTCTGATTACAGCTCGTTTCGATTTTAATTTCTCAAAATCATCCATTATAAAAAAATAAATAGCTCGCACGTTACTGCAATAATAAATCCAAATGCATATATATTTAATACAATGACATATCAAAACAAATTATTACCGACTTCACGGAGACCAAAACAAAACAAATGTTAACTTACTCGCTTTCATGCAGATGGCCTATTTTTCGGCCGTTCATGCACCATAATTCAAATTCAACAATAATCACTCAAATTAATGGATTAGGATAATTTTATTGAAGCATCGTGGTTCAGTGGTAAATGTAAAACTGAAGAAAGTAAGTGTAGAAAAAAAATAATAAATTTCTTGCGCTCAGCGCCATCTGGTGCTATAAATCTTAATTGATAGTATTCACAATTATTAACAGAAGTTAAGACGTTAACTTCCTTTTGGGAAATAGAACACGTAAACGAAATAAAACCATTGGTTGATGACGAATTAAACTATTGTAATGAGCATTTTTTAAATACTCACTACCGAAAAACAGATGGTAGATACGTGGTTGAATTGCCGATTAAACAACAATATTCAGCTAATATTTCATTAGGTGACTCAAAACAAATTGCGTCTAAGAGATTAAAACAATTATGGAATCGCTTAGATCGTGATCCTAAATTAAAAGAATTATACATTAGCTTTATTCGCGAGTACGAATCTTTAGGTCACATGGAAGAAATTTGCGATGATTCAATTCCGGACGAAGGATATTTTTTACCCCATCATGGTGTATTGCGGCCGTCCAGCACTTCAACTAAATTAAGGGTTGTTTTTGATGGGAGTTGTAAAACTACGAATGGAATGTCTTAAATGATTTTTTATGTAAAGGCGGAATAATACAGGACGATCTTTTTACAATTATGGTTCGTTTTAGAAAACATATTTTCGCATTTACGGCCGATATAAATAAAATGTTTCGACAAATCGAAATAAATCCGTTGCAAACTAAGTATCAAAACATTTTGTGGAAAGAGGGACCTCTCAAGGTGTACAGTTTGAAAACCGCTACCTATGGTTGTGCATCCAGTCCAAATCTTGCTACAAGAGTTCTGCATCAAATTGCAACCGACGAAGAAAAGGATTTTCCTAATGCCTCTAAGGTTTTAATGAACGATTTTTATATCGATGACTGCCTTTCGGGGTCAAACAGTATTGAGGAATTTAATAAACTAAGACAACAACTAACTAAGCTCCTTCAAAAAGGACAAATGAACTTACATAAATGGCGTTCCAATGCCATAGATACTTCAACGGAATCATCTCAATCTTTTCCCTTCAAACAAGATTGTGCAGATACTACCATAAAAACTTTGGGAATACTGTGGAATAGTAGAAAGGATACTTTTCACTTCAATGTCACAGCAGCTTTAAGCACGAATTACACTAAACGTGAAGTATTAAGCCAAATTGCTAAAATCTTTGACCCATTGGGCTTACTTGGTCCTGTTATCTGCAGTGCTAAAATATTCATGCAGCAATTGTGGCCTTTAAAATGTGAATGGAACGAAATGATTCCACCTCACGTTTACCAAAAATGGGACAAATTTTTACAATCTCTTTCTTACTTAGAAACTTTGCATATCCCAAAATGCATTATGATCCTTGAACCAACGATTATTCGTCTTCATGGCTTTGCAGACGCCAGTGAAAAGGCCTACGGTGCCTGCATCTACATACAAACTGTTTCCAAATCCAATGTGCCTTCCAGTCAGCTAATCTGCAGCAAAAGCAGAGTGGCACCTATTAAGACCATAAGTATCCCCAGACTTGAACTTTCAGCTTGCTTACTATTGTGTCAACTCGTGCATCGAGTTATTTCATCTCTAAAAATTAAACGATACAGTCCACTCTGACTCTATTAGCTCCGACAATATATATATATATACTCGAAAAGAAGAAAAGCATTATATATATGTAATATCGGGGTATCAACGATCAACCCCGCTATTTTTTTGTAGTGTTTTAATTTACCTTGGTTGAAATCATGTGAGCCAATAGATTTTAACAGGCTTTATTTACTGGAGTATGGTGTAAACAGAGGTCTCCCCCACTCTCCCAGCTGGAGGGGGGGGGGTGGACAAATATCAAGACAGTAGCAGCGAAGGTTAGATTGGCATCTTCGTACAGCAAAAGTCATGCGAAAACAATCGCTCCCGCTTTAAATACTTACACAGAACTACGTGAAAAGGCTCAGTCTTTGAATATTTTGTATCCTTACGCATTAAGGAAAATCATTTAATGCTTCCTAATATGGAAGTGACTTCTTTCGAGTTTTCTGCAGTCTTATTTAAAATGATTATTCCAAAATATTTTTTTCTAAGCATTTATTGAGGAAAGAGTAAAGAAAATACATTTACAAATTATATACATGGAACAAAAGCTCATGGACACAAATTCCTTGTACCATATTCAAAAGACAACTGCGCGCTTTTTTCACATATAGAATATAGTTCTTTCATGTCATGTGATCTATAATATTTATTAATGTGAATGATTTTCGGCGTCATAAAGGCATTTTACTACGCAGTATGGACTCATTTTATAAATAAAGATAACATTACTATTTAATGAAAGTTAATATATACGCGGAGAGCTTAGTTTATATATATATATAAACTTAGTTATATATATAACTAAGTTATATATATATATATAACTATATATAATTTTCGATTATATACTGCTTCCCTGATTAACCCGAGTGAACTCGGGTATGTATAGATTGCAAAGATTTATTATCCCGAGTAAACTCGGGCATAGCAGAATTCGTCCATACGTTTTGTTTTATTACGTTTTTCCGCGGCCGGAAGCAAAACAAAAAATAATAATAACCAGCTGTGATTGGAAGTTGGTTAATATTTGTTTGGGAGTTTTGCTATTTGTGGGACTGCAGAGATGTTTTGTACAATTGTATATACGATGGTTGATGAATTTACATACAAAAAAAAAAAGAGTAAAAAAAAAATAATGGCGTTCGCGAGCGAAAGTGAAGTAATGCAGAGGATTTTTCAGATTATGAAGATGTGAACATAAACAAAGTCTAATATTTAACTTTTTTCATTTGTCCGAGATAATTTGGGATGGTAAATTAAATATTTTTTTACACATAAAAAAAGTAAAATTTCAACTTAGAACTTGTATATTATGTTTTGTTTTAGTTCCTTGAATTTATTATTAAATTAAAAAAAATATGTTGATTTTTTGCATTTTTTTTCTTTTCTTAAAAAAAACTGGTAAAGGAAGCGGTTAAAAAATTGGAAATATTTATTATTTTTATTAAATTGTAAAACAGCGATGAACATTTAATAAAGAGCATACATTTATAAAACAAATTTAAACACTTGTCCCAGACCTCTTACAGTACACTACATTCTCTTTTCTGAAGGGTTCACCACAAGATAAGCAGTAAGACTCCATTCGTGGCTTTATGATGCTCTCTCACACGCATGTTAAAAAAACAACAACGCCTACGTACATGTTGAAGATGCCTTCCTCGACAAGCATCTGTTTTAATTTAACAAGAGTTTTTTTTTTTCTCTACTTTTTAGGCACCGAAGCATAATAAATTCATTCTATCCCCCGAGTTGATTTTGGAGTCGTGCCCATAGCATCTTGTTCGCGGCATGAATAGTGTTTTCAATATAAATGTTAACAACAACAATCTCGAACTCGTGACCCGCTCTACATCCGGTTAGAAAGTATACAACTGCCTACTACAGCTTATTCTGCGAGGTGATATTTTTAAACAGATACAGCCAAACCCCGCTAGAGAGAACTCCCGGATATAGTGAACGAAATGTTCGCTCTCGTGCTATATTATTTTTTGTGGATATAGTGAACGAAAAGAAGAGTTGGAAATCATGAACTTTTTTCTATCTTCGATTGATTTTTCCCCTTCATTTTGAAACTTCTACATAAAATATATATACCGATTTTTTAAACCAGAATGTAGCCATTTTTTCTTGTTTGCTTCTCAGTTTCCAATCCCTAAATACGCAAGACGAAGGGTAATAAAAATAACACATTTTTTGTTACATTGATTTTTAATAATTTTTTAAATTTCTTTTTATGAGTCATTTATTTAAATAATGTGTAATTAAAGGGAGCAGTTCGGAAAAATTAGTCAAAATTGTTTGCAGTACGGATATAGTGAACCGAAATTTCGATCCTTCGAATGTTCGCTATAGTGGGGTTTGACTGTATCTTTATTTTTAATAAAAGAAATAAATTATATAATTTCTGAACTCAAATCTGTTGTGTTTCATAAGATAATAATTTAGTAATTCTGGTCAAGTGAAAATTTTTGTTAGTTATTTAGGGGTTAAGAAAGGTTGCTAGATTTAGAAAGAACTCGCTTTTTTGGCAGTTCATCTATTTTTACTCGTTTATTACTGTTTGTTATTGGTGCAAATGTTAGCATATTGTTCGAGCAGCATTTTACAAATATCCTTTAGGGTTAAATTTCAAAGTCTTTATAGTGTTAATAAAGTAAGAATTGTTTTATAACGATCCTTTATTCAACTAACAATTCTTACGTCTTGAAATGATAGGTTTTCGAATAACAATACTTCTTCTTTTAAACACAAATAATAAATCAGGTAACAAATACTCACATACAAGAAATACTGTTCATGAGATTCTCAAAACTCAATGATCACGTTGTGAACCAAATGACTTCAAAACACATCAAAAATAGTAACCGGGAAGTATAGGCAGTCAAGAACTTGCAGCGCACCCTAGTGTAGGCTTTCTACGACATTATCGAATAGATAGAAAAAAGTAGCTTAAGTGAAACAAATAGGATACTTTCTTAAAAATTTAACTAGTGATTAAAATTTTTATCTAAGAGACAGTTCGTAAAGTATGGAATTTTATAATTAAGATAGGCTCTTTCTTTAATTCATATCACGAGTTCAGTTAGGGTAATTCAAATTGTTGAGTGGGAATAGTGGGGCAGACAGGAACACAGTAAATATACAGAGTACTCAAAAATTTTGATTCCAGATAAAACACTGTTTTCCTACTTATTTAAAAACGACCTTTAAAAAAAAATTATATCTTCATATAAAAATAATGTATTCCGATCAAACAATTATCACTCTTTTCCAGGAAAATGCCAAGAAAACTCCATGACACATTTTTGGAAAACACAGAAATATTTCATAAACCATTGTATTCACTAAGAAACAAAATTTTACTTGGCAAAGGATTAAGATGATAATTTTATATTTTAGATAAAAGTAATATTTTGCACAAGAAGCAAAAACTTTTAAAACTGTTTGTAAAAAACTTTGCAAATATAGCCATCATACGTTTTACTAAAGATTACGAACAAAAACTAGTTTATTTTAAAACTTAATTGTGTAAAATTACTAGCATTAATAGTAAACTGCAAATAAGGTATTATTTAAGAAATTGAAACTATTAATGACAATTGTGTTAACAACGATTCTTTAGTGGCTACTTTATAAATTTTATTTTATAACCGTCGTTGAACAGCCGACCCAAATTTGGGTTTACGACTACTAATGTCCAACTCCGTAGTCTTGTAATTTTGAACCCATTCTAGAAGACAAGGGAACTCCTGGATCAAGTATTTGGAGAAATTTGCCTTCGTGGAGGACTTTTTAATGGAACCCACCCGAATTTGCGTTACATGGAGAGGAAGACCACGATAACCTCCCACGGCCAGCCTGACGGCAAGGGGACTCTAACCCATGATTCGTCTACCACTGAGGATATTTTACGTCAGCACTGTGGTCGGTGCAAGGCGGATGCGGAATTCATATCAACCAGCCATCGCTGGATTCGAACCCGGGTCACATCATTGGAAAGCGAACGCTCTATCACCTGAGCCACTACGGTTTTTCAGTGACTAATTTTTAATTTTATAACCGTCGTTGAACAGCTAACCCAATTTTAGGTTTACGACTACTTATGTTCAATTCCGTAGCCATGTAATTTTGAACCAATCCAGAGGACAAGGAAAGTCCTCGATCTGTACCCCAAAAGGTATGATTTGTTATGGGAACCAGGGTTTGTGATTTTTTTTACTTTTTAAAAAAAATCAAAATAATTGGATTTTTTTGATTTAAATCGGATTTTTTTTATTTAAATCAGATTTTTTTGATTTTTATTCAAATACATTATAAGAACTTTAATTTTTGATTAAAAATACTTTATAAATGTTAAATCAAAATAAAATTAATATTAAAACTATATTATAACAATATTTTAAAAGCTCTAACTTACTAAAATAATTTTTCATTATAATACATAGCTTTGAATGCATAGCAATCATTTTGAAATACATGCATGAATGAAATTTAAAGACTAAATAGAGAATTTAAAGATTACTTCACGGGTCTGTCTAGGTTTTTCTGAGAGGTACCTATTTTGTAAAAATTTAGACATAATTTGTGAAAATTAAATATTATACAGTCGAACTCGTTTATAACGAGAACAAAGGGACCGTAACATGTACTCGTTAAATCCGAGTGCTCGTAATAAACGGGTCCTCAAGGCAGACGTGCAACCAGGAGAGGAGGGGGGGGGGAGCTTGGAAGGTCAGATGATTGAGTTTACAACTAACCCCTCCCCAACCAGCAAAAAATTTCTAGTTGCGCTACAGTCTTAAAGGAAAGAAACAACCTTTTCACTCAACCATTTTGCAATGTCCGCCATGTTTGTGGACTTTGCTTCACCGCATATTTTTCCAAAAGTTATGCCATGTCTAACTTTAAAACGATCAATCCATCCATTCGAACACACGAACTCAGAATATCCAAATTGTTCAGCAAATTTTTCCGCTTGCACTTTTAGAATAGGTCCACTCACAGGTAAATCAGCACTACGTTGCACCTTCATCCATTTAAAAAACGCTTCGTCCAAATCCTCTTTCGAACACTTCTTCAGTCGTTTATAGTCTGTTTTATTTTGGTCGTATGCATCCATTAACTTGCCTTTGTTTTTAGCAGTGTGGAAACAGTAGATGAAGACAATCCATACCTTTTGCAGATTTCAGAATTTTTAACACCGTCATCCAACTCCCAGAATTTTTTTTTTTTTTGATTTCGCGCGCATTTCTTATCATTTGGAGAAAAAAAATAAGACAGAAAGACTAGAAAGATGAGAAAAAAGATTGCAAGATAGAAAAATATCGCTCGTTAAAAGCGACTTCTGTTCCATAGACTTAACATTGATCCAACCAAATATTCTCGTTTTCTTCGGTAATCCCGGGTTCTCGTTAAATCCGAGCTCGTTATAAACGAGTTCGACTGTATTAAAAAATTAACACAAAAATATGGTAAAAATACAAATTTATCTTTTCTTACGAGGCTCAAAAATAAAATTTTAAGAAAAAGTATTTTGTGAAACTACAGTTTTTCCTAAAGCTGTGAAGGTACCGCTAAACAGTATTAAACTTGACTTGGACAGACCCCCGTTCTTAAACTATTAAACCAAATTTTCAATTAGCAAACCATAATTTTAATTTAAAATTGTGATTTTTTTCCCTTGATTTTTAAAATGACAAAATAAATATAACAGATTGTGTTTATAAATGTATTCATTCATCAAAAAATAAATAAATATTTAATCTATATATTTTTATATTAAAATATTCATTTTTAATCTTATATCAAAATAGATAAGTAAAAAAATTTTTTTTAAAGAATATATGTACTCATTGGAGTTTTTTTTCACAAAATTTCTTTATAGAAAATCTAATAATGTCAAAGATACTGTAATCATATTATGAGAAAAAAATACCAGTTATCAGTTAATAATCCCACTGCTTCAAATAGACTTTGAAAGAGTTTTAAAGGCATATGGAGTACATTTTTTGGCATATTAGAGTAATTTCTTTTTAATATAACTTCAAGTTTTAGAAATATAAATTTTCCACTAATAAAATATGATGTAGATTTTAATTCCATGCTTTTTCAATCAAAACGCTGAGTTTTAATTAACATTATTTGACTTTTTTAAAAAAAAAAATTAATGTTAATTAATAATTTTTTACAGCTATGCAAGTCTATATTAAGACTGCATTAAATGTTTACTTTAATCTGTACTTTCAATCTCAAGAATCAAAAGACTTTTAAAAATGTAAGTTCAAATGTGTTGGAATTTAACACACATCAAGAAAGAAAGTAATTTTGTAAACTAAAATTAATTAATGCAGCAATTTATTTAAAATAAATTTTAAAACTAAGAAAAGAAAATAATTAAAGTATCAATAATTTAAAATACAATTTCTTAACTTTTTAAAGTCAATATATATAAAAAAAAATCAGTTGATTTAAATCAATGATTTTTTTAAAAAAATCATTTGATTTAAATCATGATTTAAGACAGAATTTTCGTTATATATCTCACTGTACGAAATGGTTTAACAATAGAAAATTCCTAATAATTTTAGTTCTTTTGGAAATTTTTGATTTTAAATTAATGGTAAAATGATTATCAAACTATTTTAAACTATTGATTAAAAATAAAAATGATTCTTTTTAAATCTTTAAGATAAGAAATAAAAGTATACTAGGGAAAAAAGACCGGGTTTTTATATCAATGCATTCTTTTAAAAGAAATATTAATTGATTAAACTGCAAATTAAAATCAATATTAACAATTATTGTCATATTGGACACCAGAAATCCAAATTTTTCACTTAAAAGTTTTCAACATCCAGGGGTCTGTCCAGGGCAAATTTACTATCGTTTAGCGGTACTTTCAAAAATTCAACTTAAGGATAAACGGTAATTTCACAAAATAGTTAAAAAAAAAAGCAAGTTCTAAAATTCTTCCCACCCCCCTGCCCTCTCAAATGCTGTTGTTGTATCCCCGTAAAAACAATAAACCTGGAGTTAATTACACATTTTGATTTGCAATGGAATCCACCCGTGGTTTGCTATTATGATGTAGTAGAAGAATTTGCCCCCCACACGGTTTGTAAAAAGAGCGCATTTCCTCCCCATACCTGTCTGAAAGCATGGCATGATCCCGAAAATTAATTTTAAACATTATTCAAAATTTATTCTAATAGACCTTTAATTTTTTTCTCTGTGAAAATTTTTTCTGTATGACCCCAGTCGAAAATGTTCTCATAATGAAAGTAACTTTCAGTGCTATTACTGTTAAATGTATGTTTCTATTAAATTCAAGTTGAAATTTAATCATGGAGAGTGATTTTTATGGATTTTTTAATTTGACAATAACAATTTTAAGTCCAAAATTATACAAATTAGCAAAATTTTTTTAGAACATATGGGAAAAATATATATGGAAATACCAGTGTGTGTATCTATCTATCTATCTAGATATATATATATATACCAGTTATAAATGATTTTTATTTGTAGTGACAATTTTTGAAAATATTTTCTTATTTTACCATTTTTTTATGTTGATTTGTTAACATAATTTTTGATTTTCACATATTATGTCTAAATTTTCACAAAATAGTTGTTTAGTTTACCTACATTTTCTTATGTCAAGTACTCATGAATCGGGAAATTAAATCGGGAAATTTTTCTTTCCAGCTTTATAAAATGGAATGATGTTAAAACAAAACCACAAGTACACATCCGTTTTTGATAAAGAGATAAAAAAAAAAGGTTTCACTTTAACAAGAAACTGCAAGATATGATAAATACTGAGAACAACAATATTAAGTAAAAACCCTATCGAAACTTACAGAACAAATTCCAGGTGAGAGAGTCACGAAAAAAATCCCCTTACTATATTCCCAACTGAAATTAATGTAATTCGAACGATATTTATCCGAATAATCTGTCGTAATGCACTTATGTGACTGGCTCTAAAGAAGATTCGTCTGATTTATTGCAGAGAGTGCGCAATAAGCAGCAAAAATTATCAGGAAGATGCATCAAGTAGCTAATGTGTTCAATTAGTAAGCTAAACTCTTTCGTAAGCTTTCGCCTAAGAACTAATAATAAATAAATAAACAATTTAATAATAATAATGTCAGGACCCTTCTCTCTTATCAAGCTGGTTTTACTGAAGAACGGAGATAAGGATTATCTTTCAAGACAAGGAAAGGTCACGAGGAATAACGAAAATCATATAAAATTTTTTACATTCTCTTTCAAATGGTGAAAAGTTTTTTTTCGTATAACGCGAGTAAAAATAAAGTTCTTCCTTTTTAATTCATTACAAGTATGAATTCCCACTAATATCATTTTTTATTTTTATTTTAATTAGATGAAATTTGATATTTTACTTAAATCTGTTTTTAGGAAATGGAAAAATAATATTTTGATTTGATACCAAAGAAATGAACTAAAAGATATAACATTGGAAACTAATCTTTTACAATGCAGAATGCAAAAACGCAGTTAACAATATACTTTGTATTCAAAATGAATTCAAATTTTTTATTAATGAAAAATAATATAAATAACACAAAAATTAAAACTTAGAAGTTTGAATGTTTTTCAGTAGGGTAGAGAAACAGAGAAAAAGAAAAGAAGAAAAAAAAAAAAAAAAAAAAAAAGAAACAGGTCGATAAATTCTTAAACAAAGGGGTAACCGTTCATAGATTCACGAATTAATTTAAAGGTTAACTTAATAAAATTTAAATAATATATCAAGTTATAGAGGAAGAAAACAAGTATATTTGAAACTTTCCGTTCGGCAAATGTTTGAGAGTCTGTCAATGTACACATGACCGATGAAAATTATGTAGTATCCTCAGTGGATCCCCTTGCCGTCGGAGGTTTTCGTGGTTCCTCTATCCATGTAACGCAAATACTGGTTAGTTCCATCTTAACGTCCTCCACGAAGGCAAATTTCACCCGATACTTGATCCAGGAGTTTCCTTGTCTTCTGGATTGGGTTCAAAATGACGGAGTCTACGGAGTTGAACATGAGTAGTCGTAAACTCAAAAAATTGGGTCGGTTGTTCAACGATGGTTATAAATTAAAGAGCAGTTAAAATAGAATTTATTAAATAAAATATTGAGGTATAAATCTTGCTACTCTTCCTGGTGAACTTGATTGGAACTTCTTTAGAATAGCCCGCTTTATTATTAAAAGATAATCACTTATTCGGTCTGCAAAATGATAATTTCACAAAAATATAGGCAACCCTGCTTAGTAAGTTATTAAGTATTGAGTAATATTCCTTTGCATGGACTCAGCAGTTCCATTGTTTTAAAAGAAAAGCAAATTATTTTTGACATTTTTCTGCGGTTTTCACTTCAAGCTGCTAATTTTATCATGAATGAACTCAGACTGAAATTTCTTATTCAAAGCCTTCTCGAATTATTTTAAATTCGGATAGTAAATTTATCAGAGTTATTTATTCCGTTTTTAATAATAAAAAAGAAATCGTTATTACTTAAAAAATAGATTCTTATTATAACAGCTTGCTTTTCTTGGTTGTTTCTCTGTTGTGGAATCGACTTATTCTTGTTTAAAATTTTCACAATTGAAAAAAAGAAAAAAAGAAAAAATAATTTAAAAAAAAAAAAATGAAATTTTAAATATGTTTCTATAATTATGCTTGTAATAAATGTGATTATGCATGACCTTATGTTTTGAATCAATAGATGGCGTTGCCTATTCTTTTGTTTTGGCTATTCTAATGTTTACTTTTTGTTTTGTTGTTATTAAAGAATATGAATCCTAACCTCTCTGATGCTTTTTTTATATGGTGCCGAAAATCCCAAGAACGTGATTGAAAATATTTATTGCTGAAGAGGGGTTCCTTTGAATTTGATTTTGAACTTTATATTGAAATAATTTCTCTTTTTCTTTATTCGATTAATTTATTCTGAATTCGAGAATGTCTGCTGAACTTTCAAAACGGAAGCAGAAAAGAGGTGCGGTCCGAGCATCTACGACTAGATTGTTCCGCGAAATCGAGAATGAAATAAAAAATGAAATTCCGAACATTGAAACTTTAGATGAATTACTGGCTAAACTTATTGAAAAGGAATCTTAATTGAAGGAACTGGATTTGAAAATTGAAGATTTGATTGATGCTGACGAAATTGAAAAGGAATACGAACAATCGGAAGAATATTTTGATAAGATTATTGTTTTAAAAACGAAAATTTCAAGAATTTTATCTTCGTCGAATGCTAAGTTGGATATGGAAAACCGTAAGAACGATAACGAAAGTATTTCAACCGAAATTATTTCTGAAGAATTTCAAAATGTTCACGTAAAATTACCGAACATTAATATCGAAAAATTCTACGGTGATGTTAAACTATGGAATAACTTCTGGAAACAATTTAAATCGACTATTCACGAAAATAAGACTTTGAAAACTGTCGATAAGTTTGTGTATTTAAAGTCATATCTTGGCGGAGCTGCGGCAAGAGCTGTGAATGGACTTTCGATTTGTGATTCTAATTATCTTGCAGCCATTGATACAGGGGTTGGACAAAAATATGGAAACACCTTGTGAAATGCATGTTTGAAAGGACAGATTTATTTTAATGAAATATGTAGGTGGCGCTGGCGTTTTTGACTACTTACGCCACCTATACAACTTCGTAAATGTGCTAAACAGTTGAGTTGTTGTCGGAGTACTGTTATGTGAGGTTATCATTGCATTATGTCAGAGTTAACAGACTTCGAACGTGGGCAAATTGTTGGAGCACGTATGGTAGGTGCTTCCGTAAGCAAGGTAGCCGAGGTGTTTAGTGTTTCAAGAGGTAATGTATCGAAGATTTATTCCGCATATTTGAAAAGCGGAAAAACATCATCTGCTAAATCACAGCGCGGACGAAAGTATGTCCTGAGTGATCGTGACAGACGATCATTAAGGGCAATTGTGACGAAAAATAAGAAGACCACAGCTGCAAAAGTTACTGCTGAAATGAATGTTGTGTTACCGAACCCTGTGAGTATCAAAACAATTAGAAGGGAGCTTCATAAACAGGGAATTGCTGGCCGTGCTGCAATTGAGAAGCCACTCATCAGTGATGCTAATGCCCGTAACAGGAAAAGGTGGTGTTTAAATCATAAAGCCTGGACTATAGAGCAGTGGAAGCGAGTAATATGGTTTGACGAGTCTTCTTTCACATTGTTTCCCAATTCTGGCCGAGTTTACGTCTGGAGAACGCCATCTCAAGCCTATAATATAGACTGCTTGTTGCCAAGAGTGAAACATGGCGGGGGTTCTGTTATGGTTTGGGCAGCCATATCGTGGTTCTCTGCTGGCCCCATGATAACTGTGTCAGGGCACATGACTGCCAAGACTTAAGTGGAAATTTTGGCCGATCAAGTTCATCCCATGGTACAAACTTTGTTCCTCGATGGTGATGGTGTCTTCCAAGACGACAAAGCCCCTGTTCACACAGCTCACATTGTCCAGGACTGGTTTTCTGAGCACGAGGATGAGTTGTCTCATCTCCCCTGGCCACCACAGTCATCAGACCTGAATATTATCGAACCTTTGTGGTCTACATTGGAACGGAAAGTGCGTTCTCGTTATCCACCGCCAACATCGTTATCTGAACTTGCCATCGTTTTTCAGGAAGAATGGTATAATATTCCCTTGGCAAACATACAAGAACTGTATTTATCCATTCCGAGAATACTGCAAGCTGTTTTGGATGCCAACGGGTTTCCTACACCATATTAAGCAAAGAAACATGTTTTTTTTGAAGGTGTTTCCATATTTTTGTCCAACCCCTGTATTTTACAAGATCTACCTTGCATCTTATATTCAAAAGGCTTTTTTACAAATTTCAATTGCACCAGAAGATCGTGATGCCTTAAGATTTTTATGGATTTCAGAAGACGCTAAGTCTCCCAATACAAAATTTGAAATTTACAGAATGACTCGTGTGATGTTTGGAGCAACATCAAGCCCTTTTTTACTAGCAGCAACTATACGTCATCACTTGAAGAAATTTCAAAATATTTATCCCATGACAACTAAGCTGTTAAATTCTTGTATGCATGTTGATGATCTTGTGTATTCAACGAATTCTGTAGAGGAAGCATCGCAGGTACAGGAAGAAGCAACCCTAATATTTAAGCAGGCCTCCATGAACCTCGTGAAGTGGAAATCCAACTCAAGAATTTTGAACAACAAAATATATAGCTCAGAAGTTCAAGCTGATATAACCGAAGAAGTAAAAGTTCTTGGATTGAAGTGGGACTTGTCAAATGACTGTTTTAATTTTAAAACTGGAGAAATTTTTAATTTTATAATTACTAACCCTCGTACAAAACGAACTTTATTGCAAGCTACTTCAAGAATTTTCGATCCTTTCGGATGGCTGTCCTCATTCACGATCCAAGTCAAAATCATGTTCCAAAAACTTTGGCTATTGAAAATTGATTGGGACGATACTCTACCTCCTGAAATCGATAAAAATTGGCAAGAATGGTACAAGCAACTTCATTTTTTAGAACAAATTGTGGTTCCTAGGTGGCTAAATAGAGTTTTGGATCCATCTCGTGATGAATTACACTGCTTTTGTGATGCAAGCGAAAGTGCTTATGGAGCTACAATTTATTTGATATCTGCCAGTTCAACATCTAGATCATCCCAGTTAGTGATAGCTAAAAGTCGCGTTTCTCCATTAAAACAATTGTCTCTTCCTAAACTAGAATTGATGGCTACTGTTGTCGGAACCAGAATGATTGCATCAATCCGTGACCAATTTCCTGAAACAAGGATCTTTATGTGGACTGATTCAACTATCACTTTGCATTGGATTCGTGGATCTCCCCGGAAATGGAAACGTTTTGTCTCAAACCGAGTCACCGAAATTCAACAAAGAAGCGATCCCAATCAATGGAATCACTGTCCTGGCTCTGATAATCCTGCTGATAAGTTGACGAGAGAAGGAATCGATGCCGGTGCCCTTGTGCAGGACGATGTATGGTGGCATGGGCCTCCATGGCTTATCTGTTCCAGTAATAAATGGCCGACTACTGATGATAGTCAGCTTTCAATGACTGACGATGTCCAAACTGAAATAATGACTGTTTCTTTTATTGCAAGTGCTGATCCAGAGCCTGTGCTCAAAGTTGAGAACTTTAGTACTTTACGTAAATTATTGCATGTAACATCTTATATTTTCAGATTCATTAAGAATTTAAGGTCTTGTGTAAAACAAAATGGGACAATTACGAGTACCGAAGTAAGTGAATCAGATAATTATTGGATAAGAACTGTTCAACGTAAATACTATGCAAATGAAATTAATTGTTTAAAAAATAATTTAGAAATCAATTCTAATTCTAAACTATTTCAGTTGAATCCCAAACTTGATGAAAATAAGATTCTGAGAATTAAAAGTCGTTTAGTTAATTCCTCATTAGATGTTAGCGAAAAGTGTCCAATAATATTACCTAATAATGATTATTTTGTTGTTTTAATTATTAAGGATTGTCATGAAAGGGTTTTGCATGCTGGTGTAAATGACACTTTATTGCTGATAAGAAGTAAATTTTGGATAGTGAAAGGTAGACAATTCGTGAAATCTGTTATATATCGATGTAAAATTTGTAGAAGATTTAGTGTTACTTCTGGTAAGCAAGTAACAGGTAATCTACCTGTTGACAGAATCGAAAAATCTCCACCGTTTAATATAACAGGCATCGATTTTGCAGAACCCCTTTATGTAAGGGATGGTTCAAAGTGTTATATTGCATTGTTTACATGTGCTGTAACTCGTGGGGTTCACTTAGAGTTAGTGTCTAGTTTAAAAGTTGAAAGTTTTATTCAGGCTCTAAGAAGGTTTTTTGGACGCAGGGGCATTAGTAAAATAATATATTCAGATAATGCCAAAACTTTTAAAGCTGCTGATCGTGAAATTAAATATTTATTCAAATTGTGTAAAAATGACGAACTTCTACAATACTTAGAAAGGCAAGGAATTGAGTGGAAGTTCATTGTCGAAGGTACTCCATGGTGGGGTGGTTTTTGGGAGCGTTTGGTAAGATCAGTTAAAATTGCATTAAAACGAATATTACATAAATCTTTATTAACTTTTGAGCAATTACTTACTGTACTTATAGAGATTGAAGCTGTTATTAACTCTCGACCAATAACTTATATGTATAACGATATTAATGAACCGGATCCTTTAAGTCCTTCGCATTTTATGATAGGTAATCAATTAACCGTTTTACCATCCTCCAGTTCTGAATTAGTCTTCAAAAGCAGAATTAACAAAAAGATGGAAACATAGGCTTATGATGATAGAACATTTTTGGAAACGCTGGCAAAAGGAATATTTGCTAGAACTAAGATCTGCTATGATGCATAAAATGCCCAAAAATATTGCAAGCTTTAAAATTGGTGATGTTGTACTTGTACGCGAAGATAATGTTAAAAGATTAATGTGGAAGTTAGGTCGAATAAAAGATATTTTTCCAGGCAGAGATGGTAGAATAAGGTCATGTGAAATCCAATTAAAAAACAGTGTTGTAAATAGACCCATTGAGAGACTTCACTTATTAGAAAGTGATTGATTACTTTGTTTATTCTTTGTTTGAAATATTCATTAAATGTTGTTTTTTTTTTTTTTTTTTTTGTAAGTGTATAACATTTGTACGGTTATTTGTAATAGAATGCATCGTTAAACCAATGCATTGGAGTGGGCTGGATGTAGAAAATTTATGTTTTGAATCAATAGATGGCGTTGCCTACTCTTTTGTTTTGGCTATTCTAATGTTTACTTTTTGTTTTGTTGTTATTAAAGAATATGAATCCTAACCTCTCTGACGCTTTTTTTTATACTAGGAAACAATTATAAGTGATTCATTAGCACAATTGATTTTTTAAATAAAATTTTCGAATTTAGTTCTGGCTAACAATTTATTTCTGAATATTCAATCCAAACAACCAGTCTGATAAATATTTGTAATATTCATCCACTGCTTCATGATTAAATGTAGAGTATAATTCTGCCAAGACGATATTGAGGTAACGAAAGCAGTACTGAATTAGATTTATTCAAAAGAAACAATAAATCAGTAGCAGCATTTCTTTTATAACATTCATGATCCTTCCCACTGTATCAATAATTAAAAATAAATTAACGGTCAATTGAGTCAAAAGGAAAACTATTTAGGAGAAAATATACCAGATATCCGTCACCGAAGAAAACATCTCTTTTTTTGCCAGTCACTTTTTTCTTCAAAAATATATCCCATTTTAATATCATTTTTCAGTAAATATTTTATAATATTATGAGCTGTACTTTATTATTTCAAGGGTAAAGTTTTCTTCGTTTTAGAAATGCCTTACATTTATAAGATAATTTTTTAAAAATTGGTTAAAAATGGCCACTGGCCAGTAGCGAATTTCCCATATTCTCCTCATCTTTGTCATACGGGATAGTATACTTCCCCATAGTATTCCTTTTGTCACACTATATTACAGAAACCTTGTAGTTAGGAAACAAAGTATACTACATAAATTTTATTTCCGAACTTTCCTTTAACTATATGTGATTTAATTTTATTAGTGAGTATACTTAAATTTGTATGAAATACGGTTTTTTTTTAAAAAAAGAGTAAAATAGCATAAATATATAAAACATCATTTACATATTATTTTCTTTTTCAAATTGTTTGGATTGAGTGAAAATGACAGCCTCTTTTAAGATTTTTTTCTTTCAATTGAATCTTACAATATGATACATTATCTAGCCAAAACTATCCGGACATCCAGTGGTATGGAGCGCCCTATGGCACATATTAATATGATGTTGGTCCCTCTTTTGCATCGATGACAGCCTTCTGGAAAGACTATGACCCCGCTGAATCCACCACTGGATAGTGTATAACAGTATAACCGATGCATATAATTAAATGTTAAGGTGTATTCATAAACATATTATTACTGGTAATTTAAATATTATAGAAAACTTAGAACTTTGGAATTTAATGATAAAAGGCACAAAATTTAGACCCATTTACCATATATCAATCAATAAAATTCTAAAATACTTTCTTAATGATCTCAATAGTTTTTGTTTAAAGATATCAAATAGATTCTCTTTACCTTTAGGTATGCTAACAGAATGGAAATGGGGTGTTTATTATTACTTTAAAAGCTTTATTCTCAATAATAAGGATAATTTAAATAACAGTAACAATCCAACAATTTTTTCTAACATTGTTCAATCAATTAAGCAACTTCAAAAAAATTTTGTAATTACTCCCATAGACAAAGCTAACAATAATTATGCAATCTTCTGTAAAAAATTTTATGTTGAACTTTTAAATACGGAATTAAAAAATAGTAAAAATTTTAAACTTAGTAAATTGAATTATAATATTGTCATTAAAAAAATTTTAGCTTTAAATAAGAGATTAAAAATTAAAATTAGCAATATACAATTTCCTTACTTAATTATCAGTCCGAAATTTCAAAAAATTCCTGTTAAATTTAGAACTATCACATGTGGATCTAATACTTATCTAACTAAACCTGGCACCATTTTCTCTAACTACTTAAATAAAATTATTAACAGTATTTCTAAAGAAGGTTTCTCTTGGATTATCACTAATAATCAACCGATTTTAGATTTCATTAAACATAATAAAATTAATTCTATTGCAACTTTTGATTTCCAGGATCTTTTCAATAGCATTCCCCTTTCTAAACTAAAAGATGTCCTTTTGAATTATTACTATGATTTCAAAAATATCCTTTGTTGCGATTTTGATTATTGGGAAATTCTGATTAATTTTTGTCTTTTTAATAATTATTTTTACAATGGAAGGGATATTTTTCTTCAAATTGATGGAATACCACAAGGTTCTAATTATTCATCTCTCTTAGCTAACTTATTATTGCATTATTATGAAAAAAATTACACTCTTAGTATTAAATTTGTTTTTAGATATATTGATGACTTAATTATCTTTAATTTTCAAGACTATACTATTTTATTAAATGATATTTACCCCGAGGAATTAATCTTGCTTCGTAATCATGATGATAATATTAATTTCAATTTTTTGGATTTGGGTATTATAAAAGAAGAAAATATCTGCTTTGTTGATTTATACGATAAAAGAAATGATTTTAATTTTAATATAAATAAACTAATTGCTTGGAATTCTAATATTTCTAGGAGCATCTATTTAAATACTACTTTTAATGAAATTAATAGAATTAAAAGAATATGTAGTAATATTTATTTATCCAAAAAACAAATCGATAAACTCTTTCAAAATTTGATAAAAAACAATAGATACCCAACTAAAGTAATAAAATTCTATATAAAATCATTGAGTTAATCGCATATTTTGTAAATATATTTACTAAAAATTTTCTTTGTTAATTTATACAATTTTCCCATGTGCAAATCCATTTCGGGTAAATCCGTGGCCAAAAAATTTTTTTACTAATAATTTCTTCCTTAATTTGTATAATTTTTCCTTGTGCAAATCCGTTTCGGGCAAATCCTTGGTCAAAATTATTTACTAAAAAATTCCTTTGTTAATTTATAATATTTTTCCATGTGCAAATCCATTTCGGGCAAATACGTGGCTAAAATTATTTACTAAAATAAGTTGTTTTTATTTTTTCTTTGTTAATTTATATAATTTTTCCATGTGCAAATCCATTTCGGGCAAATCTGGGGGTAAAATTATTTACGAATAAATTTCTTTGTTAAATTATACAATTTTTCCATGTGCAAATCCATTTCGGGCAAATCCGTGGCTAAAATTATTTACTAAAGTATTTCTTTGTCAATTTATATAATTTTTCCATGTGCAAATCCATTTCGGGCAAATCCGTGGCTAATATTATGTGCAAAACAGGCAATTCATGTTTCTTTATCTTTTCTATTTTATATTTTCTTCTTAAATAAATATTTATTTTCTAAAATTATTTATAGTCAACTTTTATAAATTATCCAGTATAATATTACCTCGCGCACATCCGTTTACTGGCCCATCCTTGGTAACTAACAAATCAAACGCACTTCAGTAATGCAGCAAGAACGTACTTTTAACTCCTCTAGTTACACTCAATTTGCGCTTTTGTTTTCATAGTTTTCATATTTTGCAATCTGGCAATCTTGTTACGTAAACATTTTAAATCATTCTTGAAAAATTTCCTGTTCATGTAAGTTCATTATATTTCACTGCTCGCTTTATAGATTTTGTTTTATTCTGCTCTTCCTTTATATTTTATTTTCTGTTTTTACGTGTTATTTTTACTTATTGTGTTTAATTTTATTTGTCGTAATTTTTGTAAAAAATTTTTTGAGTGCTCCTCACACTATTGTATTGATATATTTTGCTTTGGCTATATTGATACAATATTAGAAAGCACTCTTTTTCGGATATAATCGTGTGGGCTGATGAAAAGATTATATCTTTTATTTTCCGGTTTTTAAAAAAAACTTTATCCTCTTTTTTTTTTTTTTTTTTTAAATTAATTCTTTTTCTTTTCCCAGTTGTTTGTTATTATTATTATTCCCCCCCCCTTTTTTTTTAAAACATATCGAAATATTGAATAAATTTATAAGTTCTATTTTCTCTTTCATAAAAATTTCCATTTTAAAAATTCCACTAAAGGTAAGAAACTAAATTTGAATAAATGTTTTTTAAAATTTACTTTTTCGAAATTAATCATCTTTCAAAACTGTAATATTTTTAGATTTCAGCATTGTTCTGTTGATTTCAGCATCTGTTCCGGTAATAAAACAAATGTTAGTTTTTAGAATTCAATATTTGAATTAGTTTTTTTAAAATAAAATATTTGATTGTTCAGATTTATCTTTTCTTCGAGGAAGTGGATGAAAGAAAGCTATTTATGAATTTGTTTTGTTAATAATTAATCACAAATAACTGTTCAAAAATGTGAGCATCTGTTCAAGGAAAAAAAAAAAAAAAACTTTTTTTCTTCTCGGTAATGTGTGGGGAAAAAGAAGCAATTTTTCATCTTAATTGTTTTTACCTCTTGGATTTCTCTCTTGGCACAATGCCAAGGTTGAAGGATTAAACCCTTTGAAAAGCAGCAGCTGCGAAAATCACGTTTTAAATAAGAATTAGCGCACTTCCATTTCAAGCTCCAGCGAGAAGGGGGGAAAAATATTTTAATGGTTTGTCAAACAGATAAAAGAATCAGCGAATGTGATACTTCTTCAGAAATCTCACAGATTGAAGCAAACAAACAGGGGGAATTTTCAAACAAACGTATTTCGTCAAAAACAAAGTCTGTTAAATAGAGAAAATAGTGATAAAAACAGACGCAACCCTACTAGGTCAGAACATAAATAACTCCTTTTAAAAAAAAGAAGCTAAAAAATAACTATGAATTAAAATTCACATATAACACGAATTATTAATTTGGGTTTTAAAGAAAATTCAAACGCAAAACTGATAAACACATAACTACATAAATAATATAAACAAAAAAAGAAAGAAAAAAAAATGACTCAAAATCATATTTGTTAAAAGTTAGGCCTTAAAAATTTAATCACTAGATCTAAACTATAAAACTTAAACTATTATTCACCAAAATCACGTTAAGAAATAAATATTATTCACACTCCTAAAAATAAATAAATAAAAATAAAATCCAGAATTATAATTCACCAATAAGATCAAAATTATTCATAAAGGGCAGTTATGTTTATATCATTACAATATCAAAATACACACAATCAATAAACGTTACAAATTTAAAAAAATATTTTTAATCAAATGCTTTTCATCTCAAATAACATTACTATAAAATAAACACGAGGAATAAATTTCCATAAGACTTGATAATAAATAAAAGGAATATTATGTATTATTATTTATTTTCAAAATAAAATGTTTAATTTCTATTCAATTCACTGAAATAATGTAATAAAAAGCATTAAAAGAGAATTTTTTTAAATTATTATTAAAAACGTTAAAAGGAAATTAAATAATCTCATAAAGCTTTAATAAACAATAAGCAAACGCCTAAGTATTCTGTTGTTGTTTTTTTACGTCACTTGTCAATACTAACAAGCCTATTTTCAGGCAGAAGGGTAGCTTCTTGTGGCGCTATCTATGGCCAAGAATTCCGTCACACATACAGCACATTTTACAGGGAGGACACATTCACCCATCCACGATCGTAATTTTGACCTGAACTAAAAATAAAACGTACGATCAATCTCCAATCCAGTACCCCCAGAGGTTTTGATTTGTTATGGGAACTTGGTAGATTTTGTTCAGCGTGCACCATTTTGTACACGTGCAGCCTTCGGATGGCGGGGATCGAGTTTGGGCCCACCTCCTTAACAACCAGCAGGCTATCCCGGCACGCTTAAGTATCTATAAATATTTGATGTAAAAATGTCATACATATTGGGCGAGCCGCGATGGCCCAGGGGATAGAGCGCTCGCCTTCCAGTGAGGAACTCAAACAGGGGCGGATAAAGCGTACGCGGAGCCCTAGGCCATTCAAATTTTTGGGGCCTTTAGATTAAATTTTTTTCTCGTATATTTTTTATTTATTCAAATATAAAAGTATTTATATATCTTTTCATTTAAGAAAGCATATTTAAAATAAAAATAAAAAATAATAAATTAAATTTTATTTTATTAAATTATAACTAAAAAATAATCAAAACATTTTGAAAAAATTTGAAATTTATTGTAAAAATTTGAAATTTTTTATTATTATGTAAAAAAAGTATCGTATTTTATTAATATATATTTGAAATTGATTTTTTAAAAAAAAATCATTGTTTTTCTTAATTTTGTTAAATTTATTTTCAATTTTTTTTTTTTTTAAGGGGGCCCCAGGCCATGGCCTAGTCTGGTCTAATGGGTAATCCGGCACTGGGCTCAGGGGATAGAGCGCTCGCCTTCCAGTGAGGTGACACGGGGTTCGAATCTCAGCGATGGCTGGTCGATACGAATTCTTCATCCGGTCTGCACCGACCACAATGTTGACGTAAAATTTCCCCTGTGGATCATGGGTTTAAATCCCCTTGCCGTCAGGCTAACCATGGGAAGTTCTTTTCTCCATGTACCGCAAATGCGGGTTAGTTCCATAAAAAAAAACTCCACGAAGGAAAATTTCTCCCTTGATCCAGGAGTTCCCTTGTCTTCTGGATTGGGTTCAAAATGACAAGGCTACGGAGTTGAACAGTAGTAGTCGTAAATACAATAATTAAGTCCGCTGTTTTAAGACGATTATAAGTTAAACATATTGGGGGAAAAATTAAAAGAAAGAATTAATCTATAATTAAAAACATTGTTTATGAAAAAAAAAAGTCTACTTAATGAATTAGTTGATCCTTTGGACGACTTGAATATTTTATTTTTGAAGCGCGGTGCACCACAAAAGCGATTGGTGATGACCTTGATCTAAACAATGGAGAAAAGCCTCAGACGTTGATGACACTCTTCGCATAGACTTTGTTTAACTCGACCGTCCGGTAGCTTGACCAAATGTGACGGATGACTTATCCAATTGCTGTTTACGTAGGCCATTAAGGCACTGAGAGTACGATTGTTCTTGTTCTATAGTCAAGAATTCGACTTCTGCAACACCAATACGTCACACCCGTTAACGCAGACCCATTCATAGATCCATCCAATCATACACAGATCGTAATTTTGACCTGGACCAGAGAACGATCCATTCAACTCAATATCGCCAGAGGCAAGATTTGTAATGGGAACATGGGGGATTCTGTGACCCGACAGATTTATTGTGCATCAGTCGACTTGTCCTGTCCATCGAGCATATAATTTATCGCTGCAGTTGGTCGCCAGGGGATGCCTCCCCAGGAGTCATTTAGAGAATCTTCAGCCACTCACGATATTTTATAAGATCATATAATAAAGTGTAATAAATAAATAAAAAAAAGTAAGCTAAAAAAGCGAGAATTTTTTTTTGTTTTTGTTTCAAATAATATTTAATTTTAATTTTAAAAAGGTGCCTACATAATTGCCCAGAACTTCCCTCCCCCTCAGCAGTACAAAGACATGAAAAAGAAGGTTATAACAAAATTTTTCATAAGTATATCAATATGATAAATTTTCCCTTTAATAATATTAGGAGCCCTCCACCCTCCTTAAAAATCGATATTTTTTCGAGAAAAAAAAAAAAAAAAAAAAAAAAAAAAAACACTTTTTGTTTAGGAAATATTATGTAAAAAAATTTTGTTAATCGTAATAAAATGTATGATTAGAAGTTGCGTATGAAAAATAAATATTTAAACTTGGGAACAAAAATTTCGTGTGACACATTACGAAGTAATTTTACTTCCTAACTATCCAAAAGATTAGTGTTTTTCTGAATAAATTCTCTTTGTAATTGTAATCTTATTGTTAAAGTTTGTTGCATTTTTTAACAAGATTTCAAGCAACATTAATGCGAACTATTTATTGTAGTGAAGTATCGTAGTATATAATTTTCTTTTTATTGACGGTTCACTCCTTTTCTTCACAAATGTAAAATAAATTTCGTTTCGTGATGTGAAGGCAATTTTAAAAAATGCTTCCTTTCTGGCAACATACTGGAACAATTTTGCTCCAGGGTAAATTAAAAAAATTCCTACACAAATAGAATCAATTACGAAGAAGTGACGCGAAAGCTAGTTTCAGAATTACGCATGACCTTTACGGCGTAACAACATAGCCGATGAAATGGAATGTCGACAAAATAACCAAGTCGGTGAAATGATTTGTCGGCGAATAAAAATTTTTTTTTTCAGAAACTTTTTTTTAAAAAATGTTATTTTATTATCTTCTTTATGGTTTTTTCCCGGTAGGAAAGTGGTTGGAATTTCGATTAGCGGTAAAATAGCGACAAACACCACTTAGGAAACAATTGGCATCAGTTAAAATGTGAGTACGCCAGCTAATCGAAAAACGATCGACATTTAGATTAGCAATCATTTTTAATTGACAATAAATTCTACTTGTAACAAAGCGAGTCGAGCAATAGCTGTAATCCAGCACTATAACTAGTCAGAAAATGGATGAAGTTTCGATTATGATCCTCACAAAGCCGCGGTGGCTCAGGGGATAGAGCGTTCGCCTTCCAATGAGGTGAACCGGATTCGAATCCCAACAGTGGCTGGTCGATACGAATTCCACATCCGGCTAGCATCAACCACAGTGCTGGCGTAAAATATCCTCAGTCGTAGACAGATCATGGGTTAGAGACCCCTTGCCGCCAGGCTAACCGTGGGAGGTTCTTGTGGTTGTTCTCCCCATGTAACGCAAATGCGGGTTAGTTCCAACAAAAAAGTCCTCCAAGAAGGCAAATTTTTTACCAATGCTTGATCCAGAAGTTCCATTGTCTTCTGGATAGGGCTCAAAATTTCAAGCCTACGGAGTTGCACATCAGTATCCGTAAATCCAAAATTAGACCGGCTGTTCAACGACGGTTAAAGAATAAAATAAAATAAATGTGATTTTCACAGGCATGACAGCGAGTTAATAAAAACATAGAAATAATTTGGTGCTGACAAAGTTTGTTAACAGCATAAGACAATTTACAAACCTTAATTAACATTCAAAAACTTATTAATAATATATATATATATATATATATATATATATATATATATATATATATATATATATATATATATGTAATAAAAGGGCTAAAATCCCTTTTATCAGTGTTATAGATAACTTAAATAATGCAGTCGTAAGCCATCATACGTTTTAAAATGGTTTATTAACGGTAGGTTGGTATTCATAACAGTTCACATTCGCTCTCCACAAGGGAGGGAGAGGACAAGACTTCTGACAATTCTGGAACAACTTATCAGGATCACAACATCATGGAAAGGACAAGCGAAAACCATTGCTCTCGCATTTTATACTAACACATATTGGAGTAAACAGGCACAGTCGTTGACATACTTGTATCCTTACGCATTAAGGAAAATCATTTACTGCTTCCTTATATGGAAGTGAAAAGAGGGAGAGATTCTAAAAATAACTCAATCCTATGTTATTAGCCTTGACTTCCCAAAATAGAATCTCTCTACGCTTATTCTTTAACAAAGACATTTTATGAAAACGAAAGAGTTTTGATTCTTTTATTAATACAAAAGTATTATAATTTTTGTATTACACCCCCCCTCCAAAAAAAAAAAGATTTTTGGCAAGCCAAAAAGAAATCATAATAAAATTTAGAATTCTCTGAACTTTTAAAATTTATGTTGGTACGAGTGTTCCTTTTCACTACGACAAATAACATTTTTTCAACTATCTGTAAAAAAACATCTCTCTCTCTCTCCCTCCCTAATATCTTTATTAATTTTCTTTATTTAATTCTCTAAAAGTATTTTGAATTAATTGCGAAAAACTAATAGCATAAATCTTTTCTTCAATTAGTTTATTTTACGCATCTTTAATTGTTCAGAATATATATTTAAATACATATTTGCTGCATTTTTTTTTTTTTTTTTTTTTTTTTTTTTTTTTTTTTTTTTTGCTGCTCTTTATTACAGAGATTTTTGAGTGGTAGTAAAATAACTATAAATAGTCAATTAGACAGAGAATCATTTATGAATTTTGCTAGAACATAACTTGACATTCAAATAAATAAATATCAAGCTGTTTAAATTAATTCTTTTTATACTAGTTAAGACAAATTTAAAGAGATTTTATTAAACCATGAATGAAAAATTAAAGCGTTACTCTTGAATCATTAAAAAATATAAATAAAATGTTCAGCGAAATAAGAGAAAGGTAGCGGCTATTTAGCGTTGCTTTAAGATTAGAAAGCAGTATTTTTTAATGAATTATTTTTTATTTAATAATTTTTAATTACATATTTTTTCTAGAAGAAAAATTTTTATTTTTTATTTGCTATTAGAAAGTAGTTATTATTAAAAATTAGAACGTTTGTTTTATTAGAAAAGATTTTCGAAAAATTATGTTTCATAAAGAAATGCAAAGCAAACGCTAAAGAGAAAAAGGCAAACTTTTTTTAATTAGTTGAAGCTGTTATTAATTGTAACAAAAATTATTTTCAATTCAATTCTACTCTTGGTTAATGAAGGGACCATCATAGGGCAGTTATTACAAAAACTAAAATTTTGAATGAAAAGTTTTGGAAAATTTCGTACGAAATTTTGATTATGCAAAATTTTATAAATACGGTGCACAAAACCGGGTCCTTAAATTTTCTTTTCATAATCAACTCCATAAACAGAACATTTTTATTTGCATGAAATCAGATCGATCTTTAGCTTAAAAAATAAAACATTTTTTAAAGAACTAAGAAAGCTGTATTTTTTTTTTTGTGTAAATTGGTTATTCTATAGAAGTATGTTAAGACTCGGTATTGTTCATCATTATCTGATAAAATTGGGTATATATAGAAATGATGAAAAAAAACGCCGTTTTTCCTACTTAAATATTTTCAGAACAAAATAATAATTTGATTTTGTTGCTCTGAGAAACTTTCGGGAGTTTAAAAAATCAAGAAAGATAAGGAACATATTTGGAATTTTTCGCCAAGTGAATGGATGTCAAGAACAGAAATTACTAATAAAATTTTTATTATATTTCTCTGTTATGGTATAGGCTTCATGTGTCTATCGTTGATAGTTGAGGTACCATAACCAATCTTCCAGGAATTTTCATTTGGAGTGTTATAAAATATAGTTCTGTCAGACTGACTATGCCAAGCTTAATGCGACAGTACCATTCAGCAGGAAAGAGAAATCTAGCATATTTAAAACGTGATGTAATCCTTTTTTTCTCTTTTACAATTTTTGGAAAATTTATTTTTATGCAAAAGTAAAACATAAATGAAAAAAGAAAAACACCCACACATTCTTGTACTTCTCATAAAGTAGTATCTCATGGTCATATTATAAAGGGTCCATTTTTAAATGTTGTGGCTCCACTTGGAAATTCCGTAGAGTGAAATATTAATGTCATAAATTCCTATCAACTTGCGAATGTAAGAAAAAATAATATTGAAGCATGGAAATAAAAATCCTTTTTATAACTTCTATATAAAATGTTAAGTTGCAAACTTGATATATTTGTAATACTCAAAATATTGTTCAGAATAATGATCTGAAAAAAAAATATTTTTCCTAACAAGACTTTTGGTAATAAAATAATTTCTGTTTTTCATTTTTCCTAACTTTTTTTATTTGAATTATTTAACATTCCAGCAATTTAGTTTATTTAACAAAATAAAAATACGTATTATAGCCGGAAAAAATTATACAGAAAAAATGCATTTTTTCCCCATAAAAAGATTAATTAAGTATTAAAAATTAGTAGACAAGATTATAAGACAAAAATTATAAAAAATAAATAATTTTGTATAAATTATTGATACAATATTTGTAAAAATGTGACGCTAAGTTTATTTCGGCAATTTATGAAGAATCTTGTACTGAAATCATAAAGTAATATAAATATAAAAAATAATACATATATATATATAAAATAATTTTATGAATACAAAAAATAACGATGAAATGAAACAAAAACAAGATACAGAAGAAAAGTGCGCATAGTCTGAAAACAGGTTTGTTGTCGGTGTGAAGTTGCAACAGACACACTGCAACAGAGGAGAAAAATCGTGTTTCGCATCGCTGTTGCGTTCGGTGTGGGGACACCTTTTAGTAGGGTTGCAAAGATTTTTGTTTGTTTTTTGATTGTGTCGGGCCAGTTGTTACTCAAGTTGGTAAGAGACTAATCATCTCTGCCAATTCTAACAATGACAACTTATCCTTGCACATTAGACAACAGAATTCTCATAATGTTAAGGTCAAAAATTGTGAAAAAAAAAAATAAAAGTTTAAGATGTTTCAATAAAAGTAAACATTTTGAAAAAAGTAAAAGTTTAAGATGTTTCAGTAAAAGTAAACATTTTGAAAAAAAAAAAAAAAAAAAAAAAAAAAAATGTGAGGGGTGACAAAAATAAAAAGAACAGGAAAAATAGGAAAAAGAAAGAATGACCAAGAAGTTGATAACAAAAATAAAAAGAATTGTTTAAGTAAACAAACTTTTGAAATAGTACATGTATCAAAGCTTAGGAAATATCACAACCCACAAATGTTGAAATTAAATCATGAATAGTGTCCAAAACAAAAGAAATTTTTTTACTTCTTCAAGGGAAGAAGTGATCCCTATATTTTTGAGAGATCCGAATCGCGTTAAAGATGTTTACCTCAGCATCATATAAATGTGAGGGCGAAGTAACTTGAACTTTTTTTTTCTCAACATAGTGAGAAAAAATTTTCTAAACTATTTTTGTTTTATCCACTCTGGATCTCTCAGTATCACGATGCTTCATGAAATACTGTTTTCTTCCATTTTAACGGGGAATACAGATTTTCATAAAGTTAATAAACCCATTAACCATACAGAATCTTTCTGATTAAAGACACTTGTTGTCCAGTTCGTTTCCATAAAAATTATGTATATTTTGTGTGAAAAATTTTTGAAAATTTTAGTAGATTAGTTATAAAAATATTTTTTATTTTTCTTTCTGTTTAGTTGCCTAAACAGATAAATTGTATTATCATGTTTTTATTGTTATCATTGTATATATATATATATATTTTTTTTTTTTACAGATAATTGAAAAAATGTTATTTGTAGTAGTGAAAAGGAACAGTCGTACCAACATAAATTTTAAAAGTTCAGAGAATTCTTAATTTTATTATGATTTCTTTTTGGCTTGCCAAAAATCTTTTTTTGGGGGGGGGGGATGTAATACAAAAATTATAATACTTTTGTATTAATAAAATAATTAAATCTCTTTCGTTTTCATAAAATGTCTTTGTTAAAGAATAAGCGTAGAGAGATTCTATTTTGGGAAGTCAAGGCTAATAACATACGATTGAGTTATTTTTAGAATCTCTCCACCTTTTCACTTCCATATAAGGAAGCAGTAAATGATTTTCCTTAATGCGTAAGGATACAAGTATGTCAAAGACTGTGCCTTTTTATTCCAAAATGTGTTAGTATAAAAGCGAGAGCAATGCTTTTTGCATGTCTTTCTCATCATGTTGTGATCCTGATAAGCTGTTCGGGAATTGTCCAAAATCTTGTCCACCCCCTCCCTTGCGGAGTGTGGATGTGAATTGTTATCGATACCAGCCTACTACCGTTAATAAAGCTTTTTGGAGTGTATCATGGCTTACGACTGCATTATTAAAGTTAAATACACCACTGATAACAGGGATGTAGCCCTGTTATTTTTTATATATATATATATATTGTGTATATATATATATATATATATATATATATATAGTCGAGTCCAAGGACTTCCACCTGAATTTGGACTATACGAAAAACCTAAAGAAGACGTTCCTGAAACGACTGTGCCAGAGACAGCCATGGCCACTGTGCCAAAGACAGACATGACCACTGGGGACCAACAGGATATGAAACCTGCCTTTTGGATGACGCCAACAGTTGCCGCTGAAGCCAGGAAACCAACAACCTTCCCGGGTACTCAAGGACAAGACCCAACAAAATGGCTGAAGGAATACCAGAGAGTGTCATCGTACAATCATTGGGATGACACTATGCAATTAGCTAATGCGTACTTCTTCCTGGACGGCACCGCAAGACAATGGTACGAAAACAATGAGGACTCACTGACGTCTTGGACTCTATTCGAAAATGGTTTGAAAGTGACCTTTGGAGACACCCAATCCTACCTCAGATGAGCCAAAGACCACCTCAAGTCTCGCGCACAAAAATCCGGCGAAAGCATCCAGTCTTACATTCAAGACGTTCTCGGACTTTGTATCCAGGTTGATCCGACCATGTCCGAAGGGGATAAGGTTTCCCACCACATAAAGGGCGTCGCAGAAGATGTGTTCCAAGCCCTTCTTACGAGAGAAATCCTAACAACAACTGATTTTACAAAGTGGTGCCTGCACATAGAAGAAATGCAACAAAAGAGAGTGCGACGTTACAAGTTTGCCAGATAACCTAATGTTGTCCCTATGGCCGCAGTGGACGAAGCACCTGACTTGGCTGTGCTAATTCGTCAGATTGTCAGATACGAAATCCAACATGTAAACGCGCAGCCATTCGAAGTCCATCCCAGTGAACTGCAAACTACTGAGGTCTCTATTCGGAACGAGATGGACCGATCCATAGCAGCCCTTACAACCAACCGACCTCCCTTTACCACGACAGGACGCCCGGTTGCAAGACCCCCTAGACGTTTGACGACATACGCCGCAAAGCCACAAAATAATATTCCTTGGAGTGAACCCCAACGAAAGCCTGACCTGTGGCGTACCACGGATAACCGTCCGGTGTGCTTTCATTGCGGACGACCGGGGCTTGTCGTTCGCTATTGCCGGGAACGCCGAACCATATTTAACGACTACCGATCCAACAACCCGAGATGATATCCGTCAGCTGATTATGAAGACGATACTACCTACGACGCACCTCCCAGACGAAGATCACCTAGTCCTGCCCGAGGACGGTCACCGATACGTCGTATGAGATCTCCATCGGTCGTATGAGATCCACATTCCAGAAGCTTCTGGTACATTCAGTTTACATCATTTCCTCTTTAGTTGTTCCTAGGAAGTTTCTAGAACATTCTATGTTAGTATATAAGCAATCCCTTCATTGTAAACAGGCAGTTCTTGGTGCAGGCTGGTTCCCGTCGTTTGTACTTTCTTCATGCTAATAAATTCATTATCAAAACCTCATCTTGTCATCTGCATTTTAACGTGACAATATATATATAGTTTTCCTTTACTCTAATAAATCTGCAGTGATTTTTATGTCCGAGCATTGTTTTAAGAATAGAATAATGTAAACGAAACTTTTTTTAAGAAAGAAAGGGAAAATGACGCCAAATTTATAACAAATGATGAATGGTTTACAGAATAATACACAAAGTGTATAAAATACGAAAATTATTGAACGCATAACGAATACGATAATACTGTGATCGATGACATAACATATTTTATATCCGTCGTTGAACAGCCAATGTTGGGTTTACGACTACCAATGTTCAACTCCGTAGCCTTGTCATTTTGAACCAATCCAGAAGACAAGGATCAGTCCCTCCCCAGAGGTATTGATTTGTTATGGGAACATGGAGGACTTTGCGACTAGACAGATTTAACGTGCACAAGTCACTATTTATTCGGCCGGCTTGGGATCGAACCCATGAACCACCCAGGTTGGTATGGGCTCAGTGCCCTACCAACTAGGTTATTCCGGCCTGACATAACATATATTAAACATAATGATGATTAATAAATACAACATTATATTGAGTGTCGATAATTTTTTTTGTGGGGGGTGGTAAAGAAAATATTTGCGAATGCAAAAATAATATTTAATTAAAATTGGGAAGAAAACGTGAAATATTGTTTAGTATCGATAGTTTTGACAATACATCGCGATATTAAAATTCGTTCTTAATCGGTTAATAGGGTCCATTGTTGAGAAAAATAGCTGAAAACAAATGGTACCTACAATCGATAATTATCGGAAGTTAACAAAATTTCAATTCATAAAAAGGGTTTAGAGAAATAGGTCCCATTTTCAAATTATAAAAAAAAAAAAAAAAAAAAAAAAAAAATGATTGTGAAAAACACATGTAGACATTGAGTTGTTCCTCTATATCGAAAATTTCGTGAAATTATCTGTACGAAAACAATGCTAAAGAAGAGAGAAAATGTGGCTTAAAAACCTGATCTGTAAAGAATTGAAAATCAACATTTATATAATTCAATGTAAAAATAATTTCCCCCAATTAAACCGTGGGTTGATGAAGAGAGATTCCATTTCAATACCAAATAAGAGTTGATTTTCTCCCTTATTACGAAACCGGTTATTGCAGAAAAGGAAAGCTTAGCAAATCAGGTGTTTTCTATTAGTTCTACCTACCTAAAGTAAAGAAATGCACCCAGCATTTTTAAGTTATACGCAAATACTACATTTTAATACGAAATCTGTACAAAGTCCCTGATATATTTTACTTTCAAACCACAATTTTAAAACTAAATAAACCTGCCATTTAAAGAATTGTTTGCTCAAACACTTGTGTGTTATTTTACTCTAAAATTAAAAGCTCATTTAAGAGGACGCTATACCGCGGGAGAAAATTTTAGTCGCAAATTCTCCTTCATTACTAAATTAAAATTCAAAAGAAAGAAAAAGTAAGTTCAGGTACACCTAGAATGAGTCATGAAGTTTCAATTGTTGAAAAAAAAATATTAAAATGTAAACAAATAATTAGAAGAGAACTTCTCCGTTGCGTAATTTATTTTCATTTGTATATTTTAAAATGTTTCTTTCCAGTATTTGATGGTTTGTCTCAACTCACTTTTTAAATTGAAAATTAGTAATGAAGGAGAATTTTCTTCCTCTTAAGCCACCAGCAAGCTCGTTATTTAGAAGCTGATTTTAACATGTTTGCCATCTATTCATCCCAAATTCGGCCTTTTTCGTGTGCTTGGTCTGGCAGTTCTTTTTGTGGTACGGTCTTTGTCCATTCTGATAACGTGGCCTGCCCATTTTATTCTTTGTCCTTTAATAAAGTTAATAATGTAAGGTTCATTATGTGAGTGATATTGTTCTTCTAAGACACCCCCCCCTTTTTTTTTTGAATTCCTCCAAAAATACTTCTCAAGACCTTTCTCTCCAAAGTACTCAACATAAAATCATCAGTACAAGAGATGGTCCAGGTTTCACAAGCATATGCAGAGATTTATATAATATACCTTGCTTTTCTATGAATTACATAAGATTTTGTGTATTTCATGTAATAAAGGTAGACAATTAATTCGATAAAAAAAGCTTTTAATTTAACCAATACCATTTAAAAAAAATTATTATTTTACTTCTTGTGCTTACAAATACTCATTTTGCAAAAGAAATTTTCTGATTTACGGTGAAAAGTAAGATAACTTCTTAATAAAACTTTAAACTGACATATGATTCTTAAAGGAGAAAAAAATTCAGGGGTGCCCCAAAAAACTGATGTGAAAATTTTGTAAACAAATAAATAAAAAACAATATAAAAAAAACCCACCAATTTCTTACCATATATGATCTATTTCTATGAGATTCACAGGAGAAACGTTTTCGAATATATTATTTTTAGGTAAGAAATAGCCATTGCAACAAACAATTTGATTCAGGCCGTTGAGCCATAATTTAATATAATTATAAATTTATTACAATGTATTTTTAAAGGTAAATTTATTTACAATCATTAATTTGACGGAATTCTTAAATTTTTTTGGTTATATATATCCTGTAATAATTATCATTTATCAATTAGCGTTGCTCCCTGGAGTATGTCATAAATTAAAAATGTTTGCGAAAATGATGAAATATCTATATATAAATTGTCAAACGTCGACAAAGAAAGCCTTCATTTTTTCCCCACAACATTTCAGAGTGTTAGAAATTTTGTAATTTACCAGCTCAGCAAGAGAACTAACTTTCGCACATATTAAAAGATTTATAAATCTCCCGAATACTCATAATGAATCCGCAACATCTTTATTGAGCTTGGTTGATAATGCAAATGAAATTATTCGTTCCTTAGAAACTTCAGGCCAAAAAATTTATACTTTTAGTGACACTTTAATGTTGCATTTAATATTGCAAGAGTTATAAAGTTTCCACTATATTGTAGTGAGAGCGCCACTTGAATAATACAGTAATACCCAAACTCTCAAGGATTTAATTGAATTTTTTTAAAAGCTATGCTTGAACTCTTCAAAACAGCAAAAGTTCGTCCAGTAAATTTCAAAAAATTATTAATGCTAAAGTTAATTCTTTTGTTTCGCTTTCTATGTGTGTTTATTGTAAAGATAATCAAAACATTTCAAAGTGTTAGAAATTTTGTAATTTACCCGTTCAGCAAAAGATTGATTTCGTTAAAAATAATAATCTTTTTTTATATCTGTTTATCAAGAATTCACTCTATAAATGTTTTTTTAATTTTTTTTATTTTTAAATCTTCTAACGCCTGTTTTAAGCGTAATCGCAGACATCACAGCTCTTTGCATAGATATGAGAAACCCTTTTTTCGCTCTTTAATAACTGTACTGGAATTTATTCTCATTTAATGATGCCATCAGCCGCGCCTAATAATGAAGTTTCGTCTATAGCAATTCAAAAATTTTAGTCTTTCTTTGAGCCTCTCAGTAAAAACAAAAACTTTTCCCAGTACACCACCTTCGCTAGAGGGAGACTTGTCCCAATTGTAGAAACCTTAATATTTTGTGGCTTTAAGAGGAACAGTGGACCCTTAAACTTAGATAGTGATGAGCCCATAATAAATGATGGAAATTTCCGGGCATTACTGTGAATGAGAGCTAAATCTGGGGATGAAACTTTGAAAAAGCATATTAACCAATGTGGTGGTAATGCAATGTACATCAGTCCATCCATTCAAAATGAATTAATAGAGATTTGTGGTAGCATTATCCAAGAGACAATCAATAAAGCAAGCTGTTTTGCTATTCTTACAGACGAAACTATGGACATAACTCAAACTGAGCAGTCGATACTTTGTGCAAGGTGATGTGCCAATTGTTAGAGAAGACTTTCTCCAATTCGTTCCAATTTTTGACTCATTTGGACGCGGAATAGCTGGTGTTATTTTAAAATCATTAAGAAATTTAGGAGTTAATGTTTCAAAAATTGTCGGACAAGGCTACGACGGAGCATCTGCAATGCGAGGGGACTTTAACGGTGTTCAAGCAGCCATCAAATAATTACACCCAACAGCTATATATGTACATTGCTCCTCACACTCTTTGGATTTAGCAATTAGTCACTCTTGTAGTATTCAAGCTATTAGAAACTGTGTTGGCACAGTTAAAACAATAGCAAAATTCATCAAATCGTCTGCCAAAAGAACAAAAATTTTAAAAGACATCATCAAAACGAATTTGCCGAATGAAAAATTCAAAAAAATAATATCTTTTTGCGAAACAAGATGGATAGAAAACCATGATGCAATCATTAGATTTAAAGAACTTTATCCAGAAATAATTCAACTTCTCGAAGAAGTAAAGGCTTCTGGAAACTGCGATGCTTCTTCTAAAGCGGACAATCTTATTTCTACTATCACTAAAAGTGAGTTTTACATTACTTTACTTGTTTGTAGAGATATTTTTTCTGTGACTCTCCCACTGAGCAACGAATTCATCTAGATTTGAATGGAGCTTTGATAGATGTAAAATCAATAAACAACACAGTTCTAAACAAAAGAAAAAATGCCGAGTATGAATTTCAAAAGCTACATTCGGAACTCCTTAATACTTTCACAAGTTTGGATCTAGATGTAAAATTTCCTAGATTGGCATCCTATCAAAATCACCGTGGCAATATAAAAAATCAGAACACAGACCCAGAGAGCAGTACTTCCGTCAAAATATATACATTCCTTTTTTAGATTATTTCGCTGCCCAACTGATAGAAAGATTTTCGAAGCACGAAGATACTCTTGCATCTCTCAATAAAGTGTTACCTAAGTATTGTGTGAACGTCGATATTAATTTCCGAATCTACGCAGATTTCATTGACATCGAAAACCTCATGGGAGAAAAGAAAGTATGGGCATCAAAGTGGAACCTGCGTGAACCCCTAGACCAGATACGGCACTTTCAGCAATAGAAGAATGTATCTTTTTCCCAAACATTTATTGCTTGTTATCAATATTGGCTACGTTGCCAATCACCACAGCAACTGCAGAAAGAACTTTTTCTACTCCTAAACGCGTAAAAATAGCAACAAGAAATGCTACTAAAGAAGAAAGGCTAACTTTATTAAGCATATTTCGGGATATTCCGGTTTGTCCTAAAAAAGTAATCGAAAAATTTTCTTCAAATCCCCGTCGCATGTCTTTGTAAACTTTGCTTACAAATTGATTATAATTATTATGTAATATTAACTGAAAAATAATTATTATGTAATATTTTTTAATTACTAGTTTAACTTTTGAAAACAGAATAAACAATATTTGTTACAATGTTTTTCCCCTACTTTGCATGTCTGTTCTTGCTTCTTACCATATCCCCTCCCCCCGAAAAAATATCCTGACTACGGCTACAGTTTGTGCAAATTATTGGAATAGTGATTGCGATAATATAAATGAAAAGAATTCTTATAGTGAAGGTTATAAATTGTCAAAACGAATTAATTGAATCCCTTTAGACTCTGGATCAGAGAAAAACTTTATTACACGTCAGCAAATTATAATATTGTTTGTAATACTTCGAGTAAAGGATTTATTATTTTTATTATAATTTAAGATTATGTAATCGATCAAATTTGCGACCAAACTCTTCAATTGATTTGTCTAGAAAATATTCGTATATTCAAGATCTCGTACAATATTTTTAGAAATCGGGGGATATTCTATACGGTGTAGTAGATTTGAGAAGGGGGACATTATATATATATTACTTGATTAATGAACTTATTGTACGGTAAGTAATGTACGGATGTATATATAAACAACTTTTCATTATCCCTTTTATGTAATTTAAGCGTTTATTGTTGTAGTTGTCGGTCATTAAGACAGTGCGATTGTTCTTGCTTTCCAGTGGTGCCAATTAAGGTTAAGAATTCGACTTCTTCCTCACTCATACATTACACCCGTTTATTTATTGTTTTTAAAATTATTTAAAGAGTAGAAATTTTTTTCTTAGATTAGTAGTAAACAGCATAATTTCATAACTCTTGGTAGATAAAGGGGAGGGAGGAAAACTTACAGATGATTGTGGAAATTATTAAAAATCGTAATTCTTGCAGGAATTTTTTTTAAAAAATAAAACACCAGAATTATTTAACTGAACAATTTATTGAAATGAATATTTATTTTGCGGTTAGCTTTGTTCAAAGAGTTTATCTTAAGATCCTAATCTTGAATATGAAATCGTAATAATGGGTACCTCTGTTGCATAACAAACCTAAACATTAATACAGTTAATAAAACAATAATGAAACTTAATAGTATAACATAACTTACACATGCTCTTGTTGAATTAAACATGATCAAAAATCCATTTAGTCAATTTCATAAATTTAAGGATCAATGGCATTATCTAAAAAAAAAAAAAAAAACTATTTAACAGAAAGAATATAGGAAAAGCAAAAAAGTAGCATAGGTCAGAGGTGGGGAACCTTTTGTATAAATATCTAATAATACAGATTACAACAATTTGAAAATTGCCATCCAGTGAGCATAATATAAATTTAAAATGCTGCAGTCTAAAGTAAGAACTCTCCAAGGTGACTTTGGTAACGAGGAGTAACTATTTCCAGTAGGGGTGTGGTAGGGGATATTGTGTTAGCCTTCTCTTAAATGCGCTATTCTTGTTTCCATAGCAGCAGACTTTGTGGCGGAGGAGTTCTTACCTAGTCTGAAATTATTGCCATTCTGGGATAGGTCTCAGTTGTCCATCCTTATGTTTTGTTGACTATGACTCACCCCTACTTAAAATACACCAACCCTATTGCTGTAACATCCACCACGCACCTTGACGGTGGCTGTTCTCAGTACCTAATTTTTCTTTCTCTGCTTAGCACTCCTCAGCATTCCCGTCTATGTTTGGAGCTGGTGATTTGTAGTTTATATGTGCACGCTTTTAACAGTCTCTTCTCATATTGGCAGTTCAGCCATTGTGAAAATAAATATAGTTATTGTTTTTAACTAATTCTAATATTTAACTAATACATGGTGTTATTGCCTTTTTAGTAAGTACGTATACACTTTCTTAAAGATACTTTTTAATAGTTATTCTTCTCCACATTGTCAAATTTTAAGAGAAGAAAAATAAAATAAGAAAACGGAACATTTAATGTATAGAATTACTTCCTTATTTCTGTGAAATCATGTGTTGATTGTGTATTGCAGTTTTGATTACTTTGGCAAAATGTATCGAATGCAAATAAACATTATTTGACTCATAAATTTCACAATTAAGAAGGTGAATTTATTGAAAAATACATTAAAAATTATCTAATAATAACGTTATAAGAAGTTAATAGCCTTCTGTGAATATTTCATACTGTTAATTTTTTTTTTAATAAATGTCTTAATGTTTTTTTTACATCATTTCTATAAAATGCGATAAAGTAAAAAATCTAAATAAAAAGAATCATTTCACAAAAGTTGCATTTACAGGTATATCAACTTTTTCCTTAATTTAATTGTGGTCTCTCAAGGTAGGTGGGACTAACTTCACACTAGAGCTGCACTATTGGCGACGATCTAGGAAACATCCCTAATGCCATCCTCTGCAGAAGCACCCGAGCTTCGGTAGCCCCCAACAACCTGAGCGAAGTCGAGCACTTTAACGATAAAGGGCACCATCGGTCCCTATGCAAAGTGGTCACCCACCTGCTTACTGACCGCAACTAGTAATGCTGTTCTACTGGGAACCATGTCTTTATGATCAGTCCACTGCGGGACGGTCTCCCGAGGTTCCCCACCTCTGGCAGAGCAATGCATTACAGAGGCAATACAAATCACATTATACATTCACTTCAAAAACAAACAACATAATGTGGAAAATATTCAAAATATTATAAAATATTTCAAATAAACAATATGTCCTGCGGACGATACATGATTTAAATTATTAATTTATTTAAATTTTTTTTTTTTATTCGTAATAAGTAATTTAGTTTTACACAATTTTCTACAGTAAAAATATCAATTTTAAAATATATGTGCCCTTTTCTGCGAGTAAGTGCCCTGCTCATTTTTATTCCTAGGGAGAACTCGCTCTCTTTCTCTATATATATAGGTAGATAAGTCAAAAATATAGAGAAAACATGGAAACAATAAAATAAAGATTAACGAAAAGAGAAGAAGAAAAATTATTAAATCTAAAATTATCAAATAAATTATTATACTTGCAAAAGGGAGTGCAAGGAGAAGTATTTTAAAAAAAAGAAAGGAAAAAAAAAAAAAAAAAAAAAGGAAAAAAAAACAAATAGACAAACTCTTTCAAAATTTAATTAAAAAAAAAATAGATACTCAAAACATATAATTAAGTTATATATAAAATCATTGAGTTAATTGCATTAATAAATTTACTCAAAATTTCTTCGTTAACTAAAATTTATATTTTTACCATGTGCAAATCCATGGCTCGAAATCTGTGTAAAGCGGGCAACCTTGTTTTTCTTTTTTTAAATAAATGTTAATAATTTTCTAAAATCATTAAAATTGTACAGCTAAATATTCACCTTATCAATTATAAACTTCAAATTATAATATTATTACCTTGTGCACATCCATTTTCAGGCCAATAAATGGTAACTAAGAAATCCGTGCTTTAGTACAGCAGAAAGAACATGACATTAATAAGATATCTTTATTCACTCTTCTAATTTCATATTTTGTAATGTGGCAAACTTATTACGAAAATATTTTAAATCATTCTTGAAAGAGTCTGGAATGAGTAAGTTCATTTAAATTCGCAACTCGCTTTATAGATTTCATTTTGCATTTTATTCTGTATTTTTCTTGCATTTTATTTTCTATTTTTTGCTTGATGTAATTTAATTCGAATATTTTTACTTAATATATTCTATTTTCGTTTCAATTTTTTTTGGGTGGTCCTCACACTATTGTATTGGTATATTATGCTTTGGTTACATTAATACTATTAGAAAACACTCCTTCTCGTGGATATAATGGCGTGAGCTGATGATGAGATTATATCTTTTCATTATTTTTTTTTCGGGCTTTAATGCTTTTTTTCTTTCTTAAATTTTTTTTAAAAATAATTGTTTAAATATTTTATTAAGTTTTCTTCTTCTCTTTTCATTAACCTTTATATTATTATTTTTCATGTTTTCTCTATCTTGTGCGTAGCCAGATTTTTCAACATAAATATGCACCTTTTAAGAGCAAGAATCTGAGAAACTGTCACACCTAACATTAAGGGGTGATTCATGCCATCTCAGATTTTCTTGAAAAAATTACCAGTTGTTATATACCTTATCAAAAGACAAAATCTGAAATTTTTTGTCTCAAAGTTGAGTTGTTCATTTTTTATGGCCCCCTGAAGTTCGGAGCGTTGCAGGAAATTTTCATCGTTTTTGCACGACATGGAAATTACAATGACCCACTGCTCTTAGCGCACACAAAGTGCCTCCAAGTAATTTAAATATCTGAAAAGTAGGGATGTTGATCTTTGTAAAATGAGTGAGAAGTTTGTGGCAAGTTGTTGCCGCAAGGTCACTGAAGGTCGTAAAAAGAAGCATTTTTGCTGTTTTTTTGCAATTTTCAACGATTAACTACAGCAAGCGCCTTCTAGTTGCCACGGTAAATAACATGCCATTTGAAAGATATACAAAAGCACTTTCAAAATGTGCCAATGTCCATAACATGAAACTTTATCTTAGTAAACGTCCGTTTTGGAAATGTTATTTCATTTTGAATCTTATTTATTAGAGTTCATAATGGCTATAGAATCAGGTGAGAGAAAAGTTTGTTTTGAATTTATGCTAAACTCTATATCGGCCCATTTTCCACCGAAATCCGATTGACTACTTTGATTTTAAACAAAGTGTTTCATTTTAAGATTTTTTCCAAAAATTTTAAGTGTAGATTGACGGCACTTAAAAATCTGCCAAATCTGTAGCTGTGGTTAATACGTAAGTACCGAATTTTTCTTCCATACTTTTCTGAATCATATTACTTCAAATATTAGAATATGCAAGAAGTATACATAAACACAGAATTTAATACCATTTAATTTTTCAAAAAAAGTATTTTGACAACAATTTTATCAAAAAATGATAAACTAAAAAACGTAAAATAAAGAATTCTTAGGATAAAAACGATTTTAAAAATTCCTCATTTTTCAATAAAACTTTCGTTTTCTTAATTCTAATAGTATTTAATCAGACGTAAAAAAACCATTTTGTAGAGAACGATCATCAAGTAAGAAAAAAAATTATTTACAAGCAAATTTTTTATTATAAAAATCATAACACTCACCTGATTTATAAGTCCGGAGAATTCCGAAATGATATGTTCTTTGTCTGAAAACTTTATTTTCAAATAATATATACATAGTTTATCCCTTCATTACTTTTAGGTAACATACACATCAAAATTTTATAATTGTAAGATCTCGATATGAATTTTAATATGTAGCTTAAAAACAGAATAGCTGAAATCTAGTTGAAATTCTTTCAAAACTAAAAAACACTTACCAAGAAAACGATAAAAAATTTATTTATAATCAGCACAAAAGGTACTTTTTCAAGTAATTTGGATTATTCTTTATTGTTGTTTTCTGAATTATGTAGATACAGAAATATATACTATTCTATGAAGAAGAAGAATATTCTATAACTATCACAGTTCTGTATGGAATTCATTGGAACACATTTATTCATTGGAATGACGAAAGCAATGTTGACTTCATTTTAACTTGCAATGAATTAAAGACAGAAAAATTATTTTACCGCAATACACACATCTGTAACAGCAAGTGATCATGAAATCATGTTATGTTGTTGGTAATAGAAAGGTAAAAATTATTGAGAAGTTGTTCTTCAAATGCTTGGCGTGTTCTGCTTCAATGTTTGGCATGTTCTGATTAGTTTTTTCAAGAAGTTTTACCTTTTCTTTAGGGAAATTTTGCTTCTTTTTTGATGCTAAGAAAATGGCGTCTGTCATTGCCAATAGTTATGTGGGAACTAATGCCCGATATTTACAGTCTCCCGCTAGATGGCGTATCGAGTGTTGCGATCGCGAATTACGAAATCTATTCTCGTTGATTTTACGTGCTTGTGCTCACCTGACACAAAGAAACTTGCGAGAATTATAATTAAATGTTTAAGAATATGTAATTTACTTTTCTAAAAGAATAGAGCTATAAGATAGAAAATATCACTATCTCAAGATATTTGAAAACTGAATCACTTATAGCAAAATTTAAAACAATGGCTAACTTTTAACCAATCAGAAAATTCCATTTCGACTTTCGCTGATATCGCTGGAACGGTTTGTCGTAGAATGTTCTAATGTCGACAGAAACCTTCCTCGTGCTTTGAACTATCTGTATGCCAAGTTTCATAGCTTTCTGTCGGATGGTTTAGGAGTCTATAGGGGACAGACAGACATACACACATTCACTTTTATATATATATATATATAGAATTGAGGCATATTTAATGCGCTTTTAATTATATGAAGTTGAAATTCGAAAATTTTCAAATTTTACCAATATTTTGACTGACGTAACTTTTTGCGGCATAAATATATTGAAAATTTTTTTTAACCTTTATTTTACTCCATTATTACTCTATTCAAAAAAGTAAAATTTATTGAGGCATGTAGCTTCAAAAAAATTAAAACATTTTTTTAACATACCACGTTTTAGCATTTTCTTTCTCAAAGCACCTTACTCGAACAACTGTATTTATATATATATTTCACCATAAAATTCACCAATTTATTGTATATAATCTTGTTGGTTATCCATTTAAAATAATATTTTAATATCATTGACATTTGCAATTTGTATAAAACAGAAATATATAAAGATAATGCTGTAAAACATTTGCTTTGTAGCTACAAAATGCGTGTGAATTATTTATTTAATAGTTTCTTGTACAACAGTTGGATGTCTTTTCAGCTTGGGACAGTAAAAGGATCCACACCGGATAATTGTAAGGGACCAAAGAAGATTGTGCTACGATGTACAGTGCCAATGTCATCACGCATCGGCTATTTAAAATGTTGAGCTCCTCTCTGGTGTAAAAATTTCATCTCGAATGAATCATTTCCACAGTGCCATGGTTTCAAAATTGCCAGCAAAACTATTATAGAATACATGCAGCATATAATGAGGGGAGATCAACAAGAAAAGGCAAAGGCAGCATCACTGAAAGAATCAGCCTTTTGGCTTCAAGACTGGTCGCAAAAAATTTTGCCACGAAACTATAGTTAAAGACAACAGGACTATTTTGGTAAAAGGGGCATGTCAATGCATGTTGATGTGTTTGTTACACAAATTAATGGAATAGTTGAGAAATCAACTTATTTTACTATTCTCGAATATTGTGATCAAGACGCAGTGTCGATTTCGTGTGTGTCAAAGCATACATTAAAGCAGTTTACAGTAGAGTTTCCAAGCATGAAGAAACTACATGTGAAGGCAGTTATGCTGGCAATATATGCAGCGAAAGCCGGTATCTGGTGGCGAAGAACCTGGGGTTAAAAAAGACTTAGACATGACTATAACGAACCTCAGAGAGGTAAAGATCAAGCTGATCGAGAGAGTGCAATTGCTAAAATGTTTATTAGAACATATATATGTGTAGGTCATGATGTAACATCAGCTAAAGATGTGTATGATCCCCTTAATTTTTAAAGGAAGAATGAAAAATACTAAAGTATCAGTTATAGAAATCAATAAAGAAAAATGCTCAGTTGAAAGTGTTAAAATACAGGAAATACAGTCATACCATTCTGTGAAATTTGAATCTAATGAAATGATATTTTGGAAATATTTTGAAATTGGTCCAGGAAAAAAGTTCCTTATAACATAAAATTTAATTGCAGCATTCAAACAGCAATCCCATTCAGAACAAAACAAAAGTTAGACAAAAATCAAAATCATAAATCGATTTTTCTTAGTCGTTAGTTTGTTAACTTCATATTTTGTCCTAAAGAAAATTATACTTCTACATTTGAAACTGCAGATGAATTGTCCTTGCATATATCAAGAGGAGAACATACTATTCCAAAATTACTATCAGTAGTGGACAAAGCTAAAACTATTTTTGCTAAAAAAATGGAGACAGTAACAAGAAAAATAGACTTCCAAACTACTAATTTTTTTTTTTTTTTAAATTGCTGGCACATCTAATGGAAATGAAAACTTCTCAACTATGGTATCACAACTAGGATGGGCACTGCAACAAAAAGAAAAATCATGTGTCTGAATCAAAATCAAAAACAGTTTCTACAGCAATGTTTTTATAAAGGAGATAAAACAGGTAATAAATTTACTGCACAGAGTGTTGTCAAGATGATGAGACATCTTACAGTAGATGGAAAAAAAAAGTTTTGCCGGGAAGAATATCTTACGAATGAACAAGTGATTTTTTATTTCAGCAGAATACAAGGAAAAGATATAGATTTTGATACTGTGAAAGAAGATGAAAATGAATATGATGACCATCTTTTAGTAACTGCAACTGAAGAAAATGAGGTTTGTTATGTTTTTAATTTTATGTAATTTACTTTATTTAATGTTTTCAACAGTTAACAATTTCTTAAAAAATGTAATATTGCTTTACAATAAATGTTTGGATTTTCAGGTAGCAAAAAGAGAGAATATTAGGCAAGAAATCAAAATTTTTGAAAAAAAGAACAGTGGACTTCATCCTCATTCATTTTATGCAGTAATGTATGGCAGAAGATTTTGCATAGGAGAAATTCTAGAAGACTGGAAATGACTCATTCAAGATGAAATTTCTACACCAGAGAGGAGCTCACGAGTTTAAATGGCCAATATGTGATGACATATATGTTCTAATAAACATTTTAGCAATTGCACTCTCTCGATCAGCTTGATCTTTACCTCTCTGAGGTTCATTATAGTCATGTCTAAGTATTTTTAACCCCAGGTTCTTCGCCATTAGATTCCAGCTTTTGCTGCACATATTGCCAGCATAGCAGCCTGCATTGTCAGTCTTTACACAAAGTCGAAACTGCGTCTTGATCACAAAATTCGTGAATAGTAAAATAAGTTAATTTCTCAACTATTCCATTAATTTGTGTTACAAACACATCAACATGCATTGACATGCCCCTTTTACCAAAATAGCCCTGTTGTTTTTAACGCTAGTTTTGCGGCAAAATTTTTGCGACCAGTCTTGAAGCCAAAACGCTGTTTCCTCGTCTGTTCCTTGCAGTGCTGCTGCCTTTGCTTTTTCTTGTTGAACTCCCCTCATTATATGACGCATGTATTCTATAATATTTTTGCTTCCAATTTTGAAATGATGGCACTGTGGAAATGATTCATTCGAGATGAAATTTTTACACCAGAGAGGAGCTCAAGATTTTAAATGGCCGATACGTGATGACATTGGCACTGTACATCGTAGCACAATCTTCTTTGGTCCCTTATAATTATCCGGTGTGGATCCTTTTACTGTCCCAAGCTTAAAAGACATCCAACTGTTGTACAAGAAACTATTAAATAAATAATTCACACGCATTTTGTAGCTACAAAACAAATGTTTAACAGCATTATCTTTATATATTTTTGTTTTATACAAATTGCAAATGTCAATGATATTAAAATATTATTTTAAATGGATAACCAACAAGATTATATACAATAAAATGTTAAAAATATTGGTTTTAATGCTGAAATGTATATAAAAATACAGTTGTTCGAGTAAGGTGCTTCGAGAAAGAAAATGCTAAAACGTGGTATGTTAAAAAAATGTTTTAATTTTTTTGAAGCTACATGCCTTCATAAATATTACTTTTTTGGATAGACTGATAATGGATTAAAATAAAGGTAAAAAAAAATTTTCAATATATTTATGCCGCAGAAAGTTATGTCAGTTAAAATATTGGTAAAATTTGAAAATTTTCAAGTTTCAACATCATATAATTAAGAGCGCATTAAATATGCCTCATATATATATATAATTTTTGAAATTGCTTTTGTATATCTTTTAAATGACACATTATTTACTGTGGCAACTAGAAGGCGCAAGCTGTAGTTGATCGTTAAAAATTGCAAAAAACAGCAAAAATGCTTCTTTTTACGACGTTCAGTGACCTTGCGGCAACAAATTGCCACAAACTTTTCACTCATTTTACAAAGATCAACATCCCTACTTTTCAGATATTTAAATTACTTGGAAGCACTTTGTGTGCGCCAAGAGCATTGGGTCATTGTAATTTCCATGTCGTGCAAAAACGCTGAAATTTTCCCGCAGAGCTCCGAACTTTGGGGGCCATAAAAAATGAACAACTCAACTTTGGGGTAAAAAATTTTAGATTTGGTCTTTTGACAAGATATATAACAACTGGCAATTTTTTGAAGAAAATCTGAGACGGCATGTATTTCAGGTGTGTCACTCTCTCAGATTCTTGCTCTTAAGTACTATTTAAGCACTCAATAAATATTTTTAATCACTTTCCAACAACAAAAAAAAAACAAAACATAATTAGGATCTAAACAGTGAAGTTCTTAATTTATAAACATAAAAATCAATAAAATTCAAAAAATTTTCAAACACAAATTCGAGCCTTATTTTTAACCAGAACAATTTTAGATTTGAGTAGTGCATACATTTCCAGTCAACAAAAAATATTTAAAAATTCATACTTTATTCTTTGCATCTAAGTTTGACTTTAACATTTTCAAATAATTAAATACATTCTAGCAAATAAAAATGTCATTTGCCTCAGAAAATCATAAAAAAGGATTTTATATGAGTTCATAAAATATAGTTATATAAAGAGTTCAATAAATAAATTTGTAAAACTATATAAAATAAAACAAGAAAGGAGCAGATAGAAATTACAATACCCAATAATTAGTGGAAAAACCTACTCTTCCTGAACTATTTATAAACTGGAGTTTATTTAATCAAGGTTTATGACAAAACTCTGAGTAACATTTATCAGCTTTCATTACAGGATGTGGTTAATGGAAAAAGAAACTTTTTTTTCATTAGCTTTTAGATAATGAATGACTGAATGTAAATAAATAAAAAATATCAACTTCTAGTTCAATGTGTCACAGCTGAACTCCTCAAACGTTTAGAAGTCTCTTCCTTAATAAGTAAACATGCATCAATATTACTACAAATTACTTAATATTGCACATCAGATGATAGCTCATATACATGGATTATTAAAAATGATATTCAAAATTAAGAAATTTTATTAATAATAATCAAATTTTTGTATTTATGATGCATTTTATGGCATAGCATAATCCATGTATTTAAATAATTAGGAGAAGATTTTGGACATCCGAATCTGTTTTATAAACAGGTTTAAATGTCTTCAAGTATCTATAACCTTAAATTTTAGAAAAAGGTAAAAATTTAGTTTGTATAAAAAATTTATTAAAATATTATTGAAATAGTAATTAATGTTATTAAATAATTATTAAAAACATTAACTATTATGAAAATATGTATTAAAATATAATTATATAAAATTTTTTTAATACTTATTGAGATTCTCTGCTATATTATACAAAAATACTGAGACTTATTGCTTTTTAAATGTTTTTTATATTGTTGTATTATATTTAAATATTTCATTTATACATCTATAAATACAAAGGAAAATTAGATATTTTTAAGAGTCTATTAATATCAATAAAACATAGCTTAAAAATATTGTTAAGTTGAAAATAATATTGAATAAATGTTTAACTAATATTTAATGTTTAAAATCAGGGGTCTGTCCAGGCCAAATTCAATGCCGTTTAGCGGTACCTTCACAAATTCAACTGTAGAAAAAACGGTAGTTTCACAAAATACTTTTTCTTAAAATTTTATTCTTGTATCCCGTAATAAACGATAAATACATATTTTTGTGTTGATTTTTTAATATAATTTTCACAAATTATGTCTACATTTTTCCAAAATAGATACCTTTCAGAAAAACCTAGAAAGATCCCTGAAAATAATTGATAGTTTAAAATAATAAAATATCCTGATATTTTTTAAGCTTCGACAAACAAATTTAATAATAAAGTTTCAACGCAATAAAATCAGGGTTGGCAAGGTTTAGGACAGAATGGATTAATCCACCGTTTAAACCGTAGTGTCCAAAACCCTTTTACTCAAATTATGTCACAATTTTATCTGAACAATATTTAAAAGGTAAAATAAACATAGAACTAATAACATATTGATATTTAAATCTACTAGAGAATATCTGTTTTTAAAAGTATAATGTTTTATTAATCTTGTTTGACTCTTCAATTTAAACATTAAACAAAGGAAGATTAATCAGTAATCAAGTTCAATTGGTCCTCTCATTCAATAGTACATAACTGAAGTTTGACCTTGCCAGACAGGTTAAGCTATTAGGGACTAAGTGCTTGGTTAGTCATAAACAGGTTTATTTATCTATAGTACTATTCAAGAATACTTTTATTTCATTCATTCTTTTAGCATAGTGGTGATACATCACCAGTGTCAGTAACTGAAACTGATGTTATGCCCTTCAAAACTGTTAATACATTTTTCAGTTATTTTGTATTTCCAATTTAAACTAATATATTAATATATAAAAAATTTTGTTTTAAAAATAGATGTTTTTTTTATCATCCTGTGATGCAGAAATTATAAAATTTTTTTAAAAAAATACTGTGAAAAATAAAAGGTTAATTTTTAAACAAATATAGTATTTTTTAAAAAAAATTATTATTATTTTTTAATATTGCATTATTTATCCTTATGCAAAAACATTATTTATCATTATTTATATTCTATTATATTATTTTCCTTTAATAAGTTAAAGTAAATTGTATAAAAAATATCAAATATTTATTGATACATGTAATTATTATGTGTACAATGGTTACACCTATAGAATTTTTACTTTTTACCAGAGTTCAAGGGTTTGGAAACTTTAAGACAGTTTTATCCAGTTTAGGACAGTAAAACCCACGTGTCCTGTCCAAAACCAGCTTAGGACATCCAAAACCCAAACCCTGAATAAAATACAATAGGGAATATGATTTAAAATAATTTGTTTTCAATAGAATAATTTTCTCTTGAATTCGCATAAAAAATTGATTTAAAATATGGATTTCGATTTTTATTCATATATATTTTCAGAATATTATTTTAATATTTAAATAGATGTTTTATTTTCACTTTTCAATTAGGATAGCACTTTATTTCAAGGGCATCTCACCAAGGAATTTGCAACAGGCCCCTCTGCATGCTCTAACAGTTTAAACTTATTGACCAAAGTATTTACAATTAGTATACTTAAAATAAAAATAAAACAAAGAAGTTTTTCAATAATAAATATTGGCACATGAATTGCTCAATCTGCATTGTTTGATTTTATACTTTCACAGGATTAAGGAATAGGTAGACAAATATGAATGTAAAGTGTGTGTATAAAATATGTACCACACCTTTAGATGTGGGTCGGGTATTAATCCCTGCCTTGGATAAATACCCAAAATCATGGTTTTTATATTTCTTTTTAAATCATATAAATATGATCTGTCTTGTTGATGGTCCTGAGAATAATATAACTATTTTTACTTTTCAAAAATAAACTTTAAACTTAAAATATATCAGTTGGAGGAAAAAAAAATATAACAAAAAACTATGAATGCTAAGAGAAGTTACATTGTTGCATTAAAAAAGTAATCTAAAAAGGTTTGCATTTTATAATATAATAAAGTAGGAACTATTTTAATTCATTTAAGTTTTAGGTTGCACATTTTTCAAGAAGAAATAATTTTTCCAATGCAATGGGATAAACTGGATTAAATAGAATAGATTCTAAATTAGCAGAGAGAATATGTTTAAAATTTGTTAAAACTAAGTTTTCATCTGTTCCCCCCCCCCATTTATATTGAGTTTATAAATTTAATATTGGTAATAAGCTAAAACTATAAACCTTAACATTTAAATTTTAAAAGAAATTTATTCGCAAAACTATTTTGTTTAAACCAAAGTTATCGTTTTTTAAGAAAATATAATTAGTTTAAATTCTTAGATATATTGTTTAAACAGTTTTTTTTTTCAGTATTAAATCTATTTTATCAAAAATAATAAAAATTATTTTATTTTTAAAAATCAGTCATACTTGAGAAATTTCAAAATTTCATTTTAGTCAAAAGAAGTAATGAATTATTTAATTTAGTTTTTATATTTTTGAGCTATTTTTCAAACTATGAGCTAATGCTGCTTCATCTTTATAAATACAAGACAGCACAGACATTTAAAAAAAAAGGTATACTCATGGTAGTCTTATCTTTTAAAGTGTCATTTACTGTTTTCTATTCTATATAAAAAGCATATAACCCATTTACATATTGATTATTAATATATTGTTCCTAGTTGTTGTGCCATTCTAAAATTGTTCCATGTTTTTAATTAAATTTACAATATTAAATTTTAATTAATTATTTCCTTAAATTAAAATAATCTTGTGATTTTTTTAAAACTACATCTTGTAATCAGTAATATGAAACATTTTATGAATTTCTGAAGATAAGTTTTGACAATACATATAAATTTGACTTCAGCTGATTATATTTTAGTTTGATTCTATTCTTCTATTTATTTATATAAAAAAGGAAAATCAACTTTATTAATGCTAAAACTATCAAGTATTATTCTAAACTCATACCAATTAGGTGAAAAAGATAGTTAATGCAAATTAAATTTATTTCAATTGCTATTTATTTGCATGATTTTGTTATATGAATTTTCAATTTATGTGGCCTAATCAGACTGAGATTTATAACATTTAATTTATGAATTTTTTTTTTTCAATTGAAAACAATCAATGTTATATATTTAATTAACAAAAATATTTAATAAATACTCTTTTTTTTTTCATTCCTTTAAGAATTATTAAAATTCTGCTTATGAATAGAATGATAAAACTAAATATATATTTTATTTATTTAATGTCAGAAACGAAACATATAAATCATTGCTTAGAACTGTTCAATTTAAAAAAAAATAGTTTTTCTTTCCCTACAGGAAAAAATTATTCTGGGAGGAAAAAAAAACTACTTTTTTTCCCATAGGGAAAAATATTTTTTCTTATAGGGAAAGAAGCTTCCCAATCTTATCTAAACTTAGGGTACAAAAATGAAACATTCAAGTTAGCATATATTTTATATTTATACTCCTTTGAAAACATACTAATATAGAGATATTTCCGTACCGTGATCTGCGACACCAACTACAATCGTCAAGGCACCAAATTGTTTTAAACGTGAAAAAAAAAAAAAGAATTCTAGAGGTTTACCAGGAGGTGGCTATGAGTTATACTCTTTGAGCTGATCCCTTTCTGTGCTTTTTTGTTTTAGTTTCCCGCGAGCCGCTGTTTAGAAGTTGCCAATCTTCTGCCTCAGATGACAATACGGAAATTTCCCCACTAACATTAAGCTATATTTTTTAACCCATTAATAATAATGAAATAAAAACGAAGAAATTTTTACAGCCAACTTAATGCAATGAACATTATAGTTATTCAGTAAGATATCATCACATTACAATTAAATAAGTATCAAATAAGGAACTATGCACTATTTATATTCCTGAAAAGTTTTGAATGATAAACTTTTAAAAATAAATTACATAAACTTATAGTTAATTTTTGCATTTAAAAATATATATTTTGGTTAAAATTCACCTTGCTTAGATGTTACTTTTAAAACCACAAATACTGGAAGTTATGATAAGAAATATAAATTTAAAGATTATTAAAAAATAAAAACTTCAATGGGTAATTCATATGTTCAATGGAATAAATATTTCTTCATAGTAAATGACGAATTAAGTATGGACAATGTAAGTAAAACTTGATTGTGTCCAAAATATATATAATTTTGTACAGAGAAAAAAATAACCATTGAATTTTTAAAAAAAAATGGATAAATAATGAGGTATTTTGGGTATTTACCCAGGTAATTATCCAAGATATTAACCTAGGTATTTTACATCTATCTATAACCACACGTCACATCAAAAATTTATTATTGTATAATATACCTCTGTTTACATATCCTAAATGAGATGATTCTACAAAATTCTGAATTTCAACAGGCATTTAACTATTTACAATGTATCTATAAATCTTATTAATTAAATGCAATATTACTGTTGGTCAAAAAAATAATAAAGATAAAGTAACGAAATGTACACACGTTATAACAAGAAAATACCTATATTTATTTGATTAACATCAGATGTATTCTCCCTCACACACACAAGCGATAACTATTAAGAAAAGCATGGGTGTATAGATTTAAATTTTATATACATTTAGATCATCAAATAATGAGGAATTGCTAAATAAAATTATTTTATTTAGCTTCTTCAGATGACGAAAAGAAACATATTAAATAAATTTATCGCATTGAGTAAATTATTAATATCAAACAAACTTCTTCTTAAAATATTTTGATCACATCTGTCTTTAATAACATATTTTGACAAGCTAAGTAAAATTCAATATATAGACTAAACTCCGAAAATATCGGGTAAACATTTAAGATCACTTAAAAAAAAACAACAACTCCTAATTAACTGCAAGAAAATCATCACTAAAAATTATACACTTCTTTGAGAAAAAAAGAGAAGCTGCAAGTAAAATATGTAATATCTTTCAAAGGCAGTATATATCAATTATATCTACAAGTCATAAAAATATATACTGCTACACACATTATTGATGCTTTATAAAAAATGAAATTAGCAAAGGTAAAAAGACTAATTATTTACCTATTAATAATATATCGCCAACGAGGATATTCCATTTAGAAATCTCTCTCACATACAATAACACATCTCACTTTACAAATAAACACTAGCCTTTTAATGATGAATCAATTCCATTCAGCATCACAAAATTATCCATTATCAAATGGGTTTGGTTGGGAGAAATATTAAAAGGGAAAAATCTCTTCGCCTGAATTCTCTGATAGGTTAAAAAAAATCCCTAAAGTTACTCAGTGACGAGGCTAGAATGAAGCTTGTAAGCTATAAGCTACAAATTTTATTTAGTATAATATATTGAAAATGATATATAATGCAAAACAACTGGTACCGAAATTGAACTGTAGAAATGTATAGATCATTTAACAATTGTTTTTATATTGATTTATTCTTCAGATATTAATTTATAAATAAATGCAATAGTTACTTTTTCATGTTTTCTTGCGAAATGTTCAATTGACAGATTTTTGAGTTACAATTTGTCAAAATGAATAACAAATTGCAATTTCTAAAACCAGGTACACTTTCAATAAAAGGAAAACAAAAACTGTACTGAACTGTTTTGTTTTCCCATTTCAGGTCTTATAATGCAGGAATTTAAATATTTTGAGTTAAAAGATTCAATATCATTTAATATTGATCTTAATTTTATAAGTGGATAGTAATTAAAAACATCAATTGCTAGGTTATTACAGTTCTTATTACAGCAATGCTATTTCCGTATCAATACCTGTTCGTGCAGCCACTGCTTAGCTGCTAAAACTTGGTGATTTTTTTGGCATGAAGACTGGCATTAAAATCTTTTTTATTACAACCAGTGAATAAATATTTCCCTGATGTAAATTTCAAAACTAATCTAAATTAGTTTATGTTTGACAATAAAAATAGTTTATTTGCTTTAGTGTAAAATATTTAATGTTTTCTTTTTACTTTGTAAAGAATTAAAATTTTTTGTAAAGATAAGCCTAAAAAAAAACCATATGTTTGTGTTTTTGTTCAATTTTTGGAAATTACATCTAACGACACAGCTTTAATTTCAGTTACTATTGGGTTTTTTATTGAAGTCAAATTTGTGATTGTTCATACAATACATACATAGTGTGAAATTTATTTTAGTGACATTTAAAATCTTAATCCTCAAGTACCAAGTGTCATTGCATCATGATCTCTGATATTTAAATTGTAATGATAATAAAACGTAGTTAGATAATTTGCAAATGTCTTGTTTTGTAATAGTTAAAAATAAAAAAAAATTGAGAAAATTTCTGATTGCAATATTTGAGCCTTTTCTTTTGAAATTTTTTTTTTTTATCTTTGTGTGAGTGTTTTTTTATCTTTGCTTTTTTTTTTATTATCTAGAATTGAGCTAACTCACAGTCGTTGCCTTCTTTCTTTGCTAATTTTAAGATAAAACATCTTTGCAAAATGTTCCCATTTTTTTAAAATAAAAAATAGCTTTTGTTATCTTATTGACGAAATTAAATAATTATCATTTGATGAAGTTATTTTTATTTATTTATTTTGTAATGGATTTCTGTTTATTGTTAATAATGTCTTTCAGGTACTATTTCATCAGAGATTGTTCAAGAACGAAAAGATATCAATGAAACAGACCAACCTGCTTTCTATAATCATGATTTTCATCTGTCTGTTGATCAGCAAAGACAAAGACTTCCAATTCATAAAGTATAATTATTTCCTTGCATAATTACTTGATTATTCAGGATTGCCACTCCACAGGGAAAACTTGGAAAATGCAGGGAATTTAAAAATAACAGGGAAAATGCAGGGAATTTTGAATTTTTCTTTAGAAACTGGGAAAATACAGGGAATTTTGTTTCTTATTTTCATCTTTTATAAAGTGGTAACCGCCCCAAGTGCAATCTATGTGATATTTAAGGATGATTCAGCTATATTAAACTAGTTCATTTACTATAGCATTATTTGTTTTAAGTATGTTCCACTGTTCCTTTTTTCTCTAAGTTTTTTCAGCAATTATAACTATAGTTATCCCAATACAGCTCATACAAGATAACAGTGATTGTGTTTTTCCTCTTAATATGTTATATATTTAATAAAATATGTACAGGGAATATTTTTTCCATATTTGAGTGGCAACCCTGTTATTATTTTTGAAATATTTTTTTTAAAAAGTTATTTAAAATAAGGAGATATCTCATATAAAATTCTGTTTTCTAGTTAAATACAGCTTTCCTAATTCTGAGGCTTTACTTATTTTTGTTTTTGTATCCGACATTTTTCTTACACCGTTTAACATTTTTGACTTGAGTGTGCAGCATCATAATTTTTTATTACAGTTATTTCCAGTTAATAAGACATTGTGTATTTGAAAAGAAATTGAAAGTAAATCTGACAACTGAAATTGTCTCCAAAACGTCAATGTGAATTAATATTAATTTTCATGAATGACAGAAATGGTATTCAGTGGAAATACAATTTATTCAAAGACGTATAAATTTTTAATAGACGTACTCAATTCTGAAAAACAAGTTCAATTCTGAACGACTGCAAAAAAAAAAAAAACGAATAAAGAATAGAATTTATTAATCGTCTACTGAGACTTAAGTATTCTTCTACAGCATAGTCTTTGTGTGATTTACCAAAAACAAGTTTATTTGAATTCGCTACCTTCTTTATAGATTTTGTTTTATGTTTTGTTAGATTTTTTCTTTACATTTTATTTTCTGTTTCTTCACTGATATTTATTATTTAATGTGCTCTATTCTATTTTCTTTCAAAAAAATGTTTAATGCTCCTCGCACTATTGTATTGATATATTTTACTTTGCCTATATTGATGCAATATTAGAAGGCACTCCTTTTTTGAATATAATCGTGTGATCTGATGAGATTATATCTTTTTTTCCCCCGGATTTTTATTAATTTTGTTAAAAACAATTTCTTCTTCTCTTTTTTTCATTATTCTTTCGTTTTTACATGTTTTCTCTATATTACATATAAATAAATGCTCCCCAACATTAAATGAACCTATGTAAATAGAAATCACAGGATTACACTTCTGCCGAAAGTTGTATTTAATAGTTGTTATTTTTCTTTTATAGAATTTCACAAACTACTACAGTGACTAGAAATTAAGTATGTTGTATGCGATGATAATTGAAATTTTTACTGTTGTTCTTTGGGCGTGCAGTGTTTACAATGGCCGTACAGCTTATATTCTTGAAATTTAAACTTTACATTCAATCTAAAACATGTAATATTCTTTCTTACCATCTGTAATGTTACAAATTATAAATAAAAATTATAAAAACAATTTTTATAGTTGTAGAGACATTTACTTTTCAGTTCACAGTTAGCTTTATTTCATTAACAGTGTGAACCAAGTTTGCTTAGAAATTTAGTTAATGAAATCTAAAATTTGTTTGCTTTATTCCCAAGTTAATTAATTTAAATTTTTTTATTTTACTCAATGTATTTTGAATGCTGTATCTGTATTAAGATATTTAAGTATACATTAAATTTTATTAAAAATATATGACAATTGAATACCATAAAATAATGATAAAACGCCCCAACTCAATAAAGCGCCCCCTGTATTTTCACATAAATACAGGTTGTCAATCAGTACCAAAAAACCGCCCCCTCTCTGCCACACAATTTTAAAAAATCCTTATTTTAAGAATAAATTCATAATTTAAAAAAAAAATAATAATAAATAGTTATCATGATGTTTAGGGTACAAGATTATTAGTGTTAGACTGTAAATGAACAATGAGTGGAGGAAAAAAGGTTGATAATCAATCACAGTCACTGAATTGAAGATTGCTAACAAAAGTGCAGATGTTTGTAAAGTGTGGTGGGAAGAGAAGGGAAAGCAATCCTTTGCTTCCCCCTCTCTTCCTCAGCTAGGAGGAAAGGTGTGGTCAACATTTCCTCCCAGCTACATGTAGGTCCAAGTCACCTTGAATGGTATGTACACTCACTGGTAAGAATGGGGAAAAGTTTAAGGTGTGGTGGGAGAGTTGAATGTGACAGATTGAGTAGAAAAGAAAGGGCATTATGCTCCTACAGTGGAGGAAAAATGTAAATTGAAAGGGAGATGAATTGAATGGAAGAGATAAGGAGTAAAAGGAATTACCCTTTCTTATTATTGTTCTACAGTGGCAAGAAAAATCTGAATACTTTGGAGGTGGAGACTGAACATTCTTTGCTTGTTCACAGAGATTAAAATATCTTTCTATTATAAAATATTTTGTCATATATATTTTTTTCTCACCTATTTGCATGTGCAGCAATCACACTAAAATTTAAAAATAAAGGACTGCTGCAAAAGTATGATTTTAATGATTAAAGTTTATATTTACTTTCTTTTGCAATGATTATTTTTACTGTATATTTCGTGATACACACTAAATAATGCTCAACCAAATAATAGTTGATTTTTTTTAAAACGGCGCTTAGAATTTTCTTCAGTACCGATTATTCGCCCCCCCCAATATGACCGCGATTTTCGTCAAAATTAGAGGGGCGCTTTATCGATACTTTACGGTAGTAATTTTTTATATATGTTACTAATCAATGTCATAATCTTTTTTCTCCTTCTTTTTTAGTATAAAGACCACATTCTGTATTTGCTTGAAAATTTTCAAACCATCATAGTTTTAGGAGAAACAGGTTCTGGAAAAAGCACTCAAATTCCTCAAGTATGTTGATATTTCTTTCTTTTTCAATGCTATAATTACAAAACATGTTTAGGTTAGCTATTCGGAAAAAAAGCTGAAATTCTCATGGAACTCAAAAATACAACAGGAAAACAAAGAATCTGCAATCAACCATTCCTGAAATTAGAAATATTATACACAAAACTTTGCCATGAGTGTGTTTTAAACCATTATCACCATTAATAATAAGTGTTTTATATAATAAATTAAAATTGTTAATATTACCTACTATATCTTATAAACACTTATCCAATAGTATTATAGTGTGGTTTTCTCACCCACAATGCTATTTTTTTTTTAATAGTAATTGTTTCCATTTTATATGAAATGTATACATTCCAATTATACTGCCTTGAAGTTAGAAAAACATTTTGTGAATCAACTCATATCTGTCTCAAACCTTTATTAAAAGTAATAATAATGGAAAAGATTGATAAATGAAATTTATCATTCTATTCTATTCTCGTGATTTGAGCGGGGTATCAGTTTCATTCCAGACTACGGGTCCTGTGATTATTGGGAGGTGAGAATTCTCCTCCCCCTTGTTTCAATATTTATCCCACTCTTTCCCTGCGTAGGTCATAAAACATCATTTGATGCTTATTTTTACTGTTATATTTTACTAGAGGGTTCAGGATTTTTTTTTCTCTGGGTTGATTCCCCCCCCCCTCCCCTTATGTTTGTGAGTTTGCACGTTTTTTCAGAATTGTTTTTCTTTCACACGATAAGCATTTATAAAAGATATGGATTTGCCGAGTGTCAGTGGCTTTATATCTGGAAATAACAAACGGAAATATCTTGATTATAAAGGTAGTGATTCGGATTCAGAGTATTCCAAAAATCTGTGCTTTTCTTTTATTTTTTCTGTTTTATTACAAAATTTCTGTAACAATTTTTGAGACAAAATATTTAAAATTATATTAATCTGAAAATCTGACCGCTGAAATAGCGGGGGCCGTATTATATATTTCTTGAAAACTTAAAAGCTAATAAAATTCTTGTATTATTTTAAAACAACTGATGCAGATGTGAATTGTAACATATGTAAATAAAGAAATATAAAAAAAATCTCTCTATATTTGAGGACTGGAAAGTATGAAAACTGAACCATACAGGGAGGGTTATTCTGAATCATTTATCTTTGCATAATTAAATACTGCAATTTTGTGGCAATACACCCCCCTGAGATATATGCTGCGCCCACAAAATTAGACTAAAAAGGAAATGTTTTTCTCCAGGAAGGCCTCACCGTCAGTTATGCTGCACAAAATTTTACTGTGATCGAATGGAGAGTTACAAACAACAAGTTAATATTCTAAATAAGTGCTTAAGTGTTTTAAAATCATTAAAATAATTATTAAATATACAATAAACTAATATATGTGTTCTTATTTAAAATCAGAAATTATATATTTCAGTAATTTTCATCATAACTTTTCAAAAGTATGCAAAATTGTACTGTATACAATTGGGCACAATTCAAATGCAACCCAATCGCAAACTCATTACATTAATAAATACTGATTTAAAATAGGGTAAACTAACCAGTGAAGGAACACTTAAGCTTAGCTTGCCTTTAAAAAAATCATAAAAATTTCAAAATTTGTAATTTTAGCTAAATGTCAGTGCCAACATATTTGTTATTAAATGCCGAATTATGTAAAAAAAAATTTAGAGAACTTACATAATATTGTTTTAAGCTTTCGGTGGTACAAATAATAAGTAGTAAGACCAGGTGAAGGAACAGTTCTTACCTGTGAATGAACACTAAATTTTCCTGTGAATGAACACTTAATTTTAAGAATTTTTGATGCTCTTTAGGAGTTCATAGGCCATACAAATGTCTGAAAACAAGAAATTTTTTTGGAATTATAACATCTAATCACAGTTAAGGTCGAAAATTTTGCTTTTTTTTTCAGTCATGAAATGGAAAGTAAAATGGGGTTGAATACAGAATAAAAAAATGTTTTTAATTTTCTTTCTCACACTTTAATAGTCGAGTCTAAATCATGAATGTTTATCATTGTGTAATCTGATGATATTTTATTACTATTATTTTATCGCGTTTTGTTAAATCTTTTTCCCCATATTTTTTTACCTTCTTAAGTATTTTTTTCTCTTCATCATACTTTCTTGCTTTAACTTTTTTTCCCCAGCTATTTCAGTCTATTCAGTCTATTTCGTCTTTTTTCTCAAGTTAATGCAAAAGGTAATTTTTTTATTTTTATTTAATCTTCCACTTTTATTTCTATATTTAGTCAATGTAAATGTATATTTGAAATTTCTTCTGATTTTTCAGTACTAAGGCTATTGGATATTTAGGAGATTAGACTCTTCGGTCAATGTTCCTTTAAAAATTTGCAACATATCTTGTTAGATTTCATTCTCAAGCTTTGGAAGAAATAATGCATCGTTACTCGAAGTTCTCGTTTATCAAAATATGTGTTTGTTGATAATTTTTCTTGCTCATTAACTCTTTGTGTCTGTCTTGCATGCATTTTGTTTAAGATTTAAGTCATTAACGTATGTATTTTTAACAGAAGCGCCACCTTTAATTTTCTTTAGATTTATTTGTTTTAAAATTTCACTTTAAGGTTGCGTGGCAACCAGATATAGTTTTTTGTTGTTGTTCTTTTTTGTTTTAGTTTAAGTTTATACATTTTTAGAATCCGTTTTGATGCTAAATTATTGGTTATTAAAAGATTAAAGTTTTGTATATTGTTGTCATTCATCTGTAGAACTTGTAGTTCATTTGATTGATTGTATTTAAAGGCGTCCGAATTATTTATTTCAACTTATTGGCGACATTTGTGGCGTTCGCGACAGGGACAGTTATTACGCTACTTCTGATTTGAAAAATGTTTTTAGCACCGAAAGGATTTAAAAAGGAAGATCTTATTATTGTTGCCCAAGAAATTGGCGAAGTATTACCTCAAAAAGCTACTGTATCGGATCTGAAAACAATCATTTTGAAAAGTAAAGAATATTTAGCTGATCCAGATTTTGTAACAAGTGTATTGGTTGCTACTGTCAATGATCGACGACAAAAGGAGGAATACGAAGAAAAATTGAGACAAAGAGAAAATGAAGAGAAACTAAGAGCATATAGAGAGAAAGAAAGAGAGAGTGAAGAGAGAGAAAATATAAGAAAACATGAACTGGAGTTGGTGAGACTTCAAGCTACATCGTTTAGAACCGGTGAGTCTCCTCCAAATATTATTAGTGCCAGTGCCAGAAAGCAGTTTAATTTGCCATAATTAGAACTTAGGCAATTTAGTGGAGATTTAAAAGATTGGCTACCATTTTGGGGACAATTTGAACAAATTCATAAAGATACAGGTATTGCCCCTGAAAACAAATTTCAATACCTGATTCAAGCTACAACTGTTGGATCTAGAGCTAGAGAAGTTGTAGAAAGCTTTCCGCCAACCGCTGCAAACTATACCAAAGCAGTTGATAGCCTCAAAGCCTGATTTGGCAAGGATGACCTTTTGGTCGAAGTTTATGTTAGGGAATTGTTGAAGCTCATAGTTTCCGTTCAAAAGCATGAAAAAATATCTATGACCTCTCTTTATGACAAACTGGAGTCATATCTTAGAGCTTTAGAAACGTTAGGTGTTACAACCGAGAAATGCGCTTCAATACTATTCCCTATGGTAGAATCTTGCTTCCAAGAAGAGTTTCTGAAAGCATGGAACCGAAGTTCTTCGAGCGTTGCTTCCGTTGACGCCAAAGAGCGATTAACAAACATCATGGCTTTCTTGAAGGCAGAAACGGAAGGCGAAGAAAGAATTAATTTGACTATGTCAGGTTTTGGCTTGGGATCTGATGAAAAACGCCAGCCCTTTAAGAAGAAAGCAAGAGATTTGCCAACAAGAAGATTTCCAACAGCGGCAAATCTATTGACTACAGATGTAAAGGATTTGAAGAAAGGGTGTGTTTTTTGTTCTGGGAAACATAAAAGTTCAGATTGCTTTTCCGCTCGAAATATGACTTTAGCTGAAAGAGAGAACATAATAAGAGAAAATCAATGTTGTTTTGCCTGTTTAATGCAAGGACATTCAGTTCGTAAGTGCAAAGCTTTTATAAAATGTGTCGTATGCGGTAAAAGACATGTGGTACTAATGTGTGAATCTTTAGCTGCAAGAAATCGTGAACCCGATAAATCTGGGCAGAAAAGTTAAAGTTCTGAAATAAACATGTCTAACATTACGTACGGTCCGAAAGTGTTCCTTCAAACTATGAAACTAAAGCTGATATCTGATAGAAAAAAAATTGTGGTGAGAGCAGTTTTAGATTCGGGATCACAAAGAACATATATTTTAAAAAATTTGGCTGAAGAGATGTAATATGTTCCCTTGAGAAAAGAAACTCGCATACACTCTTTGTTTGGTGGTTATAAATCAGATAGATTTGAACACACGTGTTATAGAATTAGATTAAGGAATCCAGAGAATAATTTGACTTGTAACATGGAAGCTTTGGATCAAGCATCTATTTGTGATAGTATAACACCAGTTAGTTTTGGACCCTGGTTAAAAGAGCTTGACGAAATGAATATAAAGTTGTCAGACGTCGGAAATGAGTCACAACCAGTTCAAATTCTGCTCGGAGCTGACGTAATAGGAAAACTTATGACTGGAAAACGAAGAGTTTTGGCCAGTGGATTAGTAGCAATAGAGACACTACTGGGATGGACTTTAACAGGGAAAGCACCTGAATATGATTTACCATCAAGCAATGCAATGTTGGTTACTTCCCTTTTAGTAAAAGAAATGGATATTTCGGAGCTGTGGAGATTAGATTCCTTAGGAATAAAAGATCCTTCAGAACAAAAATCTAGAGAGGAACTGCAAAAAGCCTCAATGGAACATTTCCTAAATACAGTGAAAGTTGAAGGAGATGGTCGTTTTATAGTTAGTCTGCCATGGCTTGATGGGCATTTGCCTTTGCCAGATAATTATGATTTGGCGTTAAAGAGATTGCAAATGACAACACGCAAATTGAAAACCGACAAATTGTATGATGCCTATGGAGAAGTGTTCAAGGACTGGGAAAAAGAGGAAATAATTGAAGAGGTTCCAAAAGAAGACATGGGGATACCTTGTCACTATTTACCTAATAGACCTGTGATAAAGGAGAGCAGCACAACTAAAATCAGGCCCGTGTTCAATGCTTCTTCGAAGAGAAAAGGAGTTCCTAGTTTAAATGATTGTGTTGAGAAAGGGTTATATTTGATAGAAGTAATTCCCTCAATGATAAATAAATTTCGAAGTTATAAATTTGGTGTAACAGCTGATATACGTAAGGCTTTTCTGCAAATAAGTCTTTATGAAAATGATAGAAATTTCTTACGATTCTTATGGTATGGAGAAGATGGACAGCTCAAGCATTTTCGTCATCGAAGAGTTGTGTTTGGCGTTTCCTGTAGTCCGTTTTTGCTTGGAGCCACTATTCAATACCATTTGAATAAAAAACTAGAGGAAGCAATGGGAGGGAATGAAAAATACCCTAAAGAGATTATACAGGAACTAATATGTAGTTTTTATGTAGATAATTGCCTCACAAGCGTGAAAACTGAATCAGAGTTGAAACAATTCATAGAAGTTGCTACTAATATTATGGCTGAAAGACAATTCGATTTATGAGGGTGGGAGTCGACTAACCCATCAGAACCTAATTCTAGTGAGACCAACATTCTGGGAATGAAGTGGAATAGAAAAAGTGATACTCTGTTAATTAATATTCCTGATATGAAAGAAGCAAAACATGAAAAAATCACCAAAAAAAGCATTTTAGCTGCCTCACACAGAGTTTTTGATCCTATGGGGATAACTAGCCCGGTATCGATACGACCAAAATTGTGGTTACAAAATTTGTGGAAAACTAAAATTGGTTGGGACGATGAAGTTTACACAAAATTACGAGAAGATTTTTCAAAGTGGCTAAGTCAGAAAGCAATGTTCAAGTTCACCTGATACAAAGTAAAGCAAGAATCGCTCCTAGCGGGAAAAACAACGATTGCTCGACTTGAACTTCTTGGCGCTACAATTGCAGCTCGTCAATCTTTTGAAATAGTAAAACAGTTTAAGACGGACAAAGTTCATTTCTGGACAGACTCAACAACTGTATTAGCTTGGCTTAAAAGAGAAGACACATGGGGTGTATTTGTGGAAAATCGAGTTCAAGAAATCAGGAAATTGACTCCGGTAAAAGCATGGAGGCATTTGCCCGGATCTATGAATCCCGCAGATCTACCAGGTAGAGGTTGCTCTGCTCAACAACTCCGCAATTCGAAATGGTATGAGGGTCCCAGCTGGCTATATCTTTCCAACACGGAATGGCCTGTAGCAGCTGACGAAATTTCCGTTAATGAAGAGGAAGTAAATTTGGAAAAAAGAAAACAAGTAGTTATTTCCATGGTAAATGTTGAAGTAACGGAAATATGGTGTAATTACTTTTCAACATATAGCCGAAATGTAAGAGTTGTCGCTTGGATCCTACGTTTTGTCCACAACGTTTCACATCAAGATAAGTTAAAGGGAAATTTAATCTGTGAGGAGTTAACAAAGGCAGAAAGTGTGATTTTTAAATCATTGCAAACAACGCATTTCCAGGATGATAAATTTCTCGCCAAAATACAAGCTTTTCGAGATAAAAGTGATATTCTGAGAGTAAAGACCAAACTGGTACATAGTGATGAGAATGAGAATTTCAGATGTCCAATTCTTTTACCTGCTAACAGTGTTGTGTTAGAATTAATCCGTGAAGAGCATATAAAAGCGATGCATGCTGGTCGTTCCATCTTACTCTCAAGACTCCGAGAGCGATACTGGATTCTTAAAGCTAAAAAGTTAATAAATAAAGTTATTTCCAAGTGTGTGACTTGTAAGTGTCATCGAGCTAAACCAGTAGAAGTTCCTTTTGCGCCTCTTCCAAGAGAAAGAGTTACTCAGACAAAAGTTTTTCAAGTGTCTGGTGTGGACTATGCCAGTCCTCTGTATCTAAAATCGAAAGAAAAAGCTTGGATAGTTTTGTTTACCTGTGCTGTGTACCGAGCAGTCCACTTTGAATTAGTACGGTCTCTAACTACAGATGCTTTCATTCAAGCATTCAGACGATTTATCGCAAGAAGAGGTAGAATATCGGTCATTTACTCGGATAATGGAAAGAACTTTATAGGAGCAAACAATTATTTAAAGAATTTAGATTGGGACAAGATTGCTGTGTACTCAACCGCTCAGAAAATAATTTGGAAATTTATTCCACCCACAGCAGCATGGTGGGGTGGGTGGTGGGAGCGGATATTTGGAATGCTTAAGACTCTTCTACGTCGTGTGTTAGGTAAATCTGTTGTAGATTATGAAGAACTAACTACAATTTTATGTGACTGTGAGTCGGTTTTAAATAGCAGACCGTTGACCTACATTCACGTTGATCTATCTGAATTAGTACCTTTAACTCCGGCAACGTTTATATACGGGGAAGGTAGCAACAGCAACGAAACTCCAGATCTAGACCTTATGGATCGAACCTCTATGTTGAAACGTGTAAAATTTTTGCAAAAATTACGTGAAGATCTCAAACAAAGATTTAGAAATTAATATCTTGCTCAGATAGTGCACAAGGGAATAAGAAGGAATGATGTAATAAACATCCGTGATATTGTTTTAATAGGACAAGATAATACTCGACGCATAGATTGGCCTCTTGGAATCGTCTTGGAGCTGTATCCTGGAAAGGACAGTATTCCTAGAGTAGCCAGATTAAGAACCTCTCAAGGAGAAAGGATCAGACCTTTCCAAAGACTTTATCCTTTAGAGCTATCAGAAAAGAACGATGTGGATGTTCTGGAAAAGTCTTCAAGGAAAATTAATTTGGAAGTTGATAATGTTCCCAATTCCGTTGATGTGCCCGATAATTTGGAAGTGAACTCTCTTAGCAAAAGCAGATTAGGAAGAATCATAAAAATTCCACAACGTTTAGATTTATGAACTTTTTGTTATTTATATAATAACTGAAGATTTTCTTAATTAGTTTCATATAAAGGTGACCAATATATATGAGTCAGTTTGTATTTCTACGAAATGCTAAACGCATGTTCCAAAGTGCTATTTATAATATCACTTTGCAAGGTGGGAGTATGTTTAAGATTTTAAGTCATTAACGTATGTATTTTTAACAGAAGCGCCACCTTTAATTTTCTTTAGATTTATTTGTTTTAAAATTTCACTTTAAGGTTGCGTGGCAACCAGATATAGTTTTTTGTTGTTGTTCTTTTTTGTTTTAATTTAAGTTTATACATTTTTTGAATCCGTTTTGATGCTAAATTATTGGTTATTAAAAGATTAAAGTTTTGTATATTGTTGTCATTCATCTGTAGAACTTGTAGTTCATTTGATTGATTGTATTTAAAAGGCATCCGCATTATTTATTTCAACTTATTGGCGACACATTTATTAAAGTCAACGTTTTCAACATCAAATAGAAAAATATCACATTTTATAAAAACATTTTAACTTCATCAGTTAATGCTTCAAAAGCCTAATTAAAAATTTGTGTAAAATTACCTCTACATATTGTTTTACGACTCTTTTTTTTCAAGACATCATAAGTCTAGAATACACTAGTAGAATTAGGTAGAAAGCTAAACCAGAGAATTTGTTTTGATAAACAAAACTTGCTCGGTTTCAAATTGATATGAGATTTATGCCCATCCAGAAGAAGCAAAATAAGGAATTTTATAGAATTTTCAATTAGCCATGGGTAGAAATAAGCATTTGTAATATATTCGTAAAATGTTGCTGCGATCATCACTTTTCCAATGAAATATATAGCAGAAACTGATTCTGTAATACCTTAAGGAATTCTTCAGTAAGGAAAAACTACCAATGGAGGCACTTTTTTTCCACTAGCTGAAATGTTAGCCAAAACTGTTGTTCTTTTTTTCATTCCTAGGTACTATAGAATATAAAGCCTTATAATTTGTAGGGCCAAAGATTGTTCCCGTTTAAGGGCAGTATTCAACTCCCGTTTCGCTCACATTGTAAATGCAATCACTTTCTAACAGGATGCCAGGGCTACTTTCCACCTTAAGATTCCTCCAAGTTCTTCAAACCGTTCTTTCAAATATTATTCTCTCTAAGGGAAGTTTTGCCTTTTGAAATTATCTTCGCATATTATCGATGGATGTCGTCTTAAAAATACTTCCCCCATTTTTCACCTGGATGATAGTCTAAAAATGGATTTTTCCTACCAGTTTCTGTCATGACGTTAAAGACCGCAATATGATAATAATTTAGCTAATTATTGACACAAAAGCCAGCAAAGAAATGTTCTATTCTAGCTTTTATTATTATATTTAGTTAGTTTTCAACCAGTAAGCATAGTTCATTAAGGTGTCTAACATATGATGTAACTAACCACTACATTTATAAAGATAAATAATAAATAAATTATAATTAAAATTCTTTAAATAAATTTAGCAATTAAATTAGCATTTTGAAATGAAATTATTTTAGGAACTATTCATACAACATTTAGCTGAATTTTACATGTCCTTTATATCGCAAAACTACTAATTATCCATATAAAATCATATTTCACACATATTGTTCATTCACTAAGAAATCTATTCCCAGTGATGGAACATGCCTGTTCTTTCACTGGTTAGAAGTTGTTTCTTGTGTTTTTAACATAATTTTGATGTATAATATGACTAAAGGTACAAGGTTTTTAATTTTCATTGACTTGGAAAAATCCCAATAAAGGAACACTTGTTCATTCATTGGATTTTCATCGTTTGGTAATCCAGTGAATGAACACCCCCTAATCTCAATACTTGCTTATGTTATGATGCTTAAAATAAATACGACGTAACTTCAATAACCATATTTTGAGTTCTTTTTTTCACAATGAGATAAAAAGCATTATTATCTTCAATTAGTTGTACTTTAAACGGATAACTACAAACACTGTCCTTATAATTTTGTCAAAGAAACAAGGTGCTGCACAGATACTAACAAATTCAAAAATTTTTCCAGAGAAGACTATATGATCAGGCAACCCAATGCATTGTTGCATGGCTTCCTATTGTTAGGTAGTAAGCTACTGTTACCAATAAATCTAAGTAAAAACGTTTAAAATCTTATTTTTAAAAAATATCTATGAAATGTTCCTTCAGTGGCTTTCAGTTTTCTTCAAAATATCCGTTTCTCGAATTTCTAATTACAGAGCACAAATGTCAAAACTTTATTTATCAGTAGAACTCATATACAGAGATGAATTTCCTGAATCCACAGGAAGTAGGGATGAACAGGTAGGGGGTGTTTCTTGGAATTTCAGTCACTATCCCTGCACTTCCTTAACTAGAAAGGAATACAATGATTCTGGCAGTAAGTGAGGGGTTAATGATAGTGACCATCAGGGGTTAGCTTTTCAACATAGATAAGAAAGCTATAGAAAACAGTTGGTACACAAGCATGTAGATGCCATTGATGAAAAAAGTTAGACGCAATCAGAATTACTGTTTTGCCTTGAGAAATGCGTCTCTAAAAACTATCCAAAAGGGTTTTAAAAAGCTGGTTTTAAGAATAGCTGTGAAGATGATGAATAAGAGGATGAAGGCATACGTAAAGAAGAAGAAAATGTTAACGCTGAAAATGCACTGCCAGGTTTGCCAGAATGGAATGCAATAAAATCTGTATTTAATGTTGACATTAATTTTGATGATTTTTACAAGTGGACAACTGCCTGGCAACATGAGAAACATTGACAGATGCGGAAATTATAGATAATACCAAAGGAATATCAGATGAAGTGGAAGAAGCTGAAGATCATATTGATGAATCAAAAGTGAATGCAAAAGAAGTAGAAAAAAGCTGTAGAATTCTTATAAACTACTCTTGAATCCCAGAAAAATGTTGGCTATGAGAAATTTGCAATCTTTCTAACTTCAAAAAAATAATCGAAACAAATAAGGTTATACGTCAAAAATCTTCTAAAAATTATTTTCAGTGTTTAATGTATGTTAAAAAACTTATGTATATAGATGTATGTGGTATAATTAATTTAAAGAAATATCTGTATTTTCTAATAAAAACAATTAAAGCACTTTTAATAGAATTTCTTAATTAAAAATAATTTTTTAAAGTACCTGTATAACTCGAAACCTCTTTATCTCGAATTTTTCGCCTTTCTCGTGAGATTCGAGATAAACAGGTTCGACTGTATTGTAAAAAAATAATAATTTAATTAAATAAAATAAATCTTGTTTTGCGCTAAGTTATATTAAACAAAACAATCATGAACCCATTCCATTCCTTATTACTAAATTTAAATTTTAACCTATCCAATGATAAACAGCTAAAAACCTTTAAGTTAATTTTTAAAAAATAGTTGTTAAAACTAAACAAATAATCTCGTTTTGTGCAAAATTAAAAGATAAAATGATCATGAATGCATTATTAAAAAGAAATTTTTAATATCCTAATTACTAATGAATCAAATAATTAAACAGCTAAAAATTGTCAAAATGAACGTTAAATATGGAAAAAATAAAGCAATTCATAAATTTCTCTTTTATTCATCATTTTACTTGAACATCTCTAAATTTTGAAAACTAAAAATAATAAAGTTCATCTGAAATTTGATCTTCAAGCATTTCACCCCACTTTTAGAGAATGACTTTTGACCCACTTTTAGTGACTTTTTTATATTCATACCTCCAACAGGAGAAAAGCAGAATCCATTGACTCTTGTAAGAAACTATTTGTGGGGAAGAAAATTCGTCTTTGGTTGAAAGGCAGAGCGTATGTTGCGGTATTGTTATGTTCTTGCAAACTGTTTTTCACCTGTATTGTTAATTTATTTAATTAATTTTAAATTATAAAAATAGATCACAAAAATTGAAAGAGTAATAATAAAATTTTAGAGAATCAATTCAACAAAATAGAATTTTCAATCTCAAGTAATAAAAAAATAAAAATAAAAACAGATACACCACCCCATTAGATATACTACACAAATCATAATTTAATGTTTTAATCACAAAACCGCAGCATATCTGCACAAAATTACTGTAATTTTAGATTTAAAAAATTAACACAGTTTTAATTTTTAAGTTTTCTGCCTTGTTTTATTTAAGAAATTATTTATTTAAATAATTTGTTTTATTTAAATAAATTTTTTTATTTAAGAAATTTTTATTTTGGAAAGCTTAAAAAGATATTTGTTTTTCAAGATATGCTTAATTTAAAGTACGGATGGTGGACTGAATGTAAACATTAACAAGCTTTCTGATACCAGAAGAGATTTAGAAAACTTCCGGTGTATCTCCCCATTTGTTATTATGTTATGCTTACAATGGGATGTGTGAACAGGCTTAATATTCTAGGAAGTTTTATGAATGTGATTCATGTTTAAATTTCCACGTAATTTTACCAAATTTCTGTAATGTATAAATTTTAACTAGTTGTGAGCCTAAAATAAATTTCAGAAAATTAATATCGCAGCATAAATAAAGTGTAAGGTTTGCCATGTTTTGGTGTTATCCCTTATTTGGCTATATCTGTGTAAAATAGCACCTTTCTTTGTTTTTGGGTTGCATCTTGCAGTTTCTAGCATGCTTGCATGCTTCTTATGTTGTCTGTTTCATTGAAATTTAAATTTAAAATACGCGTTATATTGTGAACACTACAAGTATAATAATAGTCGATGTAGCCCTTTTTCTTGTTAAGGTGTAAAAATCAATTGGAAGTAGTAACCAGGAAGTCTTTCGACGACTATTCACCTGTAGCCCTGCCGTCCATGCTTAGCTTTATGTGGTCATCCATCCATATACATTTGGTTTGCTTGGTTACGTATAAACGTGTTAAAAGCAGTGATTAATTTATTTCTATTGCATTAGCTTTCTTTCTTTCATTTTATGATTAAAAGTTTTAAGAAATTTTTAATTCTGTGTTTCAATTTCAAAAGTGTAAAATTGCATATTTAATCCATAATTAAGCTTAATTTATATTTAAAAAGTCTTTTAAAATTGTGACAAAGGAGCATTTATTGAAGTAAAATTATTATTATTTTTTTTAAAATTATATATTCAGTTTCTGCAGGTTTAAAAAGCTTTTGAAACTTGGATAATTGCTATCTACCTTTTATTTGTAATTTTTTCATCTTCCATTCCCATCTTAAATTTTTGTCTGTTTAAACCTCTTCTTTTACACACCTAGACAAACTCTTTTCAACAGAAAATGTTTATTTATTGAAATTTTGAATCAAATAAAATAAACATTGCTGTAGCCATGCAATTTTCAAACTATGTCCTAGACAAACTCTTTTCAACTGAAAATGTTTATTTATTGAAATTTTGAAACAAATGAAATAAATATTGTTGTAAAATCGAATTATGAATTTTAAAAAAGTTGTTTCTCTCTTTTTGAATTTTAATAATTTTTTATACCAAAACATTTATAACATTAATTAATTATTTTATTAATATCATTATTCCCTTTCTTTGCTTATAATATTTGTAGATAATATTTGTAGATACTGAATGTTTGCATATTTCTAAATTTTGGAAATTTTTCCAGTATATTTTGGAATCTGGATGGTTAGAAAATAATGGAATTGTTGGCATTACACAGCCTAGAAGAGTTGCTGCCATCATGGTAAATACATGTGTCATGAACATGTTAATTTTATATATATATATATATATATATATATATATATATATATATATATATATATATATATATATATATATATATATATATATATATATATATATATATATATATATATATTCTTATATTAATTTTGTATCTCAAAAAATTGTTACAATGTACAAATTTTTGTTTCTAGTTTTTTTTTTAATTTTTTTTTTTATTATAAATATATTTTCTAATTTTAACTGTGTTATTTATCCTATTCGAGAATTACCCTGGCTTTTTCTAAACTAGAGACTTTCTTTCAAGAAAATGGATAAATTATTTGTTTGATGTATTTATTTAATTTGGTAGAAGGGCAGTTACACAAAAAGTAAACAAAAATGTCATAATTTTAAACTTAATTTTAATTTGACTTCTATTAGCATTTTATTAGTACCTCCATTTTCAACTCGGAATTCATGTTTAATTTTTCTCAATAGCTATGTGAAATTAAGACTTTATTTAAATACTCCATTTTAATATTTAATAAAATATTTTCAGCGTTTAACATATTTTGGGTTACATTATTATGTACAAAAAACTTTTTTGTACATATTTATGTACAGAAAAAGTAATTCTTAAAAAAAAAAAATTTTTAGAATTTCTGTAGGGCAAATTTTTTATACATCTGTAACAAAAATGAAACAAAAGTTCAATTTTCATCAAATAAATTTTTTAAAAATTATTTCTGGTCCTTTTCTAATTATTAGCAACAAGTTAAATGCTATGAACACTATTTCCAAACATGCAATTTTTAAAAAAAATTAGAGTTACAGATATAACATTTTGTGTTGTGGATGTAGCATATCTATATTATTAAATCTGTAAACAACTTGAATTAAAAAAAATAGATACATTAAATTACACTTTTGCATATTCATATTTTTAAACTTTTGTTCTTTTTTGTCCCAAAATTCAGTTATATATCATTTTTATTGTATTTATAAGGTACATATTTTTAGATGAGATGTTTATTTAGAAGTTTATAAATTTAAAAAGAAATTACTTTTTAAATATTGGCAACATTATTTGATGTTCAAATTAGTAATTTGTTGGTCCAAGACCACTAAAATGTGACTCAGACCACCATAAAATAATTAGCTTTTGTTCCCGGGCAAGTAATCAATGAAAGGGATGGAGTTTTGATTTTTGGCTTCATGTTTTGGTCAGTGTTTTTGACACAAAATAGCATATTTTGTCATGGTTTTGATGTTAAATTCCGTATTATAATTTTCATATTCTTCATTAAATTAAAAAAAAAAAACTAATAAAAGCTGGTATATAGACCGATGAAAATGTATATAGACTTTTTGTTGTTACTAGTCCTTCAAAGACAGTGATTAAATTCTCTTAATTTCTTCTCCTGATATTGATTCAAATTTGGTTACAGAAAAGCTTTTCAAGGAAGTTTGTTATTTTATTTTTAGTAAAATTAAAGACTATAAAAGTTAATGTTCTGAAATTTTTAATAAGCCACCAAATTCAAATAAAGATAAGAAAGAATTTTTTTTAATTATATTATTTATAAATAATAGTTGATCTGAGATAAAATTTAATTTTTATTGAGACTTCCAAATTTAATTTGAGCAAATCGAAATTTTTTTTACCTACAATTATAAAATTTGTTTATCCAACGATAATTCTATGCAAAAAATAATTTTCACTAATTATTTATTATATTTTATTCGCTTATTTAATAATAGTTGAAAAAAAAATTTGAATTCTAATGTATATAAATTTTTACACATTTTAGAAAATGTAATTTAAGGGGGTAAAATATAAAATTGAAATGAAATAGATCGAATTATTGCTAAAAAATTTAATTTTAAAGAAAGTGTAGATTTAAAATATGATTGATTAATCAGGAACTATTTGACTGATTTCATTCAAGTTTTATATTTTGCCTTATAAAATACCATTTGTTTGATAGCTTGTAAATAAAATAAATTTTGATGAATTGTATAGTTTTTTTCCAAACCTTTGTGTGTCAACATCAACCTTCAAACATCATCCAAAAAAAGAAAAAAAAACTGATCTAAACTAATTTACAGGAACTGAGGGACATTAGAAGAAATGGATAGTTTTTTGACATATAAAATTTACACTAACTTGAAAATGATAGATAAATTTTTAAAATCCTTGTTTTATTTTATTTTTTGTTACAGAATTTAAAAAGGTGTATATTTTGAACTTATGTTGTTTGTAAAGAAAAAGAAAATTATAAAAGTTATTGTGTAAAGTTCATGATCATAAAATTAGCATTTATAATGCAATAAAACTCTGAAAGATATGTTGTTAAAATGGAGAATAATGGTTTAACACCACTATTTACTATTTAATGTATGAAACTCATCATTTAAAAATTGATTTAATGCTTATTTTATACTCAAAGGACTTTTTGTATTTTAAATAATCAAATAGAATTGTTCAATTTAGAGATTCTTTTTCATATAGGGCAAAATTAACAGATAGCCACAAGGTAACTTGTCTGTGGCTTTTCACTCTTTTGTATACTAAATTAAAATTAAAATAATTGTGTAATCATCACCACCAATTTTCTACTGTTTTTGTTCAAAATGCAACACCACATGCATTTTGTTATTATACTATTTTTTAGGTAAACATGGAATGATTATGTTTTTTTTAATATACTGAAGTCTTGCTTCAAAAGAATACCTTACATTATCCATACTACCATTTTTTGTTAATTGTAAACAAGTCAATTTTAAGTTATTTGTTTTTTAAACTTGACCAAAAAATGACCATTTGTTGATAGCAAAATTTCCTAATTTTGCTTTACACTCCCTTATTGTTTGTTTTTATCAGTAATCTTATTTTACTCAAGGCTTAAATATCTAATAAAACTTATATAATTAAGTTATATTAGGTTGACTCATTAATAATTTATAGCAATTCCTGTAACTGATTACAACGTTGAAATATAACGTATTAAACTATATACATCTAAATTCTAAATGTACAATCCAATAAAGCTCCAAACGTATTTTATTTTTACCAAAAATTGTTTTTAAAAAATTAGAATTATAAAAGAATTTTTTCTTTCAGAAATTTATTTGTAAAGTTTGTTTAAAATACAAGCTCAATAAATTTTTTTTATTGAGAAAAAAGTATTATTAATTTATTATTTTGTATGTACAGTTTATCTATTTGAATAAGATATAGCTATGTAATGTTTTGTGTTATGCCCTGTGTATTTGATAAAATAAATTAAATCACATATCTTTTCAATCACATATGTTTTCTCCCTACATTTTAAGATATATTATCAATTCAACTTCTAGTGCATTTCTTTTAACATAATTTTAATATGGAAGTTATTCGAGACTCAACAATAATATTAATTTAATAAGTAGTAACTAATTGTATTAATTTTATGTATTCATTTAATTTTTTCAAGCTTGCTACTCGAGTTGCAGAAGAAAAAAATGTTCTACTTGGCCAACTAGTTGGATACAACATAAGATTTGAAAGTTGTTTTGATGCTACAAAAACAAAGATTAAGGTTGGATCAATGTATTAAATTTTTGAAATAGATACTAATTTATTATTATTATTATTATTATTATTTTTTTTTTGAGTATATATTGACTTGGTTAAATAATTTCTTGCTACTGACTTAGATATGAGTAATTGATTTCATCTTTTCTATATTATGGACATTTTCAATCAAATGTAAAATTGATATGTATGTTAAGTAGGCTCCTGACTATCTGATCTAACAGAGAAATAGGTTGAATAAGACTAACTCCTTCTGTAATTGAAAATACATATTCTAATACAGATGAATAATGCAAAAAAAAACTTACTGTTTATTAATAAGCTACAGAAATATGAAAGATCATGATTTAAAAGAATCAAACTATGCAGTTTTAAACATGACTCATAGAAGGAGCAGGCAATTTATTTCAACTGATTGACTTCATTGATTTTAGAAATGATTGGTTCCTTAAATTTTACTAGGATGGAGAGTTGAAAGACTGTATTTTTTAATGAGACATTATTCATGAAGTTTTACAGAAACACTGAAATCAATTGCTATATACAGTCAAACCCTGCTATAGTGAACACTGTATATAGTAAACTCCTGGATATAGTGAGCAAAATGTTCTCCCCCTGCCTTGCTACACACGTATCATGTTATTTTTTGTGGATATAGTGAACCAAAAAAAGAGAGGAAGTTGGATATTATGAACTTTTTTCTATCTTTCACTGATTTATTTTCTTCATTTTTTTGTAATAATTTTCAAATTTCTACTTTTTAAAACCATCTATAGCATGGAATGTAGCAACAAGCATTTTTTCTTGTTTGCTTCATTATTGAATAGCGTTATTGAATTGGTTCAGCATTCAAATAAGCCGCAATCTTTCAGTATCTGGACAAATGCATCAAGTCAAAATCACTGAATTTTTTAAGCGATTTGGTGAGACTAATTTTATCTGCTCGAATGGCTGGGTAGACAGGTTTAAAAAGCGGAATAACATAAATTCAGGAAAAATTATCGAAAAGTCGGAAAGTTTTTCCATATCTGATGTTGAGGATTGCTTATCAGCTAAAGATTACTAATTTTTTTTTGTACGCAAAACGAAGAGTAATAAAAAATAAAAGTTAACATATTTTTTGTTACTATGTATTATTTTTCAGTCATTTTTGTATTTCATTTTATGGTTCATTTATTTAAAAAATGAGTAATAAAAGGGTGAAATTGCTTGCAAAACAGATGTAGTAAAGTCCCAGTTATAGTGAACCAAAATTTCGGTCCCTTAAAGGTTCACTATAGTGGGGTTTGACTGTATATGTATGCATAAGTTCAAAATGTAGAGAAAGCATGGAAAAAATTACAGAACAATGAAAAAAGGGAAAAAGAAAAATAATAAAAATCAGGAGGGGGGGAGAAGAAAGAAAAATTCATATTTAAATAAAAATGTTATTAATTTTTTTCTTCGTTTTTATGGATCCCCCCCCCCCCAATTTTTATTATTATTTTTATTTTTCCCTTTTTTCATTGTTCTGTAATTTTTTTCCATGTTTTCTCTACATTTTGAATTTATTTTATGAGTTCTATTTACTTGCAGCTTATGCTCAGTAAATAAAACTTATTGTTTTTCTTAATTTTCTCGTTTTTTTCTTTTTTGTCCTTTTTCTCTTCATTTATTATGATATATATATATATATATATATATGTGTGTATTGAAAAAAGCATAAGTAGAGGGGGGCACATGTGAACATGGTATGCTTTACCAATATGATTTGAAATAAAAAATCTTGAAAAATTTTCAACAGATGACAATTCTAGTCCTACCTCTCTGCCAAATTTTCAGAACAATGAGCCATTTTTTTGCTCTATTCTGACAATTTCTTTGTATTAGCTGGTGTTGTATGTATTATAATCACTCGGTTCTTCGAGTGAAAACATAGTATAAATCAACTAATAAACTAAAATTAACTATTGCAGACTATTATATGAACATTCAGGTAAGTTTATGACAATTATTATTTTTTTTCTTTTACTTAATTAAAAATTCTTTATTTTTCAAGATTATAGGGCACTTGTGAACAAAACATCTGGGGCACATGTGAACAGTTCATATGCACCCCTACATAGCATTAAGATTATTATCCTCATGATAATATAAGTTTAAAAAATATGTATGCATTTAAAATTATTATTATTTAATTTTCCATAATCAATTAATTAATTATTAATTTTTCTTTTAAAAATTTATGATTACTAATGGTCATTAGTAAATTAAAAATTTACTAATGGTTAGGCAGAAAATGTTGACAATGATCTTAACAGTACTTGTCCTACACCAGAATCAATCCAGCCATTTCCAAGAGCCTAAGTAATTAACTTAAAGAATCAAAAACGCAAAAAGGAAAAATCACGCATATTAACTAATACACCTGAGAAAGATAGAATTGCTAAAGCTAAAAATGAAAAGATAGAAAAAATGAAAAGAAAAAAAAGGCCCATTACAACTCCAAGGGGAACATGAAGTTGCAGAAAACCCAATTGACGAAATTTACCCAATAAATTCACATAAACAAATAAACCCAATAAATTCACGTAGTAAGCTACAACCCTTTCAGTATAATGTATTTCTATATCTGTTATATTAAATATTTTTTTCTCTTAAATATGATGATTGCTTTGTGTTTTTTATCTTGTTCATATGTGCCCCCCTATAGGGGCACATGTGAACAATTTAAGTCATTTTTCTAAAATATCATAAAGTAAAGAAATATTTTATTGAAAAATCTCAAAAAATTCCATAAGACAAAGAAAAGACTATTTAAACATATGGACTTCTTCACTGTGAAAAATTGATGATATTTTTTGAAAAATGAAGAATTAAAAAAATTTGGTCACATGTTCCCCCCTCTCCCCTACATGCTATAACTATAAGTGGGGAAAAAAGTGATTTTTTAAGATTCTTCTTTCCTCTTATTCTTGAGAACAATTTATTTCAGTTCATGACTGAAGGTGTTCTTATCAAGGAAATGATGGCCGATCCATTACTGAGGAGCTACTCAGTTCTCATTCTGGATGAAGTTCACGAGCGATCACTCAACGGAGACATCATTTTGGGACTTTTAAAAAAAGTTATCAGGAGGAGACCTGATCTCAAACTTATTATATCATCTGCAACTATTGAAGCCGAATCAATGTTTAGATTCTTTAACAAAAATGAAATTTCAGATAAGTAAGTAGCAATTTATTTATTTATGTATTGCTTTGTGCAGGGGTCTGGTTTTTCTGCTAATTCTGCAAATCCTGAAACCGTTGATTCGCGAATCAAAAATTTATATCTCGGCAAATTTTTTCCAGAGTTCCTCCAATCTAAAATTTAAATTTTATAAGTTTGGCATAATCCAGGCAAAATTTTCAAATCTCACAAAATTTGACACACAAATTTGATTAGTCCCTTTTTGATGTGAAGATACCAATTTTTTTTATCAACCTTTTCACTGAGTAACTAGTGATTTTCATAAGGTTTTTCAAATCCTGATAAACCCATATATTATTACTAAAAGATAAGTTCGAAACATGCTAATTAACGCATTTGAGAAATCACACTTTGAAACACTCGATTAGCGCTGAATCCATCCGGTGTTTCGAATTTTTTTTTTTTTGGTAGTTTTTAAATGTCACATAATTTTTTAAAATACCGATATACTCGATATGTTTTATCTATCCCCGATATATTCCGCGGAAAATTGGGATCACGTTTCTGAGTATTAGCAATGATTCTATCGATTTTTCAGCAGCTATCACTTTTGATTTTTGCGTGGTTTTTAAGATCTTGATATTTTTAATGAGATACTATTTATTACAAAACGCGAACCTCGAAACATGCATTTGATTAGTCTTAAATATACATGGTTTTGTCAATCTTTTTTCCCTCACAAAATGCAAGTTTTATTTATTTATTATTATTATTATTTTTTTTTTTTTGTAAAGGCAACTTGTTAAAGGGGAAAAAAAATTAGATGTTTTTTTTTTTTTTTTTTTTTTTAAAGGCATAAATATCGATTAAGGCATAATAAAGTAAAATATATATTATTTAAATAAAAATTTATAAAGTAAAATATATATTATTTAAATTAAAATTTATAAAGTAAAATATATATTATTTAAATTAAAATTTATAAAGTAAAATATATATTATTTAAAAAAAATTTTATTATTTAAATTTGCTTTTACACCTCCTTTTAATGTTGATTTTGCGTAAAGAATCGCCTATTGTTCCTCTTCGATGAGCAAATTTGGTTTGTTTAGAAGAGAAACTTTCTAACCATTCTTAAAAATTTAAGATTATATCTTCCAGCAATAACGTGTCTGTTTGTGGGACTGAAATTGAATGTATGATTTTAATGTAAAAGGTGAACAGAATATGTAGTAAATCTTATGATTGGTTTATTAGGCTTAAATTAGCTTACATGTCTAAATCAGGGTGCTTAGCATTTTAAAAAGTGTTTAAAGGTTATTTTTGATTTACGTTTTTTAAAAGCCATTAATGGTGCTTTTTTAATTGGGTTTTTGTAAAAAGTATTTAATTTTTTTTGCCATGTCAATTATCGCATAAATAAAAAAAACATGTTCTTCACAATTTTCTTTGCAATATTTATCTATCAGAAACTAGTTTTTTTACAATATAATGTAAAAGTCTCTCGAAAAGTGTTTGCATTGGTTTGATTTTATGTACATAAATCAACTTTAAACAATAGGAAGAAATAATTTTTATTTCTACTCATATCCCGATTACGATTTTTTTTAAAGTTATTAAAAATATTTTTTGAGTGCTTAAAAAGTGCTTATTTTTTGTTAAGAAATATTGCAACGTACATTGTAAATGCATATTCCCATTTTATGAGTTTTGATGCAATTTTCAAGATTGTAGTTTTCTAATTTATGAGTCATAATTCTGATAATTTGTTTTACTTATGCTGTCAAATATTTCGCTTAAAAATGATTTTAAATATTTTTTAAAAAAAGAAGCTAATTAAACAATGTTATCATTTAATCTATGTATTTAACTCAGGGGTCTGTCCAGACTTTTTGTGAAAAGTCCGTTTTTGCAAAATTGTGAAAAAATTGCTAGTAATTTCTGAATAGAAAATAAACGGTAAGTCATATTCTTTCCACCAGGGTCCGCTTTTGTAAATTTGTGCAAGTAGGGCCCGTTATTGCAAAAAAACTTTTTCAGGGAGTTTTTAAATTGTGAAGACATACAAGATTATGCTCAACACTGTAAAATTATAATTAAAAAAATTAAATTTTAAAAAATAAACAGCAATTGCAGCTACTTTAGCGATGCAACATACAAATATTTGGTATTTAGCCTATACTGTTGAACGCAGAATATTCATTTCGGACGAATGATAGAAGAAGAGTCTGCCTAAGACAAAATTTAGTTCGTTTACATCTGTCTTTCTTCCCCCTCCCCTACTGGGAAGGGTTTATTCAGTTAACAAAACAATAATGAAGATAAACAAATTTGTGAAGGGTCCGAGTAAAAGATAAATTATTTTGTGAAGGGTCCGTTTTTAAGTTAAAATATTTTGTGAAGGGTCCGTTTTTATGAAAAGATATTTTGTGAAAGGTCCGTTAACGGACCCAAATTTCTTCTAAACAGACCCCTGTAACTTGTTGAAGTAATTTCTCTTTTTTAGTGCATATCAAAGTTGTATTTTTGTATTTGTTGTAAGTAGAGGATTTAGATAAAACTTTACTAATCTAACACATTTTTTGTATTTGATAAGAAAGATTTGGTGATGTAAGTCATAGATTAGTTATGTGAGTAAGACTTGTATTGTTAATATAAATTATTGGTCCAGTTGACAAACTGGATAACTTTAGACAAACTTTTATTTTTATGCAAAAAGTAATAGTTTATGTAACTTAAAAATTTTGGGAGAAATACATCGTATATTTGTGTATTAATCTAATATTTTTGAATAAATTCTGTCATACATATCAGTTTTTTTTTAATCAGTAAAATTGTTTGAAGGGATAACAAGCTTGGACTATTAAACTTCATACAGTAGAACAATATTTTTGGGACCAAATAAAATATTGTTGTAGAGGGATTACATACTTTGGGAACACAATAAGATTTTTTTTAAATGTTATATATGTATTAACTTCAAATGTATATATTATATAAAAAATTGATTTGCAGAGTGTTAATTATGGTTAAATATTAAAAACAATTGAAATAAAATAAAATCGTAAAAACTTGAAAACCGTTTTTATTGAAAAAAATCAAATATTTTTGTTTATTTATTCATTTATCTGATTGTTAAGTCAACCAACAAAGTATGCATGGAGTTCAAAGTCCGAAAATGATTTCCTTTTGCGAATGGTGCTCCACCCACCCCCTATGGAAAAATTCTCTCTCGGGTGTTAATGTGATGCTTGTGGTCATTTGTGACTCATAATTAGCTTTTAATATGAAGGAAATGAAATCAGATAGGAATGTTACATCTCTGACTTCTTCAGTGATAAGGGCTGCAATTCTAAGAATGAAAGCTTTTGGGGTGGTCAGCAGTGAGTCTTCGCTTGTCAGAAAAAAATAGGAAAATGGCAAAAGATAATAAAATAAGATTTTTACATTATTTGAAAACCAATAATAAATGGAGAAAATAAGGTTGAAATAAATAAAAAAATCGTTTTAAGAGTTATTGCTTCAGAGAATATCCTAATATTGAGAGAAGGATAACATTAATTGATATGAAAGTTCGTCGGGACCATGAAGCATTGTCGTAATAGAGGGAGTTGTATCGGATATCGTAGTAGCGAGAGTTCACTGTACTATTAAATATTATTACATTTCTATTGATTGTGTTAATTATTGATATATATTTTACAGAGAAAAAGATACAGCTGTAATTGTTAGTATTGAGGGTCGTACTTATACAGTGGATATACATTATTCAGCAGATCCAGTCCCTGATTACATAAAATCATCTGTTGATACAGCAATGAAGATTCATTTAAATGAACCTCCTGGTGATATATTAGTGTTTTTAACAGGGCAGGAAGAAGTTAGACAAACAACAAACATGCTTATGTAAGGATTTTCTATTTAATTTGATTTTTTATGTTCTATTTTTTATCCATTTTTATATTATCATTCTCACTCATTTTCTACTTTAACTTTTTTCACTAGGATTTGATCCTGGGTCACCTCTTTTGGGGGGGGGGGGGTGAACGCTCTGAGCCACCATGACAGATAAATGTATTTATCTGCCATGGCAATTATTTCTTAAATAATATTTAAAATAAATTCCATTGTTGTTACTTTGTAACAGTTGTTTGAATTTTGTTTCGCTATAACTTGCATAATTTTATATAATTGCCTAACAAATCTTATTTTAGTTTACTGTCTTTTATTCAAATTAATTCCTTTTTAAGATTGTATATTCAAAACTGTCATACTGTTTTCTAGAGACATTGCGCGTGATCTGAAAAATAATAAGGAGGCTATGAGGAAGTTCTTTGTAATTCCACTCTATGGTACTTTACCCATCTCTGAACAGGTATTCATTTTTTGTTTTTATAAAATGTTCAATTGCTCTGTTTTAGAGGGGAAGACCATTGTTAGGTTTCTTCAACTTCCCATTGAAAGAAATCATATTTATTTTAAAAAATATATAAGGTATAAATCTCGAGTCTTGGGCCAGAACATTTTAAAAAAGTCCAGCAACTGTTATAAAAAAGCGCCCTGAGTTTCTTGGTTAACATTTAATTTTTAAGAAAAAAATATGTATCTCCAACATATTTTTGTGCTTATGTTTTTCTTTCTTTTTCGAATGTTATTTCCATTTAAATGTTTGACACTCATTACTGCAGGTTTAATGCAACTTGATTTGCTAGAGTCCCCTTGCCATCAGGCTAACTGTGGGAGGTTCTTGTGGTTTTCCTCTCCATATAACGCAAATGCGGTTTAGTTACACCTGAAAGTCCTCCATGAAGGCAAATTTCTCCCAATACTCGATCCAGGAGTTCCCTTGTCTTCTGAATTGGGTTCAAAATTACAAGGCTATGGAGTTGAACATTAGTTCTAAATTGTGTCAGCTGTTCAACAACGGTTTAAGTGATTATAAATAATGGTTTAAAAAAATCTTTAGATTAAGATTTATATACATATTTTTTACTTCACTAAGTATCTCGTTATCAAGACTTTTGGAGGACTCTAATCTTTGCACTAACATAGACACAACAACAACTTCGCTAAGTGCTTATATTATTTCCGATTTCGACTTACATGTTTATGCATGATATATCAAAACATTACTCGTAGCCTGATAACTGTCGCTAGAAAATCTCCGTTATTTCATTTCTCCAATGTTGGCAGATATGAATTGAATGACAATTTTTATGTTTTTTTTTTCCTTCTGGATTTTATGTTCCAGAAGCATAGAGACGACAGCACCTTTTTAAAATTTTTACTCTTTGAATGTTTTTCTGTTTTATTTTTTAAAACAAGGGGTCAGCACTTGATTTATTTCTAATGTTTCCTTAGTGATTTGGCAATTTATATTTTATTTTGATGTTGTTATTCTTACTGTAACTTTATCTTTCTTTATTTATTTTTCTTATATGTGGGCATCTCTTTATCAAGTCTTACTCTGTGTGCTTTTAAATCATTATTAAGACTTACTTTTAAATTGCGATGGTTTGTCTTTAATTTTTCTTTGCATTTACATTTCAATTTTTCTAATTGCTTTTTCTTATTTGTTTTTCCATTATGGGGCCTCGGGACAGAGTCAATTTTTGGCTTCATCACTGACAACAGAAAGGCTCCTATGTGATGGCAGGCAGTGTGTCCCCTGACAAAGTGCTGTCCTGCTAACACACATATCTTAAATTTTTATAATTTTTGTTGTTTCTGCTAAAATTGTTTTTCGGACTTTATAAATTAAAATAAATCAATTTTGGATTTAGCTGCTTTATGCGCTTTTTTATTTTGATTTATTATTTTAAATGTTACTTACTTTTTTGTCTTTTTCTGAATTTGTAAATTAGTTTCATTCTTTGATTGGATTTAATGACAATGCTGTTTTTCTTAGCTTTACACATTCAAATGTGTTGGTGGAAAGGAAAGCAATTTTCAAGGAATAAAATACATGAGCAACCGGTTTTAGAATTCTATGCTAATGTGTTAGGCAGGAATCTCTAAAAATAGATTTCATTCTGCGCTCAATTCAAGGTTGTTGTATAAAAATATTACTGATTATAGTAATGATTTTTATTTATTAAAAAAAGGATTAAATAAGAAAATAATTTTTTTTTTTTTAATGTTTGAAATATGTTATGCATATTTTAGCATGACAAGAAGTTTAAATGTAGTCAGAATGTAAATCTAAAATGATAACATTTCATTGTTTTTTCTTCATGACATTTTCGTATTTTAATGTGCGTATTTTAGTAATTAGCTTGACATCGTTAAATAATAATGTAACCTTTTTATAATTAGTGGTGTTAAAAATTTTGGTTGCAGTATTGTTGTTAAGTATTACTGAGTATTATTTTTAAATTTTATCAGAAATTTAATCATTAAATGAGAAAAGAATTTTTAAAAAAAATCTGATTGCAATAAAATAAAAAAACCAATGTTTAATGTATATATATTTTAACAAAACATTATTTTGATCACCTCTGATGAAATGTTTCGCCCATGGCTGCTGAAACCGTAAGCACGCTCCTGACAATGATAGGTGAAATGTGGCATTTGGTGACTAATGGGTGGTCAGAAATATTGAAAAAATGTATGACATCAGTTATGGATGACCTCTAAGACCTGATTTGAAAACTTCTCTTCCTACGCTCATTACTTTTAGTATATTAATGGAAGACATATGCTTCTAATGATTATTTCATATTTATCTTTACGCATATTTCAGGTGAAAGCATTTAAACCCACTTCTCGAGGCGTGAGAAAAATTGTTGTCTCGACTAACATTGCTGAAGCATCTGTAACAATTAGTGGCATAACATACAGTAGATTTTTTTTTTCTTCTTATTTTTTGTAACTTTTTTATGTATGTTTTGTTATACCTATTTTGAAAATTTTCATTCTTATTCAAGTTGTAGACTGTTGCTTTGTGAAGTTAAAGTGCTATAACCCTAACTCCTGTACAGACTCCTTAGCTATAGTTCCTATTTCTCAGGCATCTGCCAACCAGAGAGCTGGGCGTGCTGGCCGTGTAAGGTCTGGAAAAGCATACAGACTATGTACAGGTATGACTTCAGTGTGCTTATTCTAGAGCGTCCTTTTCTTCAGGGTTGTTCAAATATATGCATGTTTTTGGCAGTTCCCATTTCTCTCCAGAATCACCAAAAATAAGCAATTCTTCATAAGATATTTGACAACACCACATTCTTTCCCCCCCCCCTTTTCTTTTCTTTTCGATTTGACTTTTATTGTGGTAATCTGATTTTAGGATTAAATTCAAATAAACAGTATAATTTTGTAAAAAACAAAATTTATGTTTCACTTCATTTTATGAAATTTTGAGCAGAATATAGTTTAACAATCTTTTGCATTTTTCTTTTATGATTAAAACTCTTAAACTCTTTTGGGGGGGGGGGGGGATGCTGACATTTTCTTTCCCCATAATTAATTTTTGTTTCAAATTTGAAACTTTTACAAAATTTTTAGTTATATTTTTTTAGAAATTTAAGATATAATTGTTTTAATGTTTTTTGTAACCATGCCCCTAACCCCTTCCCCTATCTTCAAAAATAAGCAAATAACACACCCCTCCCCTATTTTGGTGCTTACATAATATTTGAATGTGTTCGTAAAGGATATTAAATTTGCTTACGTAATATAATATCTTTTTTATTAAATTACGTTGCTTATAGATTAGTAGATAATATTTATTAAAAATAAACATTTCTGTGTGATTCATGCATTGAAACTATTCAAAATCTTAGTGTTTTTTTTTCCTTCTAAAAGCTTTGCTTAGGTTAAATTAACTTATACAATACCTGAAATTTGAGAAATTTTTTATTAACTTGCAATTCGTCTTGAAACTCAAATAATATAAATTTCCTTTCCAAACCTAGAAATTTTTTTTCATAGTTATTTTTGTTTCTTGTTTCATTGTAAAGTCTAAGTTAAAGACAGCACTATTTTCACTTTACTCCAGTTTTGTTTGATTCCCCCTTTTTTCTTTCAAATGTCACGTTATGTACTTTTAAAATTTATTTGTATTGATATTATGAACTGTTCATATATTCATCCAGTTAGAGTTTATGAACATGGTTAAACATAAGTATTTTTAATTTTATTCCAGAGGATTATTTTCAAATTTCTTTCTAGCTGGAGTGATCGGGAAATGGAGAAACAGTTATTTCTAAAATAAAATTGTTGTGAAACTTTTTAATTTTTCATGCTTTCAACACACTATTTATCTGATTTTCCTTATTAATATTATTAATTGTGAAATTACATGGATCATAAATCTGTTTATTTTCAAATTTTGATTTTGACGTTTATTAACCATTTCCTTTACCAATTTTTTCGTAAAAAAAAAAAAAAAAAATTCAAAAAATTAACATATTTTTTTTATTTTATTAATAAATACGAGGAACTAAAGCAAAAAATAATGCACAAGTTTTAAGTTGAATTTTTAAATTTTTTTATGTGAGAAAATTATTTAATTTACTATCTTGGGCAAATGAAAAAAGTTAAATATTAGTTGTTGTATGATAGTTTTTAAAACAGGGAACAACACAAAGTGATAATTTCCAGTGAACTGATACGCCATTTTTATTTATTCTTTTTTTTTTCTATGTAAATTCAGTAACCAGTGTATATGCAATCACGCAAAGTCCCACAATCCAACAGCAAAACTCCCAAACAAAATTGGCAAATTTCCAAACACAGCAGATTATGTTTTGTTTGCTTCCAGCCTATTAAAAACGTGATAAAACAAAATAAACTGACAAATTCTGCTACGCCCAAGTTTTTTCGGGATAATAAATATTTGCAATATGTACATATCAGAGTTAACTCGGGATAATCGGAGAAGTGGTTAACTAAATTCAAGCTCTAAAGCTCTTTTGAACACAAACACAATAAATATTTTTATTAGACATGTTGTACTTAAATAATATGCTGTTAAGTCAAGATTATTCACAATTTGTTTATATGCTTTCTGTGTCATCTGTTTTTTGTCTTATTTTTAAAGAAAGGGTATTAAAAAAGAAAGAAAAAAGGGTTTTTAAGGTATTAAAAAGAAAATCTGCTAAAAGTAAATAAAATTTTCAGTTGGGTCTACATTTGAACTTTGTAGCTTACTGTGCAATACTTATATGAAAGAAAATATAAATTTAAATAAATATGCACAATTTACAGTTACGAATATAATTGCATAAAATGGATAGCAGTGTGGTACAAGGGAACAGGTGAATTTCTTCCCCTATTTTAAGTGGATGACATTTTATGATGAATGAAAATCAAAAATCATCTTCTCTTTTTGGATGTTTCTATTAACTTCTGTGATTCCCATCAGTTTGTTTCTGATAATAAACTGAGCTTGTAGAAAAAAATTTTTTTTGAAAGAAATGAAATTTTTTCAAACTACGAAACATTTTAGTTCTTTCTACTTCTTCGGTTATTTTACGTAGCATCTGTTAAATTTTTTTATCAATGGTTTTCAGGCCCCCTAATTTCCGGGATACTAAAAATTTTTACTCTTTATAACTTTTCAAGTTATTATAATATTTTTACAATTATTTTAGTTTGTTCAAAGAACTGACAAAAAAAAAAAAAAAAATACAGATCATAAAATTAACAGAAGAGAATTTTTTATTTAATTTTTTCCTAATATATATGTTACCAATACCATGAATGAGTAAAATCTAGAGAATATCGATTTTCATCAGTGAAAATGAACACTCATATTGTCTCTTTCTCTTTGGTAAAGGTTCAAAATACATGCTTGATATAATTCGTTATTAATTTGATGATTACACTGGCCCAGCATTCCCTACACCGATTTTTTTTAAAGGTCAAGTGCCATTGCCCAGTATATATTAGCTTGGCATTACGAGCACTGATGTTTTTCCTAATCCTATAATAAAATATCAAATAAACATTAAAATATCAATGAATGAATTAATTTTAAATAGGACATAACAAATATTTTTCATCAAAGCTATTATGTGATTGTTGACATTCACTAGATTTTGGTCATTCATGGTAAGAAATGTTTATTATTTGACTTTGAACAATAGAATTAAAGAATAACAAACAATAATGTTAATAACAATTATAAATAGGATCAGTCATGGTAAGAAATGTTTATTATTCAACTCTCAACAGTAGAATTAAAGGATAACAAACAATAATGTTAATAACAATTACAAATAGGATCAGTCATGGTAAGAAATGCTTATTATTCAACTCTGAACAGTAGAATTAAAGGATAACAAACAATAATGTTAATATCAATAACAAATAGGGTCATTCATGGTAAGATATGTTTATTATTTGACTCTAAACAGTACAATTAAAGGATAACAAACAATAATGTTAATAACAATTACAAATAGGGTCAGTCATGGTAAGAAATGTTTATTATTCCACTCTAAACAGTACAATTAAAGGATAATAAACAATAATGTTAATAACAATAACAAATAGGGTCAGTCATGGTAAGAAATGTTTATTATTCGACTCTAAACAGTACAATTAAAGGATAACAAACAATAATGCTTATAATAATAACAAATAGGGTCATTCATGGTAGGATATGTTTATTATATGACTTTAACCAGTAAAATTAAGGGATTACAAGCAATGATTATAATGAAACCCAATTTAATTTATAATTTTTATTTTTATTTTTACAAAAGCTTTTTTTTTAAATAATTAATTTTCATTGAAGTTTTCAGAAAAGTAAAGCCATTTCAAGTGGAATATTTTCTTATTGTAATATGTGTTTGTACTTAAGGAAAATAATATATTTTTACCGTAAATAAATTTCAATTTTAGTAAAATCTAAATCTTTTTATAATGAAAAATCGCTTAAAATTATGAAAAGTTTAATTTATTGCAAGGAGCATTACTTGTTATATATTTTCTTATGATAGTTTGTACATGATAGTAAAACAAAACTGATTGCTGTGAAAATGCTTTATTTTTGAGTCTTATTTTGATCAAAGCTCTATATATTATATGTATAATTTTGTATTGCAGAAGAAGATTTTTTAAAACTGCCAAAATTTTCTGTACCTGAAATGCAAAGAAGTAATTTGGCTCCTGTTATACTTCAACTCAAAGCATTAGGAATTGAAAATATTTTACATTTTAATTTTCCTTCTGTAAGTAAAAAATTGATCATTCTCTATTATTTTTAAATTGAAGTAAATTTTACCGTCAAAGTTAATTCTCCAGAAATCAAATTTTAAACATTCAACTTTTTTAAAAAATTTGTTAACTCAGAAACTATTTAACTGATTGCACCCAAATTTTTTGTCATTTAAAATTTCACTCTTTAAAATGGTGTAAAAAAATTATACATTACAATTTTATTTTTTATTTTTTTTACCATTATTAAATAAAATGTTAATAAATAATAAATAATTATTAAAAATCATGGTTTTTGCATAGAATTATCTTTTGGGTAAATGAATTTTATGATTTTGTGTTAAAATTTTCTGAATTTGCTTAAAGAATTCTTGTAATATAGCGGAAAACGCAAAAAGTAAAATTAAGGAGCCTAAACTTTCTCCCAACCAAGACTATTTAGACTATATTTCCCAGATTGTGGCTATCCCCCATATTTTTAGGGTCAGATATCCAAATTCGTTTATATAAATGTATGTTACTTCAGAGAAAGTAAGTTTTTGTGTCTGATTTTGTACTTAAAATATCGTCAGCACTAATTAATTAGCGTTATTACACGTGAGACGTTTCTTTGATTTTCTTTTCAGAACATGGTGCGTAGCATTTTTAAAAGGTGCTTTTTCATTGGCAGTTTTTAAAAAGGGCTTAACTTTCCCTTTTCTAAACTGAGATTTTTTTTTTCCATTGCCACGTCGATTTTCTCCACTTATTATGAAAAAGCGTGCTTTTCACATTGTTCTATTAAACGTTTTCACAATTCATTTCGGTATACCGTCGTTCCATAGCATGTGAAAGTGCCAATCATTTTACATGTTTTATGAAATACTTGTAAGTACACATGCGCGTCTACTGAGCTGGGTTCGATGAGTTTGTTGCCTTCTCATGTGCAACTCTGTTGCATTTTGCAAGATATTCTCAATTCCAGATTTCATTTTCGGCCCTCTGATATTGAACCGAAAAATCTCTCGATCATTTTATAACGGCTAATATAATCAAGAAAAAGAGTTCTTTGTCAGAAACTAGTTCTTTTCTCATGATCATCTAAAGTCTTTGAAAATTATTTTGCATTTTGTTAATGTATATAGTACTTAAAAATATTTTTTGAGGGCTTAAAGTACTTATTGTTTGCTGAAAGATTTGGCTACATACCCTGAAGAATATAGAGTTAGAAAAATATTTTACTCGTGATACAAACCACTACATCTGGTTTAACTATGTTTCAACTACTTTAACAAATAAGTTTAAATTTATATTAATAATATTTTGTGCACAAGTATTGCAATTATTTTAAAAAAAGGATGTCCTCTAATCAGTATTATTTTTTTCTGTAGTATTTCTGGTTGATCTAAATTGAATTTTTTTATAGGTTGTCTCATTAAATGAACTATCTCTCATGGTTTAATTATGAACCATTAATAAAACTAAAATATTGTTCTAAATCAAATTATTTTAAAATGTGTCAAAATTACTGCTTTTTTAAAAATTGATCACTCTTAAACTATTGTACCGATTACGCTTAAATTTTGTATTTCGTCATCGAATATTATAATCCTTAAAGCGTTGTAAACGATTACCTATCTTTCAATTTAAACATTTATCCGAATGTTTTTAAATAAAGTAATAAAAGTTACTAAAAAGTTATTAAAAATTATTTTTTGCAAGGAATTATAATTAAATTAACAAATTCTATTATTGTGGGCAAAAATGTTTCAATTCGCTTAAAAAGTTGTGACAGGGCGATATGTATGCAAAAATTAAAATTTATGTTACTCTAACTCCAATGACATAACTGTGGCCTAACTGTTGGAAAATTATTTTTATTGTTATGGTCTTTTGTATTTTCATATGGAAACTTTTGCTTTAAAAAAAATAGAGATTTTAAATACAAATCTTTTTTAATCCTTTTACAGGTGGTTTTAGTAGTTGCACATGAGTTACTGTAAAAACTTTTTAACTTAACTAACATTTCATTGTACAATCTGTTCTTGTAAACATGTCATTTGTTCAAAAAATACCTTCTTTGTCTTATGTAAGCCACTTGTCTACAGGTCTTTTCAGGGCCACTTTGAACGCAGTTTTCATTTTGGCAAAGTAGCTGCTCAGATTGCTGCAGACTTTGAAGTCATCGTAAACCAAAAAAACTTTTTTAAGCAGCTTTGTTTTTTGCTGAATTTTTGTTTAAAGAAAATATTATATTTAGTTATAACTTTTTTAACGAATGAAATCCTTTTATAAAATAAATTTTTTTAGAATGTATTCATTTATCGCTAAATTTTGGTCATTTCTCTTTCATCTTTTCATTTTAAAATTACCCATATGAGAGGCTTAATGTAAAAAGTGTGTGTGAGAAAGCAAGCAAGAGTTACTTTGATTTAATATTTTTTTGAAATGCTCTCATTTTTTAATAGATGCTTAAAACTAAAAATAAATGCATCACTCATTTTCCAAAAACACACATTTGTGACAAAAAACAATCACTTATATTTTATTGGCCTAAATTTCATAAAAATGTGGGCAAAAGTAGTTTGTTAATTATTAGAAATCTTTTTTAAATTGTAGGCACCACCTTCCAAACATGTGATTAGTGCTATCGAACTTTTATACGCTTTGAAAGGTTTGTGTGCATTACTTACTTTTTTTAAAATTCTTTGACACAAATCTTTTTTTAGTGATATTATTGCAAATAATTTTCAGCCTTAGATGAAAATGGAATGCTGACTTCTCCACTGGGTACACAAATGGCTGAATTTCCCATTCATCCTATGTTTTCAAAACTACTTCTCATATCAGGTAAATTTTTTTTTATTAAAAATAAATGAAACCTTAAATGCATTTTCTTGTAAAACATTTTTGACTTATTTCTCTTGAAATTGTCTTACAAAATAGGCATATGCTATCATTTAATAATTTATCTAATTTTTTTCTCAACAAAAAATAATAATTATCAGGGACTGTCAAAAGTTGTAAAATTTTAGGAGCAAGGAAAATTCTCAGTAGCCAGTAGTTCTCACTTTCGATTGCATCTGTATGAGAGATTTTTATATGTTGATTTTTATATGTTGATTTTCATCGTTACTGTCTTCACCAGATTCATTTTCATTATTTACGTATTAACTATAATTTCATCGTTAACTTCGTGTTGTCTGTCAGCTTGTTTTTGGAAAATAAAATGTAAACTTTTTTTCGGTGGTAGTTTTAAAAATAAAATATAAGCTAGAAAAAAAAAATTCTCTAAATATTTTATAGCTCGATACAAGCGGAAACTCGGGACTTTACTGTACTTTGCTATTTGAATACTTGAAGTTTTTTCATGTGCCGTAGACTAGGACAGATTTAACATTAGATTGAAAACTCTAATTATTGTTGAATTTGTTATGCTTTCGTTTTTACCAGAATATATCAAGAATTGCATAGCAGGCATCTCAACTGCATCAGTTCTTCCTTTGTTGTTAATTATATTTCCAAGATGCCTTTTTTTCTTTTTCAATTTATTATTTCAACGGATATGTCATTTAATTGTTTTAAATTAATTTTCAAATTTTACTTGCCTGTTTTTTAGTGATATGTATGTCTTTTTTCACAGTAAAATAGTTCCTTTATAAAATCTTCATTCCAAGAGCGCATGTATTTATTTACTTTTTAATTTACTGATGAATGTTAATCATTATAATGATTTTGTCACAGTTAATTTTGTTTTATCTCAGTGGATAACTCAGAGATTTAAAGAAAAAACTTTTTGAAAAATATTTTTTTTTGTAGAAATATTAAATTTTATAGAAATTTAAATGAACGAATTTGTAATTTCGTTCATTGCCTAAAAAACATTTGCTCTAAATTTTAAATCTTTTTTAGGTGAATATCATTGTATTGAAGAGGCTCTTACTATTACAGCTATGCTTCAAGTGCAAAATATTTTTGTGGTTGTTCCCAGTAGAATGCTAGAACTGGTAAGATTAATCTTTAACAGTTCATATTGTTTCATAATGAAAACATTTTTCTAAGTGTAGTTTCCACAAAAAATAGTATAGTAGGCTCACAACCATTCATTGTAAAACTTTTCAGGGAAAAAGGAGGATTGCTGTCATCTGCTACTTCTTGGCATTTGCATAATTTTTTGTGTCATTAATTAATAAACAGTTTTGCATTAATTGTGTGTTTATATGAAAAAGGGAAGTTATACTATCCGGCACACGCCACATTAGATCAGATAGCCTATTGTAGTGATTCTATACCATTGTGACGCCAAATTTTAAAAATTATATCGAAAAAAGATGCTTTTTTTATTTTGAGTAAAGTTTAAATTAAAGAAAAGTATAATTATCAAGTATGATATTCAAGTTCATTACTTTTTTATTACATTTCAAATTTTTTTAAGTTGTTGAAGTTGCATTCTTTATTTTCCCATAATGGCTCAATGAGAAACTGTTGGTCTACTGTATAATTAACATTTCATTTACAGTGAGTGGTGACAGCAATTAAAAATTTACTTGTTTGAATTGCATGTTTTCTAATGAAATAGTTCCCCAAATTCTCAAGTTCAACTGAAGAAGTCATGCAATTGAATTTCTCATATTTAATTCAATTAAAGACATAGCAAGTATAAATTCTTGCTTTATAGATGGTATCTTATATCGCTATCTTATGATCGGAGATACAATTATTTTGAAAGTTTATTTATTAGTCTGATTGTGTATCTCAATTTTTTGTCTGTTCTACTAATTAATTAGCATAGTATAATAACTATATAGTTTGACCCTCAAAATGTAAAGATTGCATTATTATACTCAAAACTTCAATTTAAACAGACTTAACCCACTGACGGTTCTGCACGTAAAAAGTCGTATTTTAACCTGCAGTCTTCACTGCATATCAAAACCGGTTTTCCCATGTTAATGGATAGGGGAACTGTGTGTAGGGGAGAAACATTCTCCCAATTTCGCCCATTTTCTTAACCGCCAGTGGGTTAAAAAAAAAATTATCTACCTAATACCATTTTTTTTAGCTCTTATTTATTTGTCTTAAAACACAATCCAATTGTTTTTTTTTTTTTTTTTTTACTTATTCATTTAGAAACGCAAAAAGATGAAATTTGCTGTAGAAGAGGGTGATTTTCTTACACTTCTTAATGTCTACAACTCATTCTTAAAGGTAGACTTAAATGTGTATCATACTTTTATGTAATCTGTAATTTCTTATGTTACTTGCTGAGGCTTATGTATTAAAATATTTTATATTGTTAAGAATAAAATTTTTTATTTTACTCTTATTGGTTTGGCAAATGTAAAAATAAATGTTGGAGAAAAAATTTTTTCTGTATATTCTAGTATAAAATCTGAATAGTCAGCAAAAATTTATACTAAACTTTACCAGAAATCCTGTTATTATTCTTTGTTTGAATACATAGTTAAAAGAAATTTTTTATGGACAGAGAAATAATATGGGAAACTTTGTAGGAACAAATTTAATCTTAAGTATATATATGAAAAATAAGTAAAATGTTTTGTTTTGATGTTTGTAACTTCTATTTTTTACTGTTGCTTGCATCAAATTCAAAATTAGGTTTTCCTTCCATTTCCCAAAACATATTTTAATCAATTGAGAGTTTTAAAAAAAATGAAGTTTTCTGAAACCATAAATAACCTCCCCCCACCATAAGAAGGGGAAAAAACCGTTTTCTTAAATCCTTTTCTGAAAATTAAAATCATTCAATCATTGTCATTACAAGGTGGCTAAGGACAATAAAAAAAATTTGGGGGAAAACTTTTGTTTATAGTATAAATTTTTATAATGATTATGTAACTATATATACTGTACTATAACTGTAATACAATAATGAATACATGAAATAAAATCAAGCATTAGAATTAAAATTGTATTTCGGGTATTTTAACTAAATTTTCTGTTCTGTGGTCATTCCTCAATACGACTATAACTAATTTTTTCATTAAATTGGAAAGAATTTTCAACTGAAGTGAGTTGATTTTTAAAGAGCAAGACCTAAGCAATAATTCTAAATAGTTATTTTCCTTTTAACAGGGTTCCCACTCAATTTCAGAAAAAAAAATCCTGACTTTTCCAGGTATAACAGGTAAATTTCAACGAAAATTGAGACCATATTTTCATTAGAAAATATTCATTTATTTGTTATTATACTCAAAACTCCATGTGAAACATTAGATGTTTTGTGTAAAAAATATTATTAAATGAGGATGGGAACATTTCATTTTGAATAAAATGAAATTTTTACAACAAATAATTGTAATAGATGTTAGAATCGTTTAACTCGAATTTCAATAACTGATTACTGTTACTGACAATTTTGAGACTAGTTATATTCCAGGTATGATATAGAATATTTCAGGTTATTGTAAAAAAAGTGCAACTTTCCCAGATTTTTGGAGTTAAAATAAAATTCCCTGACAATTGCAGGTTTTCCCTGTTCTCCCTGAACCGTGGGAACCCTGTTTTAAATCTCGATTAATTACTGTAAAAATATTTATTTTTTTGTATATTTTATAGTTTTGTTATCAGATTGGCTTTTCTCCATAATATTTAAAAAAAATTGTTTTAATTTTTTAGAACAAAAATAAATACTGGTGTGATCAACATTTCTTGAATTACAAGGGTTTGTTGAGAGCAGTAGAAATAAGGGAACAGTTGTCTAAACTTTTGAAAAAATTTAAACTGCCTGCTGCAGCTAATAAAGGTATGATTTTTAAAATCTTATTATTGTTATTTTTAATCAAAACATTTGAAATCTAAATGTGATAAAATGCTCTTTTTGGATGGAGTAACATGATGGCTGTTGATCCAAATTTTTATCTTTAAAAAGTTTCCAACGGTGAATCCAAATGAAGCACAATGTATTTCTATAAACTATTTTGAAATAAGACTAATCGTTATGTCTGCATCTAATGAAAATTACTGTTCCTTACTCCGTACTGTTCACCTTACACTCAATTGGTTAGCATTTTCAGTGTAAACAAACCTGAAGATTCTATATGTTTGGTACAAAAGTTGACTTCTTTTTATCACAATTTATTGTGCAAGGTAATATTTTGAAAGAGCTTATTTTGTTTTCAGCAAAAGAAATGAATAATGTAGTGTATGAGTTAAACTCTTTTACATTTCATAATATATTAATATTATTTCATTTATATCTTATAAATCATCATATCTTATCAGGGGTCTGTCTAGGTTGTTATGAGAGGTACCTATTTTGCGAAAATTTAGACTAATTTATGAAAATTAAAAATTTTATTTAAAAATCAACACAAAAATTAGATAAAGTAAGAAGATATTTTCAAAAATTATCCCTACAAATAAAAATCATTTATGACTGGTAAATTTTTATTCATTTTCCCCCATTTTTATTTCCATATATTCAAAAATAATTTTGCTATTGTATAATTTTAGTCTTAAAATTATATCTAAATTTAAAAATCATTGTCCATTGTTAAATTTCAACTTAAATTAAAAAAAAAAAAAAAAAACATGCATTTAACAGTACTTGCACTATAGGTTATTTTCATGAGAACATTCCCTTCGGGGTCATATAGAAAGAAGTTTCACAGAGAAAAAAAATGTTTCATAAAATAAATAAAGGTCTGTTAGAATAAATTTAGAACACTGTTCGAATGTGTCGAATAATGTTCGAATTTCAACTTACTGTAAAGTTTGCTGAGGGAGCACCTCGATGTTTAATTTTTAAAAAAAACTCTGTTAAAAAAAATCTTGGTATAATATGGCGTAAGTGACCGGTTAGGCTACCACACCGCACTATCTGACCAAACACGTGCTTCCTATTCATATATGCTTAATTTACCCGGGATTTATTGTTTCTTACAAAAACAGAATTAAGAGGCGGGGAGGAGAATCTTAAAATTTGCTTTTTTAAAAGCATTTTGTGAAACTACCATTTTTCCTAAAGTTAAATTTGTGAAGGTACCACTAAATGGTAGTAAAGTTGCCCTGGAGGGACCCTTGCTTACATTCACTTCAAAAGATCTAACGATTTATTATAGTGAAAATTCGTTTTAGTTATTTTAGATGCATTGTTAAGAGAATAATTTCCATATTTGTGTTTAAATAAGTGTTTAATTTGGCTCCTTTTGACTTGTTTAATGCAGTTGACACTGTAAAGCAAGGACGCTTAGTTTTGATACTTCCGCTAGTTTCTTAAAAAAATTTTAATTTAAAGTTTCAAATACTTTTTAAGAGAGACTAAGTTATTGGAGAAATATGTTCAGGACAAGATAATTATTTATAATGATTATTGGTTTTATTTTCGCTCATTGTTTTCATTTATAATATTTATGGTTTGCCAGCCCCTCAATGCTTGTAAGCCAGATCTGAACAAAATAGATTGTAATCTGTAATTGTATACTGTAAAAAGGCAGCAAGGCTTCTTAGTGTAGAAAACACTATAAAGTCTTTTGTATACAATGTATAAAGTCCTTTAATACAATATGTAGTGTATCTACCACTACAAAAAATATAATTCCAATTCAATATTAGTATATAAGACATGTTAACTTGATTCTATGGTGAGGTACCTTTTGATAGATAAAGGTTGATGTTGTCGATAACTTCTCTCCCCACATTGGTGACTTTCGGCATGATGGGAAAATGCTTAACTTGGCAGAAACGCCCACTTCGATTTAAATACGCCTACGTTGATGGACTATCCACATTGAAGTCTCGATTGCACTCAACGTCGGCCTGCATATACTCGATTGCAAATGGCAACACAAGAGCGACTAAGACTGTGAACTTAATACAGCTCTCAATAAATATGGTGATCTTAATACAGCTCTCCCAACTTCTCACAAGACAGCACTGAGTCAACTAGTGGTATCCGTTCATCGAATTCTATCACAGATAAAAATTCTGGTGGGGGAGTACTTTAGTGTATATACCTCTACAAAAATATAATTTCAATTCATTAGTATATAAGACATGTTACTCGATTCTATGGTGGGATTCCTTTTCATAGAAGAAGGTTGACATTGTCGATAAACAGGGCTAAAGAGAAGAAAGAAGGGCTAGTTCATTCCGCTCTTAGAGCTGAAGCTACGATTTCCCTCCTCATGACGTCACGCTGCACACAGATCTCTGAGATCGCAGATATTATCAAAGATATTATGAAAACTTTGTATCATTCTCTCTGTAAAAATAAGTTCGACTTTTCCTTGATATTAGCTTTCAAACTTTTCACAATTAACACATTATTTCCTTTCAAAAACATAGTTTAAAAAAATTTTCTTGGCCAAAATATTAAATTAAATACCATTTTAAACTAATAAAAATATTTTACTAGTTGTCATAAATGACGCTATAAATTCTTTATTTTAAAATTTTCAGTTTTAACTTTTATTATAAAAAAAAATTTATGCATATATCAACACTTTTTTAGCTACTTATTGTTCGATAGCAATAATTTGTGAAGTTGGGTTAAATTTAGAATCCTGATTTAAAAATATGCCGTTAATGGCAATTTGTTTATACTTAATCATTAGGAAACAACAACCTTAAACGCTAATTATTCTAACAAAATAATAATTTAGGTTCATAAAAATATTAGAAATTTTACAATTGCTTATAGATATTTAAATTTAAAAGAATATAATTATATTAAAAACATAATTATAGTGTAATTAAAAATAATAATAAATATTTAGAATAAATACATTAAAAACTATGTTATGAAATTAAGAGAATTTTAACTATTAATTATCTATACTTTTCATTTAAGTTTTTATTTTCTTTGACTTATTCATTTTTTAATTTTTTTGTCTGCCTTTCTTTTTGATGTAGCTGGAGGGTTTCAATTTAGATGGAGATTTCTTATAAAAGTTCTGAAATGCAAAATAAGCGTACTGCTGTTTTATTCACTGCGGGAAATCGTCCCTCTAATTCATAAGTTCCTTAATGACACTTTTTGATTTTCTATTCCATGCACACTTTGAAAACTGTTCTCAAATTCCTGACACACTTCCATCCATGCTGACGGAATAATTAATCCTCCCTTAAATAAGAGAGCACTTGGTAGATTTAGAGCAATTTTAAAATCATTCTAATTGACAATCCAAGCAAACGATTTCTCATATCTTCATAATCTTGTTTTAAGAAATGCTTACTGCATATTCGTTCATATTTAATATTAACTGGGTCATTTTGTTTGCAATGTTGAAGCCATTCTTTACATAGTTGTTTATTTACTTTAGGGAACACGTGGAAAATTATATTTTTTCCTTTTGTGTTTCTATCAGAATTTTTGTAAGTTGCAATCGCACAAACTGGTATTTCATAAATAATTTTTAATTTTTGTAATTCACTTCACAAAACTGGGAAAAATCATTATAGGAAACAAAGAATGTCTTGGAATATGTCACAAAAAAGAATGCTCCAATATTAGTTAAAGCTAGTTAGACCGAGCTCTTCGTTCTTGATGTAAAAGCTCAAGCTTTGCGCCACAGTGACGTCACAGGCGAAAAATCAGAGCTTTGGAGAGAGTTTCTTTAAAGGAGTGAACTAGCCCTTCTTTAGCCCTGGTTGATAACACTCTCCCCGCAAATGCAAGAATATATTTTGTAAACTGGGTGATTTGATAAATCGTCTTTTTAATGTTTTAAAATAAAAGAATCTATTTATTATAATTATGAGATAATAGTGACACCATGCAACTAGTTTTACAGAAGGGTTTTTAAGTTAAAAGAGCTTTTAACTGAAAATTAATATTTTTTTGCACTTAAAATATTTTTATTAGCGACTCATTTTATAAGCAATAGCAGTTTACCAACATATTAAACTTAAATATATTTTCATTTTGTTTATTTGTTCATAAGTATAAAGATTAAAGGCCTGCTTACACAATCCAAGTTCTTGAATCCTAGAACTTATCTCTCTAAGAAATTGGATGATTCGTTGACACTATCACTATCCAAGTTCTTGAATGTCACTGATTGATTGGATGAAAAACCTGTTTATATTCAACATTATAAAATCATACTTACATGAATTCGAAATTACTAAATAAATTCACATAAAATCATTATAACACAAACAAACCCTAACAGATTTATGCCTGCTTGTTGACATCACAAAACTTAAACTAATTGGTTAAGGGAGGAAAAACTTGGATGGAAAGCAGAACGTGCTCTACTATCGTCCAAGGACTTGGATGATGGTTTACACTGTAAACCCTAGCTACGCCTCTGCTAGAAAAATAAATTTTCATGTGCAATTCAATCTCTATTTTTTGTAAAATCAGAGCTTTTAAATGAAAATTTTTTAGATACGTCATTATTACCCATTGGTAAAATGGGTCTTGGTTTGGATTTGATGGCGTCCACACACTTTTCAACTGTGTTCAAGAGCAATAGTAAACAGAGTGCATGCGTTGCTATGGCGACAGCTGCTGTTTTTTTTTTTTTTTTTCTTTCACTAGCAGGCAATTTTTATGTATTTACATCGTAATAATTTAAAGTTTTTTTTTTATATTCTTTTTATTACCATCATAATAAAATATTTTATTATAATTACTGGCTTGATGGTGATTTCAATATGAATATGAATGCTGAAGAAGGAAAAGTATTTTGTGACGTCTTGAAACACGTACATAGACAGGATCAATCAGGCGACAAACATCAATGGAGACAGTTTTTGCCACCCATGATTTGAAATGTTGTGGCGTTTAACGGAGTCAATCCAGAAAGAAAAAGCATTTTTGACCAATGGGTAACCAGTGATCGTAATAAGGCGATCACAACTTTTATTATTCAAAATTTTTTTGAAAAATACTTAAAATAATTACAGAATGTTCCCTAGAATACAGCGAGTTCCTAAATGTCCACTTTCAACAAGTATTTCCCCCCTCCCTTTGATTTCTTAACATCTGACCCAGAATTACGCAATAGGTAACATTTTCTTTAGTTTATATGAATTTTAGGTAAAATTGTTTAAATTATTTATTTATTTATTATTGATAATTAAAGAAAAAAAGAAAAATTTTAGTTGATTTACAAGTACTGCATTTCAACGCAAAAGTTATTTGCATTGAAATACATGTAAACTGAATTTTAATTTCAGTTGATAAAGACTCTTTGAGGAAATGCATAGTTTCAGCATTCTTTGCAAATGCAGCATTTTTACACTATACTGGAGTGTATAAGACAGTGCGTGGTGAGCATACTCTCCACATTCATCCGGAATCCGTTTTAACATTTTGTTCCTCACCCAAGTGGTAAGTTTTTAATATTCACTTGACTTTGCTCATACAGTCAAAAGAATGGTTCTAAAGTGTTTAATAATTTTTATCATATTAAGTAAAACAGTGAACTCTCGCTACTACGATATCCAATACAACAATAACTCCCTTTATTATGATGAATGAATTAATGTCATGCTCCTTTTAATACTATGATAATCTCTGAAACCCCTGTAAAAAGAATTTTTTTCCAAATTTCCACCTTATTTTATCCATTTATTATTGGTTTTCAAATAATGTAAAAAAATCCTATTTTATCACCATTTTTTCTGAACTCTCACTGCTTACCACCCCAAGATTCTCTGAAAAAGTCTGATTTCATTTTCTTCAAGCTGATCATGAGTCACATTAACACCTGAGAGAGAATTTTTTCCATGGTCCATTCACAAACGAAAATCATTTTTGTGCTTTGGGACTCAATACATACTTTGTTGGTTGACTTGACAGCCAAAAAAATGAATAAACAAACAAAAATATCATATTATTTTCAATAAAAACGGTTTTCAGGTATGTTTACGATCTTATTTTCTGAATTTATTTCAATTGTTTTTAATATTTAACCATAATTAACACTCTGCAAATTGGTTTTTTGCATAATATATTAATACATTTATAGTTAATACATATATGTAGCATTAAAATTAAAAATCTTATTGTGTCCCCCAAAGTATGTACAACAATATATATTTATTTGGTCCTCAAAATATTGCTGTAGCGGGTTTTACTGTATTAATAATTTTGCTCCCCTATTTCTTCACCACGAAATCCATTTTTAAATTTTCTTGGGCAACTATTTCATATTTATTAACAAACAATATTCCATAAAAAGATTGTTTATTTTTGTTGTAAAGTGATCCAGTTGTCACTAACGATTGTCTAGTCTTATTTTCTATTTCAGCCACTATGAGGCTTGTTATCATAAATTAATTTATAAATGTTTGTGTATTAATATGTTGTCAGTGGTCTGGTGTTATGACCATTTTTACATCATTGATATTCCTTTTTGTTGTTGTTCTGATTTCTGCAAACATGAAAATTCTTTTTAATTCATTTGAACAAATGATAATCTTAAAAATGCACATACATAATGAAATAAGTAAAATAAATTTTTTTTTCCCTGATCTAATTTTATAAACGGCAAAAGAATGGTAAAACAAATTCTTGCTTTGTCACTACTGTATATATTTTTCAATATTCCCATTGTTCTTTTGTAAAGAAAAAAAATTTTTTAACAGAATTTAATTTTTAAAAAAATAAAATTCTGCTTATTTGAACTTCCTGGTTATTTTCTGTATATAAATTCAGCTGTAATAAAGTTTTAATACACAATGATATAATACAATAAGGCAACATATTAATAAAATTTAAATATCGTTAATCGTTATTGACTCACACTGAAAATTTATTACATTTATCAGTTTTCTAAATTTTTAATAGTGAGAAGATTTGCCTTATGTGAAATTTTTATTTTAACAATTACAATTTAGGAGATACATTACTTCACATCACTTGTCCAATGGTTTGTTACTTGTTGATATACACACATATATTTATAAACATATATTATCTAATGATTCTTAATATTAGCTATAATATGAAAATTTTGTATGGAATAATATTCCCAGCAGTTGTAAATAACCAACCACAATATCTAACAATAACCAACCACAATATCTAAATAAACATGGGTTAATCGTATTTACCAGGTTTTTCTCATGGCTTTTACTGGTAAAAACCCAATGTATAACTCATTCATTACGTTTTAACTAAGGAGAAAGAAGTATACAATTAAACTTTTTAGATTGACTGAATGTCATAAAGTAAAATCTGCTTTTAGAGATCATAGCATGAATATTCATTTAATAATTGAATTTATTTCTGTATATAGACTTGTTTTTATTTGTTGGCAACTTAGGGCTTTTATTTTTTCTGATTAATTAGCATTGCAGCATTTATTGTTTCAATTAAGTAAGCTAAGAAAAATTTTTAAAAATCAATGATGAAATATTTGATCTAAATGTAATTATTTATACTCTGATTCCATTTGTTTCAGGGTTGTTTTTAATGAGGTTTTGCACAGTACAAAAGAATACATGATAGACATAACAGCTATTGAACCCAGTTGGCTATATGAATTAGCTCCACATTATTACCAATATGGAACTGTAAGTTAACAGCCAGACATGGTGACAAGAAGGAAAAAAAATCAACATTATGAAATTTCTATGATTTTTTTCTTTCTCCCAGCACGACAAATGCAGTATGGGTAGAGTTTTGTTGTTTCACAATTATCAATTCGTCTTTCATCTGATTTTAACAAATTGAGTCTGAGTATAAGCTAGCCACCACACATTTTTAACAGCTACAATTAAGTATTGCCAATTTATAGTTGCTAAAAACAGGGTTGGGGTTTGGGATGTCCTAAACTGGGTTTGAACAGGACACACGAGTTTTAAAACCTTAAACTGTCCTAATAATTACATATATGCATAATAATTACATATATTAATAAATATTTTAAACTTTTTATACAATTTACTTTAACTTAAAGGAAAATAATAATAGGAAAGGATTAATAACTTTTGGAGCTCCACAATTCAATGAACACCAAAAGTGAATACCTTATCCTTTAAATATAAATAAATATGCTCTTGATACTGATAAATTATGTTTTTGCATAAGGATAAATAATGCAATATTAAAAATAATAATAAACTTTTAAGGTAAAACAAAAACTTGTCTTAATTTTATTTCTTGGTAACCTATTATTTTTCACAATATTTTTTTTTTTTTTTTAAATTGTAATATAATTTAGAATAAAAGGGTTTTTGACAAAAGGGTTTTGGACAGGACGGTGTAAACCGCGAATTAATCCATCCTATCCTAAACCTTTCCAACTCTGGTTAAAAATGATTAAAACAGTTTCAGTTTTAAATAAGATTCAACATTTAGTAAGGAATATACTTCAACTTTAAAAAATTTATTTTATTTAAATGAATTGGCAGGGGTTGAGGGAGGACATTCATTTTGAAGGACACTATTTTCTTTAATAATGAAAAACTATCAAGATATACTTTTTTTTAACTTGACACTTACAATTAATACACATCAATGAATTAAAATTTACATTATTTTATGATCGCTATGTGTAATTTTTAAATTGTGAGACTGACAACGTATGAGTTTTCAAACAACTGAATATTGAATTTTTAAATCGCATGAATTTTGAATTGCAACAACGTTTAATATTTTAAACGCCAGAATCGCTATTTGTGATCTCGTGACTAAGAATCTCGTTAATGTTGATACGAAATGCGATGGGGGGATTTTTAGATCGCGTCAATAGGACACTTTGAAATTGAGAGAAAAATAAAAAAGGCATGATTTTTAAAATGCGTAAAATATTAATCGCTATATATGATTTTTAAATCAGGTGATATTAAGCAATAGATGAGGCTGTTGGAGAGGACTCTTCAGTTAGTTTTTAAATGTTGTTCAAAAATGTATTTTGTGTATGTTCTGTTTATCATTAAAATGTGTTGTCCGTAATTTGGGGTTTCTAGTATCGATTATTTAGTACCCATTGGGTATGTGTTGTTAAACTTGCACGTGTTCATAGGGCTAAAATATGCAAGTGTATTGAATTAGTTTTTCCTCGAAATGTTCCGTATTTAATTTAAATTTAAACATATCGTTTTTTTTTTATGTTCTCTCTGGGAAAGGGTCGATTTTGCTAAGATACGTAATTACTTAAAGTTAAAAAAAAAAAAAAAATTAAAACAGAATTGAATTTCACGAGTTGTAATAGTGTGCTGAAATATCACGACAATAAGAATCAGAAGTAAAAAAGAGGCTATAACAGCAAAAAAAAAAAAAAAAAAAAATGTTCTAAAGAACCCTTATATTTATGTTAAAATCGGCACAAACAAATGACGTAAAAAGTTTTTATTTTAATGCGCGATTCAAAACTCGCGCGCTGTGATTTGTATTTAAATGTATTAAAAAATTCGAAATTAAAGTCTCACAATAGCGTATAAAAATATCGGGACTTTCAAAACCTTGTAGAAATGTGCAGCAATAATTGCCAAAATAACGATTGATAAATAATTTGATTTGCGGGCACAAATAAACCATGTTGAAAAATGGCTATCTAGTGCTATTCGTTTCTTGCAATTCATAATGTGCTAAAAATATGGAAATTTCAAAAAATATGCGGAGCAATAACTGCCGAAAAAAAGGATCAAAAGTCATTTAGATTTGCTATGAAGTTTGCTCAAATAAAGCGTTTCATAACTTTCAAGACGTTAAAACATATTTTTTTAAAAAATCGTGATTTCAGAAACTACGTGAAAATGAGTAGCAATAACTACCGAAAAGTCATTGTATTTACGACGAAATCGAAAAACACGAAGAGCGACTAACTAAAATCCGTGTATCGTAATAATGTCATATTAAAAATATTGGGATTTTCAAAATTATGCGTAAATCCGTAGCGTTAACCGTAAAAAAAAAAAAAAAATTAAAAAAAAAAGCGATCGAAAAACTACCTTGATTGAGTACATCCAAATAAAATAAATTATTTATTTTTTCATTTTGTTCAAATTGTGCACTCCTAGTGTAGATCTCCCTGATCAGTCAGCATAGTGTTAAAAATGATCAATCCTCATCAACAAAATAGTAATATCTTATAATTTTTAAAGGGTAAATTGATTAATTATTCATTTAATTACATTTTGCACTAAAAATTTTTTATTTACTTCATTTCAAAACCCTACTTTAAAATTATTTGATTAAGGAAGTCTTGAACTCGATTAATTAAATATCGTGCCTTGCTACACACGTATAATGTTATTTTTTGTGGATAGAGTGAACCAAAAAATGAGAGGATATTATGAACTTTTTTCTGTCTTCGACTGATTTTCTTCATTTTTTTGTAATAATTTTGAAATTTCTACTTCAAAATAAATACATATACCGATTTTTAAAACCATCTATAGAATGGAATGCAGCAATAAGCATTTTTCTTGTTTGCTATATTATTGAATAGTATTATTAAATTGGTTCAGCATTCAAAGAAGCCGCAATCTTTCAGTATCTGGAGAAATGCTTCAGGTCAAAGGCGATGAATTTGCTATTTGGGGAGATTACTTTTATGTGCTCAAATGGATGGTTAGACAAGTTTAGAATAACATACATTCAAGATCGAAGAGTCGGGAAGTGTCTGATGTTGAGGAAGTAATAAAAGTTAACATCAGTCATTTTTGTATTTCATTTTATTATTTAAATAATGTGTACCATTAGTTAACCGAAGTCTCGGTCCCTTGAAGGTTTAACTATAACTGTATTAACAAATTGATACCGGTTAATTCATCAATTTTATTTGTTGATTGTAAATAATTGTTCAGTGTTTCATTAATAAAATTATGCTAGAAACTTTCTTAACTGAAATTAAATACAGCATTATTTATTTTACTTTATCCGTCGTTGAACAGCCGACCCAATTTCGGGTTTACGACTACTAATGTTCAACTCCGTAGCCTTGTCATTTTGAACCAATCCAGAAGACAAGGAAACTCCTGGATCAGTACCCCCAGAGGTATTGATTTGTGATGGGAACATGGAGGACTTTGAGACTCGACAGATTTAACGTGCATCAGTCACCATTTACTACACGGGGAGTCTTCAGCCGGCAGGGATCGAACTCACGACCTCTTGGATATGGGCCCAGCGCCCTACCGACCAGGCTATCCCGGCCCTCTTCATTATTTATTTTATTTTATAACCGTCGTTGAACAGCCGACCCAATTTCAGGGGTTTACGACTACTAATGTTCAACTCCGTAGCCTTGTAATTTTGAACCAATCCAGAAGACAAGGAAACTCCTGGATCAGTACCCCCAGAGGTTTTGATTTGTTATGGGAACATGGAGGACTTTGAGACTCGACAGATTTAACGTGCATCAGTCACCATTTACTACACGGGGAGTCTTCGGCCGGCGAGGATCGAACCCACGACCCAGCGCCCTACCGACCAGGCTATCCCGGCCCTCATTATTTATTAGTGATAAAATTTTTGTCAAGAGCAGGGTTTCTTAACCTGTGGTTCATGGACCCCTTAGGGGTCCATGGTTCATATTTTGGGGGTCCGCCAACTACTCCTAATTTTTAAAACGTTTTGGATATTTAAAGTGAAAATACATACATGTTTGAAACTAGGTGATCGAGATACCCCAAATTCAGTGCTGACTGCACACAGCCCTCTAATATCCCTGTCATATTTTTAACAACCTCCACTAACCGGCTTTCAGTTTGCACCATCTGAGGCAACCCCCTGATGACGTCTGATGAGCTATTTTTTATCATCCCCAATCAAGCTGCGTACATTTGACACCTTGTCCAGGTTACTAGATCTAGAATTTTTTACTAAGAAGATAGCCAAGTTTTTGAAATCTGGATCATTAACCAAACTTGGATTTGGTATTCCACAAAAAACCTCTGGTTGAGGCATCTCTCAAAGTTGCATATCGTATTGCCAAAAGCAAGAAACCGCATACTATTGGAGAGATGTTAATTAAGCCATGTGCGCTGGAAATGGTTGAATTAGTTTGTGGACTGGAACAGAGAAAAACACTTAAAGCTATTCCATTGTCATGTAGCGAATTCCTTCTGGGAAATCTATTTTTAGATCAAACCCCTAAATTGTGCCTCTTCAACCTACCCTGAGAGGCCGGGATTAAAGATTTTTATTTCATTCCAGAGAGTATCCCGTCAGCGGTCAGTCGCACCAAGATTGTTAAGTTTCAATAAATTTATGTTAAGTTTTAGAATCGCCATTCTTGCTCTTATCACATATTGGATTCCTCACAATAAGTTATGTGATTAGAGGAACACTTTTAAAACTCTAAATTGGTGACCAGACTATGAAATAATAAAACTTCTGATTCAGAACAATGGGTGAATAATGGGGATAAGAATTCGGGTCAATCATTTTTGATTGATTCCAGTAATGATGCATCTCTAATAATGGCAACCAAAAAGAAAAACAAAACCCTGTAATTCAAACGTTTCGTGCTGCCAATGGCACGTTAATTAATGTTTATGGACGTAAAAATTTAACATTTAATTTGGGTTTAAGGAGATCATTTTCGTTTTATATTTGTGATGTTTCATGTTCAATAATTGGAGCAGATTTTTTATATAATTTTAATTTAGCTCCTGATCTCCGAAATAAAAAATTAATTGATTAATACACTTACACAAAATTAAAAGTGCATGCTAAATTATACAATTGTTCTATTTTTTCTGTGAAATCAGCTACTGAAAATAATATATATGGTAAACTATTATTAAAATATCCTAATATTACTAAACTTCCTGATCCTAGTAAACCAGTTAAACACAATACTGTGCATTTTATTAACACAAGAGGTCCTCCATTTGTAGCTAAACCGAGACAGCTAGCGCCGGATCGTCTTAAAAGTGCCAAGCATGAATTTCAATGCATAATAGAATTAGGTCATATGAGACCATCCAAAAGTCAATATGCTTCACCTTTGCATATGGTAAAAAAAGGCACTGTTCAATGGAGACCTGTCGGGGATTATCGTGCTCTTAATGCACAAACAATAAAAGATAAATATTAAATCCCTCATATAACTTAACTGATTTCACAGCTGAATTACATGGTAACGGGTGTATAGCCATATTGATCTTGTCAAAGCGTTTCATCAAATTCCAATTAATCCTGCAGATGTGCACAAAACTGCTATCTGCACACCATTCGGCTTGTACGAAAGTTTACGAATGCAATACGGTCTAATCAATGCATCGTCAACTTTTCAACGCTTTATTGATGAGGTCATTAGGAACTTACCATTCGTTTACTCATTTATTGATGATTTATTAGTTGCATCAGATAACGAGACAGAACATTTGCATCATTTAGACTTATTATTTGCAAAATTAGATGAATATGGACTTTGCATAAATACGCAAGAATGTCAGTATGGTGTATCCACTCTTGAATTCTTAGGATTTAAATTGTCCAGTTCTGGTATCGAACCGCTACCTGATAGAGTAAAATGTATTCTTGATTTTACCCAACCACAAACATTAACCCAATTGCGTCGCTATTTAGGACTATTTAATTTCTATCGCAGATGTTTTCCCAAAGTTGCTGATATTCTTGCACCTTTAAATAAATTTTTAGAGGGTCACAAAAACATCCTCGTTCCAAAGCTACCGATACGGAGCATTTAAAATGGAATGACGATGCAAATAAATCATTCATTGCTTCAAAACAAGCTTTGGCTAAACCCTTCTTAGACATCCTATTCCAGATGCACAATTAAGTTTATGGGTAGATGCATCGAGTGTAGCTTGTGTCGGATAACTTATGCAATTATCAGAAAAACAGTGGGAACCTATAGCTTTTAATTCAACGAAATTGAGCAAATCTCAAATTAATCGGTCTACATATGATCGTGAGTTATTGGCTATTTATTCAGCTATAAAGAAATTTAAGCATATGCTTGAAGGCAGAGTGTGTTCCATCTATACAGATCAAAAACCTCTAATATATGCCTTCAAACAGAAAGCCGATAATTGTTCGCCTCGGCAATTGCGTCATCTTGATTTTATTAGCTAATACTCAACCGATATACGTTTTATCAAAGGCGAACGCAAACTAGTTGCTGATGCCCTGTCTAGAATCGAGATAAACACAATTTCTTGTAAACCACTAAATTATCAAAAATTAGCGGATGAACAACTCAAGGATTTAGTACTATTCTTTCGCAATCGACACCAATTTTAAAGTTAGAAAAACACTATTTTCCCTTTGAAAATACTAATCTTTACTGTAATCTAGACACAGGCATTCCTAGACCATTTATTCCTGAATCATATCGCGATATTATATTTAACCATATATACATAACCTTTCTCATCCTGGCATTTCTGTAACAACTAAAATGATTTCAAAAAGATTTGTTTGGCCTAATATGAATAAATTTATAAAAAAACTCATGCCAGAATTGTCAACGTGCTAAAATTCACAAACACACTAAATCTCCAATAGGTACTTTTGCTCATATTCATCTCGATTTTATAGGTCCACTCCCAATTTCTGATAATTTTCAATATTGCATGACCATAACCGATCGTTTCACTGGATGGCCCGAAGTCATACCAACAAAGGATATGACGGCCAAAACAGCATGTCAAGCATTAGTTAATGGGTGGATAACTCGGTTTGGCTGCCCATTAACAATCACAACTGATCAAGGTCGGAATTTTGAATCAAATTTATTTCGCGAACTTACAGACATGATAGCTGAACATAGGATTCATAGTACAAGCTATCATCCAATGTCAAATGGCATAATAGAGAGATTCTATAGGCATTTAAAAAGTGCTATAATGGCCCACAATACTTCTAGGTGGACAGAAATATTACCTGTCGTCCTACTGGGCATACGTTCAGCTATTAAAGCTGATATTAATGCATCGTCAGCTGAACTGGAGTACGGCACTACTCTTTGCTTGACATCTGACATTTTTAATTGTGTAAATGATTTGTCATCACCAACAGAAAATTATGTTACACAACTTAAACACACAATGAATAGATTAAGTCCTATTTCACCTCCGTATCATGGCAAACAATCACTTTATATTCATCAGTCCTTACAAACTTGTTCGCATGTTTACTTAAGAATTGATGCTGTCAAACCACCTTTAACACCACCATACACCGGACCTCATCTGGTGTAAAAAAAGGTCTGATATAACATTTGTAATTGAATTTAATGGGAAAAAGACAACGGTTTCTATAGACAGGCTTAAACCTGCATTCCAAATGTAATTCAACAAAATTCCACACCATTAGGGATTACTCAGTTGTCAAAAACACAAGAGCAACAACCTACTCTCACCAGATCTGGTCGGCATGTACGGTTTCCCAAACTGATGAGTATGTCATTTAAAAATCTTTCCTATTGTACAGTCCGCAAAAAAAAAAAAAAAAAAAAACGAATCACCCTGAATAACCTTCGTTCTAATGATCGGATTTTCACAAACTAAGTGTCAATCTTAATCGTTCCTGGGGGTGACCTCAAATATGCTAATTAATTAGTGCTAACTATTAATTAAGTTACGAAATCAGACACAATAACGTACTTTCTCTGAATAAACATATATATATTTTTTTTACATATTTGGATTCTTAACCTTCAAAATATAGGGGGTAGCCGCAATCTGGAAAATATGGTCCCCATAGTTTGGTCAGGAGAGCGATCCAAACTTCGTACCCCTTAATGTTAATTTCTTTTTTTACGTTTTTAGTCATATATTTAAAACTAATAAAGCAATTCAAAGAAAATTGCACCCACTCATAAAACTCATTTACCCAAAGATAATTTCAGGAAAAAAATAATTTTTAATAATTATTAATTATTTTTTATTATTTAATTAAATTGAGGATGAAAAAATTTTGAATTATAAGGTATGAATTTTTTTATACCATATTAATCTACATATTTTTCAATTGAAAAATCTAAAGTTTCAACTGTTTTTATTTATTAGAAGCTCAGAAAAATTAAAATTAATTATTTTTAAAAAAATAATTTGGCGACAATAAAGAAATAATTAAATTGGGCGATTAATATTAAAATGTGATTAACTTGCGAGGAACTTGATTTCACGCGCGTAGCGTAAAATTTCATACATATTTTTTTCGCCAATAATCGTTTGCTAATCTTTTTATTTTTATTTTTTTAAAACTATAAAATACGATGTTTCTTTTTTAGTCGTCTAAAAATTTATTTGCAATTTAGTAAAAAAGTTTGAATAAAACATTTTGAATAAAAAACACTTTATTCAACGAATGTCTAGTTTTATAAAAGCGTGCTTCTGATAGAATATGATTATACACCAGATTGTGCTTATTTAATGTGATTATTTTTTATTTTATGATCTTGTTTTTCAATAACTGAAACAATGTCAATAATATACATACGCATGCATAGATTTGGAATAATATATTTATCAATTTCTTGAATATATATTTTATTAATAAAAATGCGTAGTCAGCAATTTTAATGATCTTAAAACTTCTTTACATCTTATATATCGCCTTAATCTTAAAATAAATATGTAAATTATCTGTTTGCGCTTGTTTCGCAGAATTATTTTTCCTACTTTTTAATTAAATTTTAAAGGAAAATCTTATTTTTTATGCTACCATCTATACTATTTTCCAACTAATCAATCGTTTTAGTATTTTAATTTATGTTTTCCTATAAAATAAAATTACTTTTTAAATTATTGCTAAGTTCTTTTTGAAAGAAAACTTAGAATTATTGCCAGCTATCTGAGAATGAAATCTTGTTAAGAAATTAAAAATATTCTACTGATCACACACACTAATTCCATGCAGAACAGCTGACTATTTACTAAGAATACTATTGTTTACGAAAAATGAAGATACATTATTAATTTTCTTTTTTTTTTATTGTTTATTATTTATTTGAGTAATGAAAAGTAAATGCGTATGTGAGCACAGCAAAACATACAACAGATTGTTTTTTTTTAAATGAACAAAAAACTATGGACATAAAATTTTATTTTGACGTTCAAAGTTATTCTTGCCCGCTAACTTAAAGAAAGTTACCCTTTTCTTTTAAAAAGTTGAAAATATCTGCTTAAAAAGTTGTTTATATTATTTCTCAACTTTTGCACAGTTCAAAAAAATATTGTTATATCAGGAAAATGTTTGATATGCCTTGTTTCGTTAAACAACTACTAAAATAAAATATTGTAAAAAGATTCGAAAAACGTGCTATTTTTAGTATCATCATCTCAAAAATTGTTCTTTTTCTAACATTAGGATTTTTTCTACTTAAATAACCTATAATAATAGTTTTAATACACGTTTTGAAGAAATAATGAATGCAAATTTGGATCTAATATTTCGTAATATGGAAACAAGAATATTCATAATTCATTTATAATTGTTTCATTGCACCGAAGTTGTTAATTCTTTTCGAAACAATCGGCCTTGCAACTATTTAACTTTGACTCTTTGAAATAGGGGACATTTCATGCATGTCATTCAACTTTAAAATTTCAAATATAAAATATAAAAATTACAAGAATGCGTAAGCTGGCTTTAATTAATAATAAAAAACTGACAAAATCGTCGACAAAAGAAGTTATCTCATGAAAAGAATGTCAGAGTTAAAAACTTTACTCTTGTTTAATTTGGGCTATTATAAATCTAAATTTTCTTTTCTTTTAATTTCTTAAATTATATTTTTAATAAACTAACGAAATGAGTATGTAAATAATATCCATTCGTTTTACTAGAAACCAAGTCTATTTAGTATCATTCGGAAATCATATGTAGTGCAAATTCTTGACCTCAGGTGTAGGGTAGTAGGATATTTCATACATGATCAGTAGTTTCAGGAGTAAACTCTTATATTAGAAGGCACCTAACTTCTTTAAAAATTCTAATTCGGAAAAATACTTGCTATTTTACAAATGTTATAAAACATGTGTATTTTTTAAATGGTTATTTACGTTGGCCATTAGTTTTCCGTTGATGAAGCAAAAACGAAGACACTAGTAAGCAGCCAAAAACTAAATCATTATGAATTATTATCTTTCAACTTCTTTTTTTAATTCTTTAATCTTGCTATTTAAACTCTATGATCCACTGTAATATTTTTTGTTTGAGTCGAAATATTGGCATTTTTTATATTTTTTACAATTTACATACATTAACATAATTCAAGAAATTAAAATTTTTAAAAATTTAAACTCATTTTTTCAGAGAGCGAATCTCTAACAATACTTCAACGAATCATAAAAAAATAATTTATCACAATTTCTGAGTTAGTTTATCTATCTAAATACCCCCCCCCCTCAATTTAGAATTCGATGATAAAATTGATTAGTTTTTGTATAAAGAAACTGCTGCAAAGCAACTGAAATAAAAGAACTGATAGGAAAGAATACATAAAAGTTTGCTATACTACACTAAATAAATTATTTATATTAAATAATCAAAATATAAATTTACAAAATATTTATTTGTTTTATATAATTTTTACATTTAAAAAGGAGAAACTTTATGGCATTCAGCTAATTTAGGCTTTACAATATTTGCAATGTTCAAAATGCTTAAATGGTATCCACTTAAATCCTATAGGAAGGAATTCAAACATTTTGATTCTATTTATAGTTTTCTATTTATTAAGCCCCAGATTATTTAACCAAAGAATGTCACTGACTTATTGATTAAAAAGTTAAATTATTAATTTAACTCAGTAAAACTTAAAAGAGTTATCTACCACATATGCATATAAGTTTCAGATAATTTTTTTTATTAAACATTTTTACCTTATATAAAGCGGTCGGTTGAATAGTTCCTACCAACAGCTTTATTTTTTAAATATTGTTGCTAAGCTATTTTTTCATCTATAATTTCTGCGTCCATCTTCTAATAATTTCAGAAAATAAAAAAATACCAATGAAAGGATTTGTTTGCATAAATGCTGGAAATAGTTAAGAGTAGAGGGATCTCATTATTTTCTCTAATTCAACAATTAAAACTAGTAAAATTCTAATTAAAATTAGCAAATCTCTAAATAATCTACAATTGCAAAATACTACGATAAACTCTAAGTAAAATTGACTCCAACTTCTGATGAATTTCAATTCTTTCAAAGATTTGAAACTCTTTTTCTTTTTTTTTGATTTGACCTTTCATTTAAAAAGTCAAGAATCTAGTCCTTTATAAATTAAGAACATTGTGGTATCAGTATCGATCGTAATTATAAAGTTATCATTAAATTTAAAATGAAATTTTTAAAATATAAATATTGAACGTTGTGGTGAATATAAACATAATAAAATACATCTTTTTAGTTTGGCCCCCACATTTTTAACTTCTTAAGGACCTTTCGAACTCTATTTAAAATGACGCTATCGTATAAGATGTCGTTAGTGATAATGAGATTAGTAAAATAAGTCTTTAAATATAGAAATAAAACAAAGAAACTTTAGTAACCATATTTGGTGATAAATAAGTAACTAATCGCAATCGAAGAGCTTAGGGAAAAAACATGTTTGCAAAAGTCAGTTTCGGATTTTATACATAAGGATGCTATTTGTAAATCCTACTTATTTAAGAAAAACATGTAACCAAAATATTTGTCAGAATGAAATGACCTTTAACAATAAAATAAAAATGCAAGTAAAATTTACTATTTTATTTATATATATGTAATACAAAAATTATAATGCTTTTGTATTAATAAAAGAATTAAATCTCTTTCGTTTTAATAAAATGTCTTTGTTAAAGAATAAGCGTAGAGAGATTCTATTTTGGGAAGTCAAGGCTGATAAACATACGATTGAGTTATTTATAGAATCTCTCCCCCTTTCACTTCCATATAAGGAAGCATGAAATGATTTTCCTTAATGCGTAAGGATACAAGAATGTCAACGACTGTGCCTGTTTACTCAAATCTGTGTTAGTATAAAAGCGAGAGCAATGCTTTTCGCATGGCTTTTTCATCATGTTGTGATCCTGAAAAGTTGTTCCGGAATTGTCCAAAGTTTTGTCCACTCCCTCCCTTGCGGAGTGTGGATGTGAAGTGTTATCGATACCAGCCTACTACCATTAATAAAGATTTTTTGAGTGTAACATGGCTTACGACTGCATTATTAAAGCTAAATACACCACTGATAACAGAGATGAAGCTCTGTTATCACAAGCCGGCAGGATGTTTACTTGCTGAGGAAACCATTGTTATCTATTTTCCGGCTGACTACAACGTTGATAAAACCTCATCCCGGGGACGAAGGACGAAAGAAAGAAGTGCCTAGTCCGCGGTGAAAAAAAGAATGAAGGAAGAAAGGATTGAGTTCACTACCTGTACACCTCATCGCTGTGAGAATGCTGACGTTGGCTCGAGCTCGTCACATGCCTCTCTGAAACCCATAGTGTCCAATCTGGAAATGACCGATGACCCTACAATTCCGTAGTGCTCAAATTGTGAAAACAAAAGTGAATGTGCGCGATTTATATTAAATTTAGAGAGAAGCTTTTTGCTTCTTTTTTAAAAGTTCCTTTCTCTTGAAAGTCGGAGAAAAATTTGGCGAGTGAAAAAAGAAAACAAAAGTGAATTTGCGCGAATCTAAAGCATGAATATTCAGGAAGTGCAAGGATATTTTTTTCTTTCTCTTCAACGAAAAACAAAAACAATCATGAAGGTCAAAGAACAGTGTGCAGGAAAGAAAGTACTGTAGATATATTTTTTTTTTATCCTCTTATGTTTCTTTCTCACTAGCATGATTGAATAGTTTATCGATATCGGAGATGAGTAGTGTTTTAAAATTTTCATTATGAATAACTGAGTATATTTTATTATGAATAGTTAGATTGCATTTCTTGTATTTATATTACTTTTCTTTAAAATGATGATATAATATTGTTTTTTATCGTGCATTTAAAATGTTTTTGAAAGAAATAAATGTGATTCAAACGTCAATTAAATTAGTGACGGCAAACAAAATTAAGTTATTATTTAAACTTTTGTTTCCTAATGATTTTTCTAGATTAAACCGTAACAAAATTTTAAATTTTTCAGAATTTTCTTTTGAACCTAGCGATGAAGAATTTTCAAACAAATTACAAGAAATTTGTAATACTTTCAAATTTTCGGAATTAGTTAAAATTTCAGACATTTTAAATATTTCCAGTGAAGGAAATAAAGATGAAATTGCAAAGCACATTTTAACTTGTTTATGTGATTTTGATATCTTAAAAAATTCGATAGTAATGGAAAATCTCTCTGAAGATGAGGATGAAACTAATCAGTTTCAATGTAAACAAACTCAAACTGATTTTGAATCACATTTACCAATTAAAACTTGTGTAAGTCAATTTACGCAAGTTAGTTTAAATACTAAAATATATGTTGATGAAGAAATACAAACTCATGTTTATACTGATAAAGATATGGCATCCTATAGTCAAAATTCTAGCAAGGATATAAAGAATAGAGAAACAGAAACTAAATTAATAGTAAATTTTTCGGATATTGAAGCAGTTACTCCTATGTTTAAAGGAGAAAAACACGAAAATATTAATTCTTGGTTTGAAAATTTTGAAACTCATGCCAATTTATTTAAATTATCTGATATGCAAAAATTTTTATTTGCGAAAAGATGTTTAAAGGGTAATGCCTTAACATTAATAAGAATCGAAAGTTGTTTAAATTCATATGAAAAAGTAAAAAATCTTTTGCTTGAAGAGTTTGGATTTGATTGTAATAGTGCAGAAATACATGCAATGTTGCAAAAAAGAAAGCAAAGATATAATGAAACTCTTCAAGAGTATTTCCTTAAAATGAAAGAAATTGCCACTCAAAGTGATATTGATGACTTAGCTCTAATCACTTACATGATTCAAGGAATACCAGACCAAACAAATAATAAATCAATTCTTTATGGAGCCAATAATCTTTTTGAATTTAAACAAAAACTTAAAATCTATGAAAAAATTAAAAGTGACTTAGATAAAAATAAATTTCAAAATAACAAGGGACCATACATGAAGAAAATGGAAAACCCTAAATATGACATTAGGTGCTTTAAATGTAATGCACCAGGACATAAAGCTCCGGCTTGTCCTAAAAATAAAAGTGTAACCCCGAATGTGACAAAACCCAAAATACATCATACAACACAGGAGATCCCAATAAATCAGTGTAAATACTGTTCGAAGAAAGGACTTTTGAATCAGTTTCACATGGGCTCCTCGTGTGTAAACAACCCTAATGTTGTTGAAATGAACGTTCAAAATATGACAAATAAACAATAGCAATTAATAATATCCGGATATCAAGTGGAAAATAAATACCTAAATGGATATAAAGTGGAAAATAAATACTTAAATGGACGTCCAAAACAAAATGAAAATGTAAAAAAAGAGATATTATTGAATGTTGATACCGGGTCAACATTGAATATAATACCAAAAGACCTTGTGTCAGAACTAAAAATTCCTATTAAAAAATGTGAGGAATTAAATGTTATCCAAACGAAAGGACAATTAACACTTAACAAAATTTGTGAGTTTCCCCTTAAGATAGGCGAAATTATTAAATCAGCTAAGTTTTTTATAATTGATACTGATTTACCATATGCTTTACTAGGGTTGCAGACTTGCAAGGATTTTTGTTTGTCTATTGACTGTGTCGGGCCAGTTGTTACTCAATTTGGTAAGAGATTGATCACCTCTGCTAATTCTAACAGTGACAACTTATCTTTGCACATTAGACAGCAAAATTCTCAAAGTGTTAGGGTTAAAAATGGTGAAAAAAATAAAAGTTTAAGATGTTTCAATAAAAGAAAACATTTTGAAAAAAATAGAAGTTTAAGATGTTTCAATAAAAGTAAACATTTTGAAAAAAATAGAAGTTTAAGATGTTTCAATAAAAGTAAACATTTTGAAAAAATAAAAGTTAAAGATGTTTCAGTAAAAGTAAACATTGAAAAAGATAATGTTAAGGATAACAAAAATAAAGAGAAAAGGAAAAATAGGAAAAAGAAAGAAGGTCCAAAAATTTCAAATGATTCGAAGATAGTACTAGGTAATGTGTGCACACATTATCAGGTTAATATCGACGAAAGAATAAAAAATGAGAACAAAATACAAAATGAGGACTTAAAAGAAATTTTAAAAAGTTATGATGATATTTTTGCAAAACATAAACACGACGTGGGAGAAATCAGAATGGAACCACAAAGAGTCAGGTTAACCTCAGATTTACCTATATCTCTAAGGCCGTACAAAACATCCCCAAAACAGCAACAGGAAATTGATTCACAAATAGAGGAATTGTTAAAAAATAACATTATAAAAGAAAGTTCATCCCCTTATGCTGCCCCTGTAACTTTAGTCTTTAAAAAAGATGAAAATAAAAAGAGTCGTTTATGTATTGACTTTAGGAAATTAAACCAAATTACAAAAACAGATTCTGAACCTCTACCTTTAATACAGTCTTTAATTGAAAAATTGTCTAATAGTAGTTATTTTTCTAAAATAGATTTATCACAGGGATATCATCATGTTCGTATTCATCCTGATGACACTGAGAAATTAGCATTCGCTACTCACAACGGTCTATTTGAATACTTAAGATTACCTTTTGGCTGGAAGAATGCACCAAGCATTTTTCAACGTACAATTCGTAGAATTTTAAATAAACATAAAATTAAATTTGCTACGAACTATTTTGATGATATTATTATATTTTCTAATTCTTATGATGAACATTTTACCCATCTTAAAAAGATTTTCGATATTTGTAAACAAGAAAACTTGAAATTAAAACTTTCAAAATGTTCATTTTTGCAAAAACAAATAGAATTTTTAGGATATGAAATAAGCAATGGGATTGTATCACCCGATAATCATAATATTGAGGTGATTAAAAAATTAATGCCCCCTAAAAATGTAAAATCATTGCAAAGATTTCTTGGATCAATAAATGTTTACAATAAATTTATTGATGGTTATGCAAATATTCGACATCCTTTAAACAACTTGTTAAAGAAAGATGTAAAATGGGTGTGGTCAGAAACATGTCAACAATCTTTTGAACTGTTAAAAAATGCTATTATTTGTAAACCAATTTTGAAAATTTTTAATCCTATTCATGAATGTCATCTTTTTGTTGATGCATCGTTAATTGGAATTGGAGCTGTGTTAAAACAGACAGATGAATGTGGTGTATTGCATCCTGTAGCTTTTCATTCTCGCTCCTTAAGAGACTATGAAAAAAATTATGCAATTACAGAACTTGAATGTCTTGCTATAGTCGATTATCTAAATAAATTCCATCATTACCTGTTTGGCCAGAAATTCACCATACATACTGACCATGCTGCTTTGGTTTGGCTAAAAAATGTTAAAAATTTAAAAGGTAGATTGTTTAGATGGTCATTATTGTTAAGTATGTATGAATATGATATTAAATACACAAAAGGTTCTACTAATTTTGAAGCAGATTGGCTTTCAAGAGATGCAACACATTCACTAGTCAAATGTAATAGTAAAAATAATGTTCATGTTTCACATTTGTTAAAATTGAATGAAATAATTGAAGCTCAAAGGAAAGATAACTTACAAGGTAATTTTGTTGATATCAATGATGTTTTATGTATACGTAAGAAAAATTTTACTAAAATAGTTGTTCCATTTTCGTTGAGATTAAAACTTCTGCAAATTACTCATGATAAATTTAACCATCCAGGAGTGCAGAAAATGATTAACTTAATAACCCCTGTTTATTATTGGAATAACATAACATCAGATATAACAAAATTTTGTAAACATTGTCATACGTGCCAATTAAATAAAAAACCGCGACAAAAAAGATTTGGATTATTACAATCCTTACCCCCTGTGAATCAGTCTTTTGACTTAATAGCAATAGATAGTGTTGGTGGATTGAATTATTATAATTCAACAAAAAAATATTTAACTTTAATTATTGACCACCTAACAAGATACATTTGGGCTTTTGCGTCAAAATCCATTAGTTCAGAAACGTATACTAATTTTTTACATCAAATTTTTCAAAATCAAATACCTAAATCCTTGTTGAGTGATCGAAACGCCGCCTTTACGTCTTCTCATTTTAAAAAATTTTTGAAACATAATAAGATTCAACAATTATTGACAACTGCGCATCATCCGCAGTCTAATGGCAAGGTAGAACGCCTTGGTCAAACAATAATTACACGTTTAAAGTGTAAAATCAATGAGAAACCTACTAAAACTCCATGGCCTACTTTGTTAAAAGATATAGTTAATACTTATAACTTAACTCCCCATTCTGTGACAAAATTTCCACCTGCATACCTCATGCATGGTAGACTCCCCTATGAAAATCCTTTAAATGAAGTAATCTATCCACCTGTTGAGGAAGCTAAAAAAATAGCAATTCAAAGAACTAAAGAATATCATGAAAGAAATAAAATTTACTATGATGCTAGATTTTTAGACATAGACTTTAAAACTGACGAATTAGTTATGTTTGAAGAATTTACTTATCCTAATACGAGGAAGTTGTCACCTCCTTTTAGTGGACCGTATAAAATTCTTCAAAAAATTTCAGAAGCTAATTACAAAATAAATAAAAAGAATTGTTTAAGTAAACAAAATTTTGAAATAGTACATGTATCAAATATTAGGAAATATAACAACCCACAAATGTTGAAATTAAATCATGAATAGTGTACAAAACAAAACAAAATATGTTACTTTCTTCAATAGAAGAAGTACACCCTATATTTTTTTGGGAGATCCGAATCGCGTGTGGAGATTTACCTCAACATCAATTGGATGTGAGGGCGATGAAAGTTGAACTTTTTTTTTCTCAACAAGTTGAGAAAAGTATTATAAAATATTTTTAGATTGACCCGTCTGGATCTCTCAATATCACTGTGCTTCATGAAATTCTGTTTTCCTCCATTTTAACGGGGAATACAAATTTTCATAAAGTAAATAACCCCTTTAACCATACAGAATCTTAAATTCTGATTAAAGACACTTGTTGTCCAGTTCGTTTCCATAAAAATTATGTATATTTTTGTGTGAAAAATGTTTGAAATATTTAGTAGATTAGTTATAAAAATATGTTTCATTTTTCTTTCTGTTTAGTTGCCTAAACAGATAAAGTGTATTATCATGTTTTTGTTATTGTCATTGTATATAGTTGTTTTTTTTTTTACAGATAATTGAAAAAATGTTATTTGTAGTAGTGAAAAGGAACAGTCGTACCAACATAAATTTTAAAAGTTCAGAGAATTCTAAATTTTATTATGATTTCTTTTTGGCTTGCCAAAAATCTTTTTTGGGGGGGATGTAATACAAAAATTATAATACTTTTGTATTAATAAAAGAATTAAATCTCTTTCGTTTTAATAAAATGTCTTTGTTAAAGAATAAGCGTAGAGAGATTCTATTTTGGGAAGTCAAGGCTGATAAACATACGATTGAGTTATTTATAGAATCTCTCCCCCTTTCACTTCCATATAAGGAAGCATGAAATGATTTTCCTTAATGCGTAAGGATACAAGAATGTCAACGACTGTGCCTGTTTACTCAAATCTGTGTTAGTATAAAAGCGAGAGCAATGCTTTTCGCATGGCTTTTTCATCATGTTGTGATCCTGAAAAGTTGTTCCGGAATTGTCCAAAGTTTTGTCCACTCCCTCCCTTGCGGAGTGTGGATGTGAAGTGTTATCGATACCAGCCTACTACCATTAATAAAGATTTTTTGAGTGTAACATGGCTTACGACTGCATTATTAAAGCTAAATACACCACTGATAACAGAGATGAAGCTCTGTTATTACATATATATATATATATATATATATATATACATACAAAAAAAAACACGAAGAAAATTAAGAAAAACAATAAGTTTTATTTTTTGCGCATAAGCTGCAAGTAAATAGAACTCATAAAATAAGTTCAAAAGGTAGACAAAAAAAGGAAAAAATTACAGAACAATGAAAAAAGGGGAAAAAAGGAAAAATAATAAAAAAAGAAAAATAACAAAAACCAGGAGGGAAAAAAAGACAATTTTTTTTTTTTTTTTACAGAAATTCGGAAAATAAAAGATATAATCTTTTCATCAGCCCACGCGATTATATCCGCAAAAAAGAGTGCTTTCTAATATTGCGGATATAAGCGTGTGGGCAGATGAAAAGATTATATCTTTATTTTACGAATTTTTTAAAAAAAAATTGTCCTTTTTTCAAACGTTTTTCTTATTTTTTATTATTTATTTATTTTCATTCTTCCCCAATTTTCCTTGTTCTGTAATTTCTCCCTTATTTATATATATATGTTACGGCCAATGTCTGATATTTTCTTGATTTCATTTGAGACAAAGTAAAAAATTAAATTTTAATTTAAAAACTTGTCTATTTTTTTAAATATTTTTAAGTAAGAAGATTTATATTTTTAAATTAAAAATGAAAACAAAAGGGGCAATATTAGCAAATAAACTTTTTTATAAAACAAATATTAAAAAATTGTGTCCACCGTACCACCCGGCATGTGGATACCTTTAGGATACCTGACGATTGATTACATTTATTCGATATTTTAATACTTACTGACGATAGATTCGAAGATAACCGGGCAAATGCATATCGGGCAGTGTCACTTAACCTTAAAAAAACATCAGTGTAGGATATACCGGGCAAATGTATACCGGGCAGTGTCACTGAACCTTAAAAAAACATCAGTGTAGGATATACCGGGCAGTGTCACTGAACCTTAAAAAAACATCAGTGTAGGATATACCGGGCAAATGCATACCGGGCAGTGTCAGTTAACCTTAAAAAAACAGTGTGGGATATACCGGGCAGTGTCACTGAACCTTAAAAATACATCAGTGTAGGATATACCGGGCAGTGTCACTTAACCTTAAAAAAACATCAGTGTAGGATATACCGGGCAGTGTCACTGAACCTTAAAAAAACATCAGTGTAGGATATACCGGGCAAATGTATACCGGGCAGTGTCACTGAACCTTAAAAAAATATCAGTGTAGGATATACCGGACAAATGTATACCGGTAAGTGTCACTGAAGCCTAAAAAAATATCAGTGTAGGATATAACGGGCAAATGTATACCGCGCAGTGTCACTGAACCTTAAAAACAACAGTGTAGGATATACCGGGCAGTGTCACTGAACCTTAAAAAAACATCAGTGTAGGATATACCGGGCAAATGTATACCGGGAAGTGGCACTTAACTAGACCTAGTATGACTAGACCTTTGGTGTATGTATGACTAGACAATTAAATATACAATTTAATAATGATTATTAAATTAGTGATTATTTAATAGACAATTTAAAAATTCTATTTTTTATATTTTTAAATTAGAACATTTATAAGAATTATTTATATAATTATAGAAGGCCGCGAAAGTAAAATATTCACTGATCGTTTCAATTATTTCGCACTCTGGCCGGAACATCGTGGCCACTTCGCGATCTGGCCGGCCAATTCCCGAAATCAAGAAAATTTCAGACTTTGGCCAAAAGTCCGGCCAATTCGCGATTTGGCCGGACTTCGGGCTTTTGCCGTGACATATATATATTTCAATTTTATCGAAAAGAAATACCGTGAATTTTATAAAACCTTCTGATTGCGCATCAGAATCATGTCCCAAATTTTTTGCAGGATCTCTTTTTTCTCTTCCTTACCTGAAAGACTTGAACTGAGGTGTAAAAGCAATTAGCCCTACAACTCTTCATAAATCATAAATTTATAATAACTTAAGTAAATTTGGTTTTAGTGCAACATTTTTATTCAACTAACATCTTTAAAAAAATAAAAAAATTCAGATAATAAGTTCAACGTTTAAATTTTGTAATATTGGAAAATCAAAAATAATTTCATTTCTTCATTTTAAATTCAAATTTTATTTTCAAAGTATTAAAACGAACACTATTTTCTATGTCCAGAAATCAGATCCAAAATTTCTCTTCTTGGTTGCCTATAGCAACAGAGACACACAATATTATGACGTCTCGTCATTCATTCAGTTTCTTTATGGTTGTTTTAAATTGTTTCAGTTTATATGGCGAGGTAATTTGGCATTATTTTAAACTTTCGCCATATATATAAATCTTTATTGCGACCCAATTTACGACCCAATTTTTTCGAAATTTTGTCTACCCCCCCCCCCCCCCTATTTCAAGGGTCAGGATTCCAAAAATGTAAAAAAAAAATATATGTTTATTCAAAGAAAGTACGTTTTTGTGTCTGATTTCATAGCTTAATTAATAGTTAGCACTAATTAACTAGCATATTTGAGGTCACCCCCAAGAACCATTAAGATTGACACTTAGTTCGTGAAAATCCGATCATTAGAACGAAAGTTATTCAGGGTGATTCGTTTTTTTTTTGCGGACTGTACATATATATAATCGTTCAGGAATTTTTAAGAAAACATTTATGCATTTATCTTACCCTTTTATATTTCATTTGTATATACTTATACATGTATTTTCATTAATCAAAATGTCATAAAACATGTTATATATAGCATATTAATTGTATAAATGAAATTTTTTTGTATCGTGACTGGGGATACCCTTCTGGGAAATCAATTTTTAGATCAAACCCCCAAATTGTGTCTCTTCAGCCTACCCTGAGAGGGCGGGATTAAGTTTTAGAATCGTCATCACATATTGGAGTCCTCACAATAAGCTACGTGATTAGAGTAAAATAATCTAAACACTTTTAAACCACTAAAGTCATATGATGTGATATATTCAAGAATAGTTGAAATTTCGTGAAATAGATCGTCGATACATCAAAGAGGAATTCTTATTTGGTGAGTCTCTTTTGCAGGCAGTTGGTGTTTTAGCAATGTGAAATGTTTTCTTTACCAAACACGATTTCGACTGGAAAGAAAAACTTCATTCTGCACCTGCGATGCTTGGCAATAAATCTGGTTTTGCCCTATTAGTAAAAAAAAGAGTCTTCTTGTTACTCATTGTTTTTTACATGCACTGGTCGCAAAAATTCTTCCAACCAGCTTAAAAGAAGTATTATCAATAGTTATTAAAACTGTTAATTTTATTAGAAGTAGAGTTCTTAATCATCGTCTTTTTAAAACCATGTGTCAAGATATGGACGCAGAACATGAGGTACTTCTGTACCACACGGAAGGGCGCTGGCTGTCACGAGGGCAGGATTTGAAACGAATTTTCATGTTGAAACAGAAGTATCACTTTTTCTAGAAGAAAAAGATAACCCACTCTTCGAATATTTAAAAAAAAAAAAAAAAGATTTTACATATAAATTGGCTTACTTGGCTGATATTTTTAACCACATGAACAATATAAGTCTTTTAATTCAAGGTCCAGATATCACCATCATGGATGCAACTGAGGGATTACAAGCATTCTTATTGAAAATGCCACTTTGAAAAAATTGAATTCAAAATGAGATCTATGCAAACTTTGAAATATTGGACGAAGTGCTTTCTGAAAAGGGATCTTGGTAAGAAAATTTGCTACTGAATAACTTGAAAAATGAAATTTGTAAAAACCTGGAAGTACTTCAAGTTTCATTAAAAAAATATTTTAATTTGGATGAGATAAGTATAAGAGATGAGTTGTGAATTCGTAATCCTTTTCTTTGTGACTGTATCGATGATATGATCAAATATGATCTCAGAACAAAGTCCTTGCTAAAATGGATTTGGATTCAAAAACACTCGAAGAGTTCTGGTCTTCTGTGAGCTTTGCTTCTAAAGAGAGCTTTGGCAACTAGAATTCCGTAAGTATCTTAACGAAGCGTGACAATAAAAACAAAACATCGAAATCGATTAAATGTTGAACATGATATGCGCGTTGTTTTGTCGAAAACCATCCCTCAATTCAATTTATTAATTAAGGAAAAATGTTAGTTTTAAAAATTTTGTATACTATTAAAATAATAAAATTAAATGTTTTCTAATAATTGATGCAATTATTTTTTTCACAGGGTGGTGGTCCGAGACATCTTAAAATTTTTTAAAAGGGGTCCATTGTACCAAAAAAGATTAAGAAACACTGATCTAGACAATGAGTAGTGGAGAACTTCAAAGCTCTTGAAATAGCAGCTAGTAAATGGGACTAACCATTAATGCTGAGAAAACTAAATATATGGAGATAACAGAGGGCAATGCTCTTGCAGGTGAATGATTATGAATTTGAAGCTGTTGATGAATTTAGATATCTTGGGACCTGCAAAAATGATATAAATACTGAAATCGATAGCTGTTTAGCAACTGCAAACAAGTGCTACTTTGGTTTCAAAAGCCAACTAAAAAGTAAATTTATTAAACAAAAGTCAAAAATTAACACATAGAAAACAATCTTACGTCCTGGGATCCTATGTGGTAGTGAGTGCTGGACTCTTAATAAAAAAGAGAACAAATTGCTGATTTTTGAGAGAGAGATACTCAGAAGAATTTTTGGTGCAGTTTATGAGAATAACAAATAGTGCACCCTTTACAATCATGAGTTATATAAAATGTATAAACAACTAGTTCATGTTATTAAGGCTAATCGCATTCGATGGTTGGGACACCTTCATAGATCTGAAGACAAAAAACCCGCAAACAAGTAACTTTTTTTAACCAGAAGGTACAAGAAAAATATATGCCTGTAGCCTGTCATAGGCTGTAGTACCCAAGAAGAATAATGTGTATTTTATAATATAAATATTTTCTGCTGTGGCGATATCGATTGAATAACAAATGAAGCAAAATATCAAGAAAAAAACATAATTTTTATTATTTATATTTTGTAATATTAACATTTTCTATTGTGATGACATCTATTGAATAAATAATGAAGCAAATTATCATATTTATATTTTGTAATATTAATATTTTCTTTTGTGGCGACATCTATTGAATAAATATGGAAGCAAAATATCAAGAAAAAAATATAATTTGCAATATTAATATTTTCTATGGTGGCGACATCTATTGAATATCAAATGAAGCAAAATATCATATTTATATTTTGTAATGTTAATATTTTCTATTGTGGCGACATCTACTGAATAACAAATGAAGTAAAATATCAAGAAAAAATATTCATTATTTATATTTTGTAATATTAATATTTTCTATTGTGGCGACATCTATTGAATAACAAATGAAGCAAAATATCAAAAAAAAAATATTTATTATTTATATTTTGTTATATTAATATTTTCTATTGTGGCAATATCTATTGAATAACAAAGGAAGCAAAATATCAAGAAATTTTTTTTAATTATTTATATTTTGTATAGTTTTGAGACTTTCTCTCTTTTTATTGACTATAAGACAGCATACGACAGTATCAAGAGAAATAACTTGTATGAAGCAATGGAGGAATTTGGTATTCCCCTGAAGCTCATAACTTGAAAAAGGCAACACTCAGAAGAGTCAAGTGCAGAGTTACCGACTAGGTGGCTGGACGCAGATGAAGGGTACCTAAAGACAATAGGAATAACTAACTGGAAGGCCATGGCACAGAATTGATCAAGATGGCAAAAACGTATTGGGATGGCATTGGCCTGTCATAGGCTGTAGTGCCCAAGAAGATTTATATTTTGTTATATAAATATTTACTATTGTGGCGAGATCTATTGAATAACAAATGAAGCAAAATATAAGGAAACAAATATCAAAAAAACCAACTAAAGAGTAAATTTTTTTAACAAAGGACAAAAATTAACATATGCAAAACAATCCTACGGCCTGTGATCCTATATGGTAGTGAGTGCTGGACTCTTAATAAAAAAGAGGAGAACAAATTGCTGATTTTTGACAGAGGGATACTTAGTAGATCTTTTGGAGCAGTCTAAGAGAATCACAAATGGCGCACCCTTTACAATCATGAGTTATATAAAAAATGTAAAAAACCAGACATAGTTCATGTTATTAAGGCCAATGGTATTCGATGGCTGAGACACCTTTATAGATCTGAAGACAAAAACCTAGCAAAAAAGTGACTTTTTTTTAAACCAGAAAGTACAAGAAAAAGCTGTTATGCACTGACTAGGTGGCTGGACGCAGTTGAGTGGGATTTAAAGATAAATACTGAAATCGATAGCCGTTTAGCAATGGCAACCAGGTGCTTCTTTGGTTTAAAAAGCCAACTAAAAAGTAAATTTTTTAAACAAAAGACAAAAATTAACATATACAAAACACTCCTACGGAAAGTTATCGTTAGTGAGTGCTGGACAATTAATAAAAAAGAGAAGAACAAATTGCTGATTTTTGAGAGAGGGATACTTAGAAGTTTTTTGGAGCAGTCTATGAGAATAACAAATGGCGCCCCCTTTACAATCATGTCGTGAGTTATATAAAAAGTATAAACAACCAGACATAGTTCATGTTATTAAGGCCAATCGCATTCGATGGCTGGGACCACTCTATAGATCTGAAGACCAAAACCCGGCCAAAAAGTAACTTTTTTTTTTAAACCAGAAGGTACAAGAGAAAGCAATCGTCCACCGACTAGGTGGCTAGGCGCAGATGAGAGGTGCCTAAAGACAATAGGAATAACTTACTGGAAGGCCATGGCACCGAATAGATCAAGATGGAAGAAACTTATTGGGACAGCCTTCGTCTATTAGGCTGTTGTGCGCAAGAAGAATTTTTATTTTGTAATATGAATATTTTCTATTGTGGCGACATCTATTGAATTACAAAATAAAAAGAAAAATATATAATTTTTATTATTAATATTTTGTAATATTAATATTTTCTATTGTGGCGACATCTATTGAATTGCAAAGGAAGCAAAATATCAAGAAAAAATATTTATTATTTATATTTTAAAATATGAATACTTTCTATTGTGGTGACATCTACTGAATTTCAACTCAGGCAAAATATCCAGAAAAAAATATATATTATTCATATTTTGTAATATTAATATTTTCTATTGTGGCGACATCTACTGAATGACAAATGAAGTAAAATATCAAGTAAAAATATTTATTATTTATATTTTATAATATTAATATTTTCTATTGTGGCGACATCTATTGAATAAGAAATGAAGCAAAATATCAAGAAAAAATACTTATTATTTATATTTTGTAATATTAATATTTTCCACTGGGGCGACATCTATTGAATAACAAATTAAGCAATATATTAAGAAAAAAATATTTATTATTTATATTTTGTTATATTAATATTTCTATTGTGGCGACATCTATTGAATAATAAAGGAAGCAAAATATTAAGAAATTTTTTATTATTATTCATATTTTGTATAGTATTGAGACTTCCATTTTTCTATTGATTTTAAGGCAGCATACGGCAGTATCAAGAGAAATAAGTTGTATGAAGCAATGTTGGAATTTGGTATTCCCCTGAAGCCTATTAACTTGACAAAGTCAACACCCAGAAGAGTCAAGTGCAGCGTTAAGTTGCAAAACGAACTTTCCTAGCCCTTTTTCACTGATAGAGGCCTGAGGCAGGGAGATGCACTTGCCTACCTTTTATTTAATATCGCACTTGAAAAAGTAATCAGAGTATCAGGAATCAATGTAAGAGGCACTATTTTTCAAAGATCTACACAAATTCTTGCTTATCCAAATGATCTTGATATTATAAGAAGATCTAGCTAGAGCAAAGTACTTTTTAGTTTGTTTGCCCTATTTAGGAAGTTATACAGTACGCCAAAAAAAAAAACTTTTTGTGTATTGATTGGATTTTCACGTTCTAGCACTATTATAATGGCTTGAGGGGGGGGGGGTTCGAATATGCTTATTAATATGCAGGTAGTGTTTTAAATTATGAAATCAGACACAAAAATATTTGTTTTCTGAATAAATATAGCATTCTTTTGACAGTCTTTGGATTTTTGTCCGCCAAAACATAACCCAAGTCAAAATTCTTGATGGTACCATCAAAGAATTATGATGGTTTATGTTGGTTTAAGTAAGAGTCTTGATGGTCCAACTTGTGTTGATGCTCACCATCATACAACAATTTCCATCTAGTTTTGATGGTTTTTGATGGCCCAACAAATTTCCATCATTACAAAATGGAAAATGTTGCTTAATGTTATGATGGTAAACCATCAAGCAATGTTTGATTTTTGATGGACCAACATTAATCTTCATATTTTGATGGCAGATGTTGTTTTACCATTATGATGGTCAACCAACAAGTTATGTAATAGTAATGTTGGACAAACAACAACCGTCAAAATATAATGAAAGATGCTGTATGGCTATTTTGATGGTCCACCAACAAGATGTGTTTATTAATGTTGGACCAACAACAACCATTAAATATGATGGAAGATATTGTTTTACTATTATAATGGTTCAACCATCAAGTTATGCTTTGTATTGCTGGACCAACAGCAATCATCAAATTAAGATGAGAGATGTTGTTTTAGTACTAAGATGGTTCAACCATCATGTTATGTTTGTTGTAGTTGGACCAATAACAACCATCAAAATAAGTTGAAAGATGTTGTTTACCTTTATTAAGGTCAACCAGCAAGTTATGTTTTTATTGTTGGACCAACAACAACCAACAAAATATGATGGAAGATTCTGTGTGGCTATTTTGATGGTCCACCAACAAGATGTGTTTATTAATGTTGGACCAACAACAACCTTTAAAATATGATGGAAGATATTGTTTTACTATTACTATGGTTCAACCATCAAGTTATGCTTTGTATTGCTGGACCAACAGCAATCATCAAATTAAGATGAGAGATGTTTTTTTAGTACTAAGATGGTTGAACCACCATATTATGTTTGTTGTAGTTGGACCAATAACAACCATCAAAATAAGTTGGGAGATGTTGTTTACCTTCATGCTGGTCAACCACCAAGTTATGTTTTTATTGTTGCACCAACAACAACCAACAATATGATGGAAGATGTTGTTTATCTATTATGATGGTTCAAGCATCATGCTATGTTTATTATTGTTGGACTGACAACAGCCATTAAAATAAGATGGAACATGTTGCTTTACTAGTATAATGTTTCAACCATCATGCTATGTTTTTTATTGTTTGACCAACAACAACCATCAAATTAGGATGAGAGATGTTAGTTTATCATTATGATGGTAAACCAGAAAGTTATGTTTTTATTGTTGGCACAACAACAACCATCAAAATATAATGGAAGATGTTGTATGGCTATTTTGATGGTTTACCAACAAGTTATGTTCACTTACATTGGACCAACAACAGCCATTAAAATATGATTGAAGATGTTATTTATCTATTATGACGGTTCAACCATCATGCTTTGCTGATTAATGTTAGACTTACAGCAGCCATTAAAATAAGATGGAATATGTTGTTTAACTAGTATGGTGGTTTAACCATCTTGCTATACTTTTTATTGTTGGACCAACAACAATTATCAAAATAAGATAAGAGGTGCTATTTTATGATTATGATGGTAAACCAGCAAGTTATGTTTTAATTGTTGGACCAACAACAACCATCAAAATTTAATGGAAGATGTTGTATGGCCATTTCGATGGTTTACCAACAAGTTGTGTTCATTGATGTTGGACCAACAACAGCCATTAAAATATGATTGAAGATGTTGTTTATCTATTATGATGGTTCAACCTCATGCTATGTTTTTTTTTGTTGGACCAACAACAACCAACAAAATAAAATGAGAGATGTTATTTTATCATTATGATGGTAAACCAGCAAGCTATGTTTTTAGTGTTGGACCGACAACAACCATCAAAATATCATGGAAGATGCTGTCTGGCCATTTTGATGGTTTACCAACAAGTTCTGTTCACTTACATTGGACCAACAACAGCCATTAAAATATGATTGAAGATGTTATTTATCTATTATGATGGTTCAACCATCATGCTTTGCTGATTAATGTTGGACCTACAACAGCCATTTAAATAAGATAGAATGTATTGTTTAACTAGTATGATGGTTTAACCATCTTGCTATACTTTTTATTGTTGGACCAACAACAACCATCAAAATAAGATAAGAGGTGCTATTTTATCATTATGATGGTAAACCAGCAAGTTATGTTTTAATTGTTGGACCAACAACTACCATCAAAATATAATGGAAGATGTTGTATGGCCATTTCGATGGTTTACCAACAAGTTGTACTCATTGATGTTGGACCAACAACAGCCATTAAAATATGATTGAAGATGTTGTTTATCTATTATGATGGTTCAACCATCATGCTATGTTTTTTTTTTGTTGGACCAACAACAACCAACAAAATAAAATGAGAGATGTTATTTTATTATTATGATGGTAAACCAGTAAGCTATGTTTTTATTGTTGGACCGACAACAACCATCAAAATATCATGGAAGATGCTGTATGGCCATTTTGATGGTTTACCAACAAGTTGTGTTCATTTTTGTTTGACCAACAACAACCATTAAAATATGATGAAATATGTTGTTTATCATTATGATGATTCAACCATCACGTTATGTTTATCCAAGTTCAAATTATGTTAGTTTTAGTGTGATTTAGATGATCCAACATCATTTAATGGCCACCATCATTTTCCATTATTCATTCATAGGTTTTGATATGCCAACAAATTTCCATCATTCCATGATGGAAAATCATACTTATACTTAAATACTATGATGGTTAGACATCAAATGAAGTTAGATTTAGATGGACCAACAAAGTTTTAACATCCCCTAATGGAAAATGTTTTCACTTTTATGATAGTCAAGTATCATGGAATGTTTACTACTGTTGGACCAACAACATCCATCAGTTATGTTGGAATATGTTATAATATGGACAACCCACAAGATATGTTGGGCATTTTTGGTCCAACAATGTCCATTAATTCAAGATGTCTCGTTGTGCTTCAGTATTAGGATGACTTACCATCAAATGAAGTTAGTTACTGTTTAGACAATAGCATCCATCACTTCATTCTATTATTTCAAGAAAATAAATAATTACTGTTTTAATAAGTGTAAACAATAAACTCGCAAAGTTGATACCCAAGACCTGTTGATACCAATAAGAAGCAGTCACTATTCAGAATAGAACCTTAAAATTTCTACTAATAAGATTTATTAATAGCTTCATTAACTAGCCCTTTACAAAATAGAAAAAAAAAACAGTCTGTTAGATAATTATTAATATTATTTTTTGTATAAGAATGAAATAAGGGCAAATAAATATTCTTAAGACAATATTATACAAGTTATGTAAATGTTCTAACAAAATACAGAAGACGAGCTACATGTAGACTAGAAATTTATTGCCAGTACAAAAAATAGAATAAATACAAGATAATTTAAGACAAAAAAATTTATAAAACTTATGTCATGCTGAAATAATGTAAATAAATGCAGGCGTTGATAGATTATGAAAGCAGAAAAAAAAAAAAAAAAAATCTGTGTGTCGTAAAATATACATTTTGATATGTTTATCTAAACTGGAAGAAATACAGATATGAAAAGAATGTATCAAAAGTATTATGAAAATGGGAGAAAATATACAATTTCTAAAATGTAAGTGTATTACTATTAAATAAAATATCACGCAGCTAAAAAAATACTTGGCTATTATTAATTAAAAATAAGAACATGAACATATAACAACTGCACACAACAGCTTGATCACAAGCACTGAGTTTTAGCTGCTTGTTGGCGACCAACAAGAGAAAAACAAAAAGTTTAAAAAGAATTAAAATTACACTTTTTCTTTTATCACAACACTTAAATCAAAAAAATAAATCTCACTATAAAAATAAGTAATAAAGTTTAGGTACACAAGTGTCTATCAATTTCTTAAGATATTTAAATTTAATCTTAGGCAGAGCCTTATTAAATAAGGCCTTGTGAATAACTACTGCAGTGAGACGCACCTAGTTTATTACTTTCATAAATGTTCTCTAATGTCACACATCAATATGCTTTGTTCGATTGTGGAGAACCTTATTCTTAGTTAATCTAATTGCACTTTGATTATCTTCATTAAGTATAGGCAATTTGTTAATGGAGCACATGTAGAGAGTGAAGTTATAGACAATGACAACCTTCATCCATCCCAACATAGAATCAAATTAACATGTCTTATATACTAGTGAATTGTAATTTTGTAGTGTGTTTACGCTGCAGTACTCTCCCACCAGAATTATAGCTGTGATAGAATTTGATGTATGGATACCATCAGTTGAGTCATTGCTGTTTTACTGCGAAGCCAGGAGAGCTGTATTAAGATCACCGTGCTGAATGTGGGAGCTGCATTAAGTTCAAGAATGTAATCGCTCCTGTGTTGCATTTAGCAGTCGAGTGTATGCAGGCCGACATTGTGTTTAAATCGAGACTGAGTAGCAACAGCGAGAGGAGGAGGATAATTTCGCAGTTACAAGTAGCAAGTCAACTGTTTAATGTGGACCATCCATCGAAGTAGGTGTTACTGTCTAGGTAAGTGGGCGTTTCTGCTAACGTAGTCTTGTTCACATCGCGTCAGGGTAGCCAATGTGGGGAGTGGAGTTATAGACAATGTCATCCTTCTTCCATGAAAAGGTATCCCAAATTGTCAACCTTCATCCATGAAAAGGTACCCCAACATAGAATAGAGTTAACATGTCTTATATACTAGTGAATTGTAATTTTTCAGTGGTAGATACGTTACACACAAATCATTCATCAAATTTGAAATCCACACAGCTTCTTTTCTGCTTGACTGGTCACTACTAACTCGGCTTCTGTTGTCGATAAAGCTATACATTATTGAAGCTGGCTCTTCCATCCAACAGCACAACCAACAACAATGAAAACCATTCCCGAGACAGACTTTCTACTAAGGGAATCACCCGCATAGTCTGAGTTGCTAAAGTGTTGGATATTATATTGTAAATCAGCTTTAAACATTATTCCACGTTTTGTAAAACCACTAAGGTATTTAAAGATTCTTTTCACTAAATTCACTTCTCCGCAAGGTCTAATCTTAATAGACTACAAAGAATGGTCTGTGTATCCCTGTCAGGCTGTCTTAGGACCACTCCTACTACTGCTCTATAGAGCTTACTTGGGCTTCTTCCATTGAACTTACGTATTGAGGTTGAAGCTCAAACAGGCATAAAGCGTCTTATGTACCTTGGCCTATGGAAATAATATTCCAAACACTTGTCATGGGGTCATCTTTTCTCACGTGATGGATATACCCTCTTTTATTATGCCTAGTGACTATATGTCACTAAGATATGCTTTTCGCAAGCCTTTCAAGATCCATTTTCCTACTAGAGATGAATGGTTTAATTCTCCTCGATGGCTTAAAGGCAAATGTCTAATATGGTACACCGATGGTTCAAAGATTGGTGCCAAATCAGGATCAGGAATTTACTGCTCCAATAATGGTACCAAATTTCACTTTCCCTTGGGAAATTATGCCACTGTTTTTCAGGCTGAGGTCTATGCCATTATCTTGTGCTGCAAGATAGGCTTAGGCAGGGGATATCAAAATAAGACTATCCGCATCTGTTCTGACGGTCAGGCTGCTCTCCTATCACTGTCAAGGTGTAAATTCACCTCTTTGCTAGTGTGGAAATGTTTATCGGTCCTCTGTGATCTGTCCAATCATAACAGGGTATCCTTGCATTGGGTACCTGGACATATGGGTATTGGTGGAAATGAGCTAGCTGACGAAGCAGCAAGAGCTGGCTCTAATGCATCCATATTCAAGCTCTACGGCAAGATTGCTCATGAGCAATGGCGCGTTGCTGACGGTCGGAGACAAGCTAAGGAGCTGAATCGTGACTGTCCTAGTGTACGGCAGAAGGAGCTTTTAAAGCTTAATAGGAACAGTTTAAGGAAGATCATTGGTCTTCTTACTGGTCACTGCATCCTTAAAAGATACCTGCACATAATGGGAGTTGAATCCAATCCTATTTGTCGAGGTTGTCATCTTGAAGAAGAGACATCACGACAAATACTCTGTGATTGCGAGGTCTATTCTGCTCAAAGATTTGAGCATTGCGTCAATACCTGCAAGATGTTCCTGTAAGGTGTTCATTTCAGCTTTCATGCTAATTGTAATTTAGAGTTTGCGTACAATAGACCTCTGGTCGATGTGCCCTGCCCAACCTAACACAAAATTCAGCTTTAAGTTTGTTAAGGAACTCATTAGCTATCTCCCCTTCTTTGGTGGCTATGATACCATCATAATAATTAAAATAAGTGATTTACTTTCATTATAAAACAAACAAGGATCTGTAGAAGATTGTTGCAAACCACAGCTCTCAGCAAATATTATGAAACATTCATTCTAACAACTTGAGGCTTGTTTTAGCCCACAAATATCTTTGTCAACTTGCAGACTTTATTAGTTCCATCATTAAATCCATCTATTTAACTCATATAGACCTCTTCTGCTAATTTTCTATTAAGAAATGCGGTCTAAACATCAAACTGGCAATGTTTCAGTCTCTTACTCGAAGCAACTCCTAAAACTGTTCTTATTGTTCCCCATCGAACAACAGGACGAAAAGTTTCTGTAAAGTCAACATATCCTTGGCTGAATCCTCTAGTTGCCAAAGGAGCCTTGAAACGTAGTACGAACCTATCTGCATCCATCTTTACTTTAAAGATGCTACCAATGGCTTTTCTTTCATGTGGCATATCAACAAGTTCCCTAGTCTTGTTTTTCAGAAGCGAATTCATTTCTTCTTCCATAGCATATAGCCATTTCACTGAATTCTCAGAAAATATGGCTTCTTTTTAAGTTCTGACTCAGATAGTTCAGCTAAAAGAACCAAATATTTTAATTTTGAAGGCTTTTTCAATTTATTTCTATCTCTCAGGTAAGTAAAGCCATCGTTTCCATCTAACTTCATCAAGATTTATTTTAATGTTGTTTTCACTAATGGAGTTATTAACAGTTTTTCAACGATGCTTTCATTATCAATAAAGTTACTAACTTCAACATTTTCAGGAACAAGATCTTCTTTAAGTTTGTTTCCTCCACAAATTGTTGAATTCATTTCAAAACAATAACATCTCTACTCAGGATAACTTAGTCTTGTCCTTTAATATATATTCTATAACTATCATTTTCACCACAATAACCAACAAATATACATTTAAGACTCTTACTATCCAATTTCTTGGCTTCGCTTGGGCATGCAAACAAAACAATCTGTTCCGAAAACTTTTTAATGATTGATATTAGGAACTTTCTTGTCAAACCGTAGTTCATAGGGACTTTTCGAGTTGACTGATGAAGATCCAGTCCTAATTAGAACATATACAGCTATGTTTATAGCCTCAGCTCACAATTAAAAGGGAAGTTTATTTGAGTGAGCATTTTCCAAAAGTATACAATTCTCACATTCAGCAGCACCATTCTGGTGCATAAGGCATAGATATGCGAGAGGTCACTTCTTCACTTTCTAGAATGTTCTTTATTTTAGAATTCTGAAACTCTGTTCCTCCATCACTCAAGAATTATTGGATTTTATGCCCTGCATTTTTGGCTTCATTCATGAAATTTTGAAAACTCTTGGTTACTTCATTTTTTGCTTGTAAGAAGTATACTCATCGAAATTTTGAAAAATTATCTTTAAAACACTCAAATTATTTTGAATTACCAAGATATTTCTCATGCATGGATCCAACTATATCAGCTCTCCTGCTTTTGTAGGGCATTCTCTAGTTCCAAATGTCTTCCCTCATTGTTTTCCAAAACAATATCCTTCACACAGTTCATTTTTACATGCAACTTTAATAACATGTCTATTTAGAATCTCTTTAACATGTGCTTTATTCTGCTGACTTTATGCCACAATTGCAAGTCATTTCTTGTAGCAATGCAAACACTTGCAGAGACAGTAGGTGCTCGAACTCTCAGTTCTAAAGTATACAGGCCATTAGCTGTGCAGACAACCTTCAAATACACATTTCCATTTCTAATAAAAACATATTCGGTTCGTGTGGCTTTAAACTCAAAATCCTAGGCTATAGTTTGTCCAATGGACAAAAGATTTTTATACTTATCAGGAACATACCATAGAGAAGCTAAATGATTTCATTCCCAATTTTCACAGATTTTCATTTCAACATTGATAGTACTACAGGTTCAGACCCAATTGTCATGTCCAAATCCTGTCTTTTATGCAGTAAAAGATGGGATAATAATTGATTCAAATTTAATTCCAATAAATTGCATTATAGTTAAAAGGTTACATAGAAATAAAATATTATATCTCGCCGAGGATCGCGAGTGGGGAAAATGTTTAACCGATGAACAACATCTCGAGAACCAAACTTGTGCGTGAATGTTTATCTCCTCACCAACTACAGTTCACTTCAGTTCAAAGTTCGGTTAGTAGAAGTTGAAGTATTATCATCTCATTTCGTAACTGCGTCAGGAGACAGTTCCTGTTTGGGAGTTTTGACTCAGTAGTGAGGATACTGCAGTACCCCCCTCCTAGTGTAACGTTACTTGAAACGTGCAGGGAAACGTACTTTACGTCCCGAACGTGTATGTTTAGCCTTGTCTTCTGAATGTTCAGCATTAGTTGTTGTTGGCTCAGCAACCTCCGGAATTGGGCTAGAATGGTTGGCCACTGGTTCTTGAATGTTCAAGATGTAGGCTGGCTTTATGGTCACAAACTTGGATTTTTTGCCTACTTGAACCTTGTATACTTTGTCAGTTCTTTCCAGTACCTCGAAAGGTCCATCGTAAGCTGGCTTAAGTGGCGGTTGAACAGCATCGTGTCGGATGAAAACTTGCTTGCACGATTTGAGGTCGGTCGAGATGAATGTTCTACCCTTGGTGTCATGATTCCTGGTTGGTGAAGGGGACAATTTTGCCATAGTTTCTTTCAGACGCTGCACAAATTCTCTGGCATTGAAATCCTTTGGTGTTGGCATTAGAAATTCTCCCGGCAACTTCAAGGCAGTTCCGTAAACCAGTTCAGCTGTTGTAGCCTTTATGGATTCCCGGAATGCAGAACGCATTCCCAATATTACTGTGGGTAAGACCTCTGTCCAACGATCAGTTAGATGAGCTTTTAATGAGGCTTTTAATGTACGGTGCCAATTTTCAATCAAGCCATTAAAAATGGGGTGATATGCTGTCGTATGGATGTGTTTAATGCCTAATAATGTCATTAATGATTTAAATAGTTGACATTCAAATTGTTTACCCTGATCTATTGTCACTATTTTAGGAATGCCGAATCGGGCGATCCAACTTTCGTATAAAGCACTAGCTACTGTTTCGGCCGAAATGTCTGAAATTGGACGAGCCTCAACCCAACGAGTGAAGCGGTCGATCATTGTCAAACAATACGAATAACCGCGGGAAGGTGGAAGGGGTCCTACAATATCTATATGTATATGCTCGAATCTTTTATCTGGGACTTTTATAGTCTGAATTGGGCTGTTTGTATGGCGATATATCTTAGCTTTCTGACACGGTATACATCATAGGTGGGGAACCTGCGGCCTCCGCGAGGTTCTTGTGCGGCCCTTTGCCACCTAGTACAAAATGGTAGAGTTCGTTTCAAAAAACAACTATTGTACATCAACGCCATGACAGTTGCGCGAAAAATCCCGCCAAAGACTGAAAATTTCACAAATTCCTTTACTGAAAATTCCACAATGTTTATGTAATTTACATATCTAAAAGAAACGAATAATGCTCTATGTAATATTTATTTGAAAATAAATTAAAATTACAAAACACTATTTACAAAATTTGTTGGTTTCAGATCTCCCATTTGAGTGTCACACCTTGCTTTGGCTTCTCTGACTCGCATCTCTCAACGCTTCCCTGTTGCGATCTTCAGCAAACTGTAGTTAACAGTGCGTGCTTATAACAGTTACACGGCTTATAATAGTTGTTAAAGATATTATTTGATATTCGTTTTTTTATCCATCATGTCAAATAGTAGGAGAAGAAAATTAGGTGATGAAAACAGAACATTTAATGTAGAATGGGAGTTAGATTTTTTCTTTACTGCTGAGAAAGATAAAATGATGTGCTTGTTGTGCAATACAGTTTTAAATACTTTAAAAAAAGCGAATGCAAATAAACACTATTTGACTCATAAAGAACATAAATATTTCTCTTTAGAAGGTGAATCACGAAAAGCTGCACTTCAAAAGTTGAAAAATGAGAAGCATCATCAGCAGGCATCTTTTAGTGCCTTTGTAAATCAAAATTCCGCTGCAGTTGCTGTTACGTATAAAATAGCACATATACTTGGAAAAAGGGGCAAACCATTTAGTGACATTGAAATAATTAAAGAATGTATTGTTGAAGCAGTGAGTATGTTAAATCCAAGAAATGTCGACAAATACAAACAATTACCTCTTTCAAGAAGAACTGTAACAGATCGACAGCACGAATTAGCGCAAAATGTAATAAAGCAACTTCATACAATTATACAAAATGAAGATGTTTATTTTTCAATTGCTTTAGATGAAAGCACTGATAAAACTGATTCGGCACAAGTTTTATATTTTATTCGTGCTATAACTAAAGATTTTCAATGTTACGAAGAACTACTTGCGTTGGGTACACTAACTGGAAGAACTCGCGGAGCCGATATTTTCGAAATCTTCAAAGAAGTATGTAATAAATTACAATTGAATGTCAGTAATTTAGTAAGTGTCTGCACCGATGGCTCACCTTCCATGAGAGGCAAAAAAGAAGGATTCGTTGCTTTGTTAAAAAAGGAAAACTTAAACTTGAAAAAATTGATATCATTTCACTGCATTTTGCATCAGCAAAATCTTTGCGCAAAATCTACCATTTTGCAAGAAACTCTGGATAGAACCATTGCCATTGTCAACTATATTCGCGTAAATGCAATGCGTCATCGTGAATTTTGGCAGATGCTCTCTTTAGATGAGGAAACGTATAGTGTTGATCTACCATACTACTGCAAGGTTCGCTGGCTATCAACAGGTCAAGTTTTGATAAAAGTTTTGTCTTTACGACGACAAATTTTAAACTTTTATCAAGAACAAGGAAAACAATGTGATCTATCAGATGAAGTATTTCTCAGAAACCTTGCATTTTTGTCTGATATGATGACAAAACAAAACAATTTAAATATTTGCCTGCAAGGTGAAACGAGGTATATTTATGAAATGTGGCATGTGGATCCTAGCGTTTAGAAAAAAATTATCATTCTTCCAAACATTGCTTTGTCGATCGGAAATATCTGCACAACACTTCCCTAGCTAAAATGTTAAATGAGCAGAACTGTGAAAATAAAATATTCGATGAATATGTAGGTGTCTTGGATTGTTTAATAGAAGAGTATACTAAAAGATTTTCTGATTTTGACGAGCACACTCCTGCTATGAAACTGGCATTTGAACCACATTTAATAGATATATCCGAGGCTCCTGCAGAATTACAAATGGAGTTAATTGATTCAGGGGAAGATAGTATCATCAAATCCCTTTTTAACGCTAAAAAGGATCCCATAGAAATCTGGAAAAATGCTGTTGAATATCCATGCCTTCGAGAACATGCTCGCCGTTTACTTTCCTGCTTCGGAAGTACCTACTATTGCGAGACAACATTTTCTCTCATGTCAAAAATAAAAACAAATTTAAGAACGCAAATTACAGATGCACATTTAGAGGATCAATTAAAGCTGTGTGTTACGAAGCTTGATCCAAATATACAATTACTGTCAAACAAAAAACAAAGCCAAAAAAGACACTGACTTAGTGAATAAAAAAATATATTTTATTGTATTTTTTTATAATATTTTTATATTATTTTATATGTATATTATGTTTAAAATTTTGTACTATTATATTTTATTTTTTCTATATAATGCAATAAATTGTTAAATCTATAAAAAAAACTATAATAATTTCACAAAAGTCACTTTCTTAGGTCAATCAGCTTATGCGGCCTCTCTTATTGCTGCCTAATTTAAATGTGGCCTCTGATGGTAAAAAGGTTCCCCACGATCACAGACACGATCGTGTATACTTTACACGATCGTATCCACTTTGTGATATCTTTCTTTATGTCTAGCCATACGAATCGCGATGTGAAAAGTTTCACCGTGGCCTTTATGCCTGGGTGAGCGAGATTATGTAATGCGTCAAAAATGCTTTTTCTAAATTCGAGCGGAAGATAAGGACGGACGTTTTGGGTAGAAGTATCGCAAAAGAGTTGGACATTAGTTCCTGGTACTATCATTTTTTGAAATTTCAAACCCGTGTTTGATTTCACGAGGTCCTGTAATTCGGAATCCGTACTTTGGGCATGTGCTACGGCTGCATAATCTAAAATCTCAAAAAGTTCTAAAGCATCTAACCTCAAAAGCATATCGGCTGGTATATTTTCGGAACCTTTAACAAACCGAATATCAGTACTGAATTGACCGATATAGTCCAAATGTCGTAATTGCCTTGGGGAACACTTATCCGATTTTTGGAGAAAGGCGTATGTGAGTGGCCTATGATCCGTGAAAATCGTGAACTGACGTCCTTCAAGCATATGTTTAAAATGACGAATGGCTGCGTAAATCGCGTAAAGTTCGCGATCAAAAGTCGACCATTTTTGCTGTGCCGGTGATAATTTTGACGAGAAAAATGCCAAAGGTTTGATATCTTGTTCATTGTTAGTGCTCGTAATTTGATTAAGTGAAGCTCCTTCAGCTGTGTCGCTAGCGTCCGTGAAAAGCGTTAAATGAGCTTCCGGTTCAGGATGAGCCAAAATGGTGGCCTCTGCTATCTGCTTTTTACATGCCTCAAATGCTAACGTTTGAGATTCGTTCCACTCGAGATGATTTTTTTCCTTACTTTTCTTGCCTTTAAGCATATCGTTAAGAGGGGCTTGAATATGGGCAGCATTTTTAATGTTTCGACGATAATAATTCAGTAGCCCCAGGAAACGTTGTAACTCCTTCGTGGTTTGGGGCAATTTACATTTTAAGATTGGCTCAACGCGTTCTGGTTGTGGCTTAATTCCCTCTTTATTAACTAAATAACCTAAAACGGATAGTTCTGGGACCCCCAAGACGCACTTTTTTAAATTAATTCGAATACCATAGTCGTCGAGCCTTTTCAGAACCATTTCAATATGTTTTTTGTGTTCATTCTCTGTACCGCTTGCTATAAGGATATCATCCAAATAACCAAAAACAAAATCAAAACCTTGCAAAACTTCATTAATGAATCTCTGGAATGTTTGCGCCGCATTAGACAATCCAAATGGCGCGAATAAAAACTCGTATAAACTGAATGGGGTTGTTATTGCAGTTTTGGGAATATCGTCTGGGTGTACTGGTATCTGGTGATATGCGCGAACTAAATCTACATTCGAAAAAATAACTTTACCGTGTAATTGGCTGGAAAAGTCTTGTAAATGGGGCAAAGGATATCTATCCGGAATTGTGATCCGGTTTAATGCTCTGTAATCTCCAGTCGGTCGGAAATCATTTCCATTATCTTTAGGCACTAGGTGCAAAGGGCTAGACCAATTTGATGTACTAGGGCGGCATATACCATGTTCTAACATATATTCGAATTCACGTTTGGCAGCCGTTAATTTCGCGGGGTGTAATCTACGTGGTCGCGCAAAAACCGGTTGTCCGCGAGTTAAGATTCTGTGAACGGTATTATGTTTTACCTCTCTGATTTTAGGATAGGGGCGTACCACCTCACTGTATTTGTTCAAAATATCCCGATAAGCAGCGTCATTTGCAATTAAAGTTACTTGAGGTGTGTCATCCGCGGACTTAGTGCCCGTGCTGACAAGATTGGTCAGCGGATCTTTAAGACAACCATGTTTAAGGTCTATCAACAAACCGTAATGTCGCAAAAAATCTGCCCCGATAATAGGCTTACTTATGTCAGCAAGAATAAATGACCACTGAAATTTACGACGTGAATTTAAGCTAAGTGTTTTTTAACGCCATATGTTTTGATTGTTGTACCATTCGCCGAATATAACGTTATATTATTTTCGATGCTAATTTTAAAATTGTGTCACTTGTACGGTAAAACGCAAACATCGCTACCGCTATCCACTAAATATGTTAATTTTGAAATAGGGTCAGATACAAAAAGGCGACTTTTATTATCGGGTTTGAAATCACATTGCGCCAGAGTATGTGATTTCTTCTCTAGTTTTCCTGCTTTCTAAACTTGCAAGGAGACTTACAGCGTTTCGCTGCATCTCCAAATTTAAAATGATACCAGCACTGATCATACTTTTTGAGTGTTTGTGAGCGATTACGCTGGCGAAAAGAATTTTTGCGTTCGCGATTTCGGGAAAGGCGTTCAACTTGTTTAGTAAGTTCCGCTATTTGTGTTCGCAATTCACTCATTTCAGAAGATGGATTTGAGCAACGTACTGCATCAACATTACCGCCCGTGGTCTCATGAATTTTGTCGGCCATTACTGCGAGCTTTTCCGTATTATCGTCAGAGACTGAAAGAATCGCCTGTACTTGATTTGGTAAGCGCTGTAGCCAAAGAGTTTTAAGCACATCATCGCTAAGAATTTTATCGGCCAATTGCTTCATCTTTCGCAATAAATGGGAAGGTTTGTCGTCACCCAGGGTTAATTCTGATAATACCGCTTTGATTCTTCTCTGCTCCGAATCAGAAAATTCGCTTATTAACCGCGATTTAAGAGTAGAATATTTTTCCGTGGCTGGCGGCGACAGCACGATATCGCTAACATAACTCAAGATGTCGGAGGCAAGGGTCGATACTACGCAATAAAACTTTGTATCATCTTGGGTAATTCCGGATACAACGAACTGCGCTTCAATATTGGCGAACGAAAGTATGGCGTGCTTATCCCAAAAGGGAGGTAATTTTAACCCTACTCTGCTAACCTGCGTTTGTTGAGTATCGTCGTTCGGCATGGTGATAAAGCTCAAATAACTGATAAGAAAAATGGACAGATCCTACCTTGTATTGAAGAGGCTTTGGCGATCATCAGCTGGAGAACATCTGGCATGCGTCCATTCGTGGAGAAACAAACGTGCACCAAATGAAGGTATATTTAGTTGCTATAACAGCGTCGCAGTCCATTGAAGATTTGAATTAAAGCGAGGATGTAACAAGATCCTCTGTAGCTTAAAATATTTTTTTTTTCACAGACCCAATTGTCAAGTCCAAATCCTGTCTTTTATGCAGTAAAAGATGGGATAATAATTGATTCAAATTTAATTCCAATAAATTGCATTATAGTTAAAAGGTTACATAGAAATAAAATATTATATCTCGCCGAGGATTGCGAGTGGGGAAAATGTTTAACCGATGAACAACATCTCGAGAACCAAACTTGTGCGTGAATGTTTATCTCCTCACCAACTACAGTTCACTTCAGTTCAAAGTTCGGTTAGTAGAAGTTGAAGTATTATCATCTCATTTCGTAACTGCGTCAGGAGGCAGTTACTGTTTGGGAGTTTTGACTCAGTAGTGAGGATACTGCAGTACCCTGCAATAGGCCAATATGGCATCATGGTTTATGTATTACATATAACAACTGCACACAGCAGCGTGATCACAGAGAAAAAAATAAACGAGCACTGAGTTGGCTGGGGTTGCCAACAAGAGAAAAACAAAAAGCTTAAAAACGATTAAGATTACTCTTTTTCTATTGATTTTATCACAACACAATTTTCAACTCATACGACATGATATTTATGTATTAAACAAAATATCACACAACTAAAGAAATATTTGGTTATTATCAATTTAAAAAAAAGGACAAACATATAACAACTGTACACTGCAGCGTGATCACAAAGAAAAAAAGTAAACGAGCACTGAGTTGGCTGGGGTTGCCAACGAGAGATAAACAAAAAGTTTAAAAACGAATAGGATAACTCATTTTCTTCTGATTTCATCACAACACAATTTTCAACTCACATGACATGATAATTTATGTATCAAACAAAATATTACACAAATAAAAAAATACTTGGTTATTATCAATTAAAAAAAAGGACATAAACACTGCATAAACGCAGCACACAAAGGACAGAAACAGTTAAAAGACAATTGCACACGGCAGCGTGACCACAGAGAAAAAAGTAAAGGAGCACTGAGTTGGCTGGGGTTGCCAACAAGAGATAAACAAAAAGTTTAAAAATGAATAAGATAACTCTTTTTCTTTTGATTTCATCACAACACAATTTTCAACTCACATGACATGATAATTTATGTATTAAACAAAATATTACACAAATAAAGAAATATTTGATTATCAATTAAAAAAGGACATGAACATATTACAGCTGTACACAGCAACGTGACCACAGAGAAAAAAGCAAACGAGCACTGTTTTGGTCGGGGTTGCCAACAAGAGAGAAACAAAAAGCTTAAAAACGATTAAGATTATTCTTTTTTTTTTTTTTTTTTGATTTTATCACAATTCAATTTTCAACTCAAAAGACGTGATAATTTAAGACTAAATAAATAAAGTGTAAATAAACAATAACAGGTGGATAATAACTTCTTAAAAATTTTACAGTATAAACAAGTACATATATTTATGATCAACATTCTATTTAAGATAGAGATGATGATTTTGCCCTATTACATCAGATATCAAACCACAAAAGCGAATTTAAAGAAGCAGCATAGTTATAGAATTTAAAGAAGCAGTATAGTTATAGCAAAATTAAAAGATAAATTTAGGTGATACACTCAAAATTATTGACTGTTTTTACAAAAATTATATTACCATCATTGTCAAATTTAACACATTTTCCACCGATTTCTGTAGCTTTTATGGTATAAGTTATTTGGTCATTAGTTAAAAACATACAACAAACATTTTTTTGAAACAAGATCTATCTTTACATATTCTTTAAATAATATAATAACATCATTATTTACATTATCATGAGCAATCGCCAAGATATTACCAACTTTATCATCATTTAAATGAATTAATGACTCTAAATAGTTGACATTTTCTATTGAAAATATTTGATTGCAAAAATTCATCTTTGGATATAGTGTCAGATTTTCACAGTTTGAAAAAATATTTGGATATGCTTCAATTGGTTTACCAATCAAAAGCACAGGACCAACTGTACTTTGAATGGCGTGTTTTTTATTTCCATGCAGTTCTGACACATATGATTGATCTGGCTCGCTGCAGCTTTTAAGAATTGCTGGACTAGAAAACTGCTGTTGAAGCAAAAATTTCCTAGTTATTTAGCTACGAATGCCAGTGGGCCCTGTACAAAATTTCCTTAATAAGGAATTCTGTCCTTCATAGACGAACATAGATCTTACCCATATAGGCCCCAGTCCAACACACTCCTCGTTATATGAAGGAGAGAATGTACGTTCAAATCCATGTTAAGGAAAAGTTATTCTGAGAGTTATGCTCCTTTTTATAGCCATAATTATGTTGTACAAAAAGAAGTATTCTGAGCTATGTTTAATCCTTTTTTTTTCTGTAATTTTGCTACAAAATGGATATGGACAAAAAAAAAAAAAAGAGTGAGGATATTTAATTAAAAATTTTGTTAAATCTAGAAGATATTTGTAGCAAAGAAAATGATTGATAGAATAATTGTTATAATACTGTTAAGTCTTTTGAATTCTGTCTCGGCAGGTGTAAGATCGTCACTCAGAAGAGGATGCAATTCGCGATCGCAACGAACTATAGGGGGCGTTGTTGTTTGTGCCGAATCCCTGCGATATCCATATGAACAGTCATTCAGTTACACTGGAGACGTCTTTAATGTAGCATGTAGCATTGTAACGTTCCATTTTTATTGTGGCTGATTAAATTTAAAAAAAAAAAAAAAATGTTTGTTTTCTTCCTTATGCAAACGAAAACAAAATGGTATCTCTTTTTTTTAGAGATGGAACATCCAGAACACATCGGAAAAATATTTGTAAATAAAGAGAAAAAAATAGGTATATTCTTATAAGTGTTCAAACCTATTGCCTGAGAAATAGTTTTACTAAATTCAATGGTATAACATGAAAGGCCCATTTAAATTTTAACGTAAAATAAAGAATGCTTACGAAACAAAAAAAAACAAAAAAAAAAACATTCTTTTTTTGTCGCCATTTTTTAGTGTTACGAAAACGCGTCTTTGGGACTTGCCAAAAACAAAACAAGATGCAATTTTAATTTTTTAGGAGCGAAATATTTTCTGGAGTGAAATATAACGAAAATGTACCAATGTCCATAACATGAATCTTTATCTTAGTAAACGTCCATTTTGAAAATGTTATTTCATTTTGAATCTTATTTATTAGAGTTCATAATGGCTATAAAATCAGGTGAGAGAAAAGTTTGTTTTGAATCTATGTTAAACTCTATATCGGCCCATTTTCCACCGAAATCCGATTGACTACTTTGATTTTAAACAAAGTGTTTCATTTTAAGATTTTTTCCAAAAATTTTAAGTGTAGATTGGCGGCACTTAAAAATCTGCCAAATCTGTAGCTGTGGTTAATACGTAAGTACCGAATTTTTCTTCCATTCTTTTCTGAATCATATTACTTAAAATATTAGAATATGCAAGAAGTATACATAAACACATAATTTAATACCATTTAATTTTTCAAAAAAAGTATTTTGACAACAATTTTATCAAAAAATTATAAACTAAAAAACGTAAAATAAAAACGATTTTAAAAATTCCTCATTTTTCAATAAAAACTTTCGTATTGTTTCTTTTTTATTAATTCTTATAGTATTTAATCAGACCATTTGTAGAGAAAACCAAAAAAACCATTTTGTAGAGAACGATCATCAAGTAAGAAAAAAAATTATTTACAAGCAAATTTTTTATTATAAAAATCATAACACTTACCTGATTTATAAGTCCGGAGAATTCCAAAATGATATGTTCTTTGTTTGAAAACATTATTCTCAAATAATATATACATAGTTTATCCCTTCATTACTTTTAGGTAACATACCACACATCAAAATTTTATAATTGTAAGATCTCGATATGAATTTTAATATGTAGCTTAAAAACAGAATAGCTGAATTCTAGTTGAAATTATTTCGAAACTAAAAAACACTTACCAAGAAAACAATAAAAAATTTATTTATAATCAGCACAAAAGATACTTTTTCAAATAATTCGGATTATTCTTTATTGTTGTTTTCTGAATTATGTAGATACAGAAATATATACTATTCTATGAAGAAGAAGAATATTCTATAACTATTACAGTTCTGTATGGAATTCATTGGAACACATTTATTCATTGGAATGACGAAAGCAATGTTGACTTCATTTTAACTTGTAATGAATTGAAGACAGAAAAATTATTTTACCGCAATACACACATCTGTAACAGCAAGTGATCATAAAATCATGTTATGTTGTTGGTAATAGAAAGGTAAAAATTATTGAGAAGTTGTTCTTCAAATGCTTGGCGTGTTCTGCTTCAATGTTTGGCATGTTCTGATTAGTTTTTTCAAGAAGTTTTAACTTTTCTTTAGGGAAAATTTGCTTTTTTTTTGATGCTAAGAAAATGGCGTCCATCATTGCCAATGGTTATGTGGGAACTAATGCCCGATATTTACAGTCTCCCGCTAGATGGCGTATCGAATGTTGCGATCGCGAATAGCTGAATTCTAGTTGAAATTCTTTCAAAACTAAAAAACACTTACCAAGAAAACGATAAAAAATTTATTTATAATCAGCACAAAAAATACTTTTTCAAGTAAATCGGATTATTCTTTATTCGCGATCGCAACGAACTATAGGGGGCGTTGTTGTATGTGCCGAATCCCTGCGATTTCCATATGAACAGTCATTCAGTTACACTGGAGACGTCTTTAATGTAGCATGCAGCATTGTAACGTTCCATCTTTATTGTGGCTGATTAAATTTAAAAAAGACAAATTTTTGTTTTCTTTCTTATACAAACGAAAACAAAATGGTATCTCTTTTTTTTTAAGAGAAGGAACATCCAGAACACATCGGAAAAATATTTGTAAATAAAGAGAAAAAAATATTTATATTCTATAAGAGTTCAAACCTAATGCCTGAGAAATAGTTTTACTAAATTTAATGGTATAACATGAAAGGCCCATTTAAATTTTAACGTAAAATAAAGAATGCTTACGAAACAAAAAAAAAGAACCATTCTTTTTTGTCGCCATTTTTTAGTGTTACGAAAATACGTCTTTGGAACTTGCCAAAAACAAAACAAGATGCAATTTTATTTTCTTAGGAGGGAAATATAACGAAAATGTACCAATGTCCATAACATGAAACTTTATCTTAGTAAACGTCCGTTTCGGAAATGTTATTTCATTTTGAATCTTATTTATTAGAGTTCATAATGGCTATAGAATCAGGTGAGAGAAAAGTTTGTTTTGAATCTATGCTAAACTCTATATCGGCCCATTTTCCACCGAAATCCGATTGACTACTTTGATTTTAAACAAAGTGTTTCATTTTAAGATTTTTTCCAAAAATTTTAAGTGTAGATTGGCGGCACTTAAAAATCTGCCAAATCTGTAGCTGTGGTTAATACGTAAGTACCGAATTTTTCTTCCATACTTTTCTGAATCATATTACTTAAAATATTAGAATATGCAAGAAGTATACATAAACACATAATTTAATACCATTTAATTTTTCAAAAAAAGTATTTTGACAACAATTTTATCAAAAAATTATAAACTAAAAAACGTAAAATAAAAACGATTTTAAAAATTCCTCATTTTTCAATAAAAACTTTCGTATTGTTTCTTTTTTATTAATTCTTATAGTATTTAATCAGACCATTTGTAGAGAAAACCAAAAAAACCATTTTGTAGAGAACGATCATCAAGTAAGAAAAAAAATTATTTACAAGCAAATTTTTTATTATAAAAATCATAACACTTACCTGATTTATAAGTCCGGAGAATTCCAAAATGATATGTTCTTTGTTTGAAAACATTATTCTCAAATAATATATACATAGTTTATCCCTTCATTACTTTTAGGTAACATACCACACATCAAAATTTTATAATTGTAAGATCTCGATATGAATTTTAATATGTAGCTTAAAAACAGAATAGCTGAATTCTAGTTGAAATTATTTCGAAACTAAAAAACACTTACCAAGAAAACAATAAAAAATTTATTTATAATCAGCACAAAAGATACTTTTTCAAATAATTCGGATTATTCTTTATTGTTGTTTTCTGAATTATGTAGATACAGAAATATATACTATTCTATGAAGAAGAAGAATATTCTATAACTATTACAGTTCTGTATGGAATTCATTGGAACACATTTATTCATTGGAATGACGAAAGCAATGTTGACTTCATTTTAACTTGTAATGAATTGAAGACAGAAAAATTATTTTACCGCAATACACACATCTGTAACAGCAAGTGATCATAAAATCATGTTATGTTGTTGGTAATAGAAAGGTAAAAATTATTGAGAAGTTGTTCTTCAAATGCTTGGCGTGTTCTGCTTCAATGTTTGGCATGTTCTGATTAGTTTTTTCAAGAAGTTTTACCTTTTCTTTAGGGAAATTTTGCTTTTTTTTTTTGATGCTAAGAAAATGGCGTCCATCATTGCCAATGGTTATGTGGGAACTAATGCCCGATATTTACAGTCTCCCGCTAGATGGCGTATCGAATGTTGCGATCGCGAATAGCTGAATTCTAGTTGAAATTCTTTCAAAACTAAAAAACACTTACCAAGAAAACGATAAAAAATTTATTTATAATCAGCACAAAAAATACTTTTTCAAGTAAATCGGATTATTCTTTATTCGCGATCGCAACGAACTATAGGGGGCGTTGTTGTATGTGCCGAATCCCTGCGATTTCCATATGAACAGTCATTCAGTTACACTGGAGACGTCTTTAATGTAGCATGCAGCATTGTAACGTTCCATCTTTATTGTGGCTGATTAAATTTAAAAAAGACAAATTTTTGTTTTCTTTCTTATACAAACGAAAACAAAATGGTATCTCTTTTTTTTTAAGAGAAGGAACATCCAGAACACATCGGAAAAATATTTGTAAATAAAGAGAAAAAAATATTTATGTTCTATAAGAGTTCAAACCTAATGCCTGAGAAATAGTTTTACTAAATTTAATGGTATAACATGAAAGGCCCATTTAAATTTTAACGTAAAATAAAGAATGCTTACGAAACAAAAAAAAAGAACCATTCTTTTTTGTCGCCATTTTTTAGTGTTACGAAAATACGTCTTTGGAACTTGCCAAAAACAAAACAAGATGCAATTTTATTTTCTTAGGAGGGAAATATAACGAAAATGTACCAATGTCCATAACATGAAACTTTATCTTAGTAAACGTCCGTTTCGGAAATGTTATTTCATTTTGAATCTTATTTATTAGAGTTCATAATGGCTATAGAATCAGGTGAGAGAAAAGTTTGTTTTGAATCTATGCTAAACTCTATATCGGCCCATTTTCCACCGAAATCCGATTGACTACTTTGATTTTAAACAAAGTGTTTCATTTTAAGATTTTTTCCAAAAATTTTAAGTGTAGATTGGCGGCACTGAAAAATCTGCCAAATCTGTAGCTGTGGTTAATACGTAAGTACCGAATTTTTCTTCCATACTTTTCTGAATCATATTACTTAAAATATTAGAATATGCAAGAAGTATACATAAACACATAATTTAATACCATTTAATTTTTCAAAAAAAGTATTTTGACAACAATTTTATCAAAAAATTATAAACTAAAAAACGTAAAATAAAAACGATTTTAAAAATTCCTCATTTTTCAATAAAAACTTTCGTATTGTTTCTTTTTTATTAATTCTTATAGTATTTAATCAGACCATTTGTAGAGAAAACCAAAAAAACCATTTTGTAGAGAACGATCATCAAGTAAGAAAAAAAATTATTTACAAGCAAATTTTTTATTATAAAAATCATAACACTTACCTGATTTATAAGTCCGGAGAATTCCAAAATGATATGTTCTTTGTTTGAAAACATTATTCTCAAATAATATATACATAGTTTATCCCTTCATTACTTTTAGGTAACATACCACACATCAAAATTTTATAATTGTAAGATCTCGATATGAATTTTAATATGTAGCTTAAAAACAGAATAGCTGAATTCTAGTTGAAATTATTTCGAAACTAAAAAACACTTACCAAGAAAACAATAAAAAATTTATTTATAATCAGCACAAAAGATACTTTTTCAAATAATTCGGATTATTCTTTATTGTTGTTTTCTGAATTATGTAGATACAGAAATATATACTATTCTATGAAGAAGAAGAATATTCTATAACTATTACAGTTCTGTATGGAATTCATTGGAACACATTTATTCATTGGAATGACGAAAGCAATGTTGACTTCATTTTAACTTGTAATGAATTGAAGACAGAAAAATTATTTTACCGCAATACACACATCTGTAACAGCAAGTGATCATAAAATCATGTTATGTTGTTGGTAATAGAAAGGTAAAAATTATTGAGAAGTTGTTCTTCAAATGCTTGGCGTGTTCTGCTTCAATGTTTGGCATGTTCTGATTAGTTTTTTCAAGAAGTTTTACCTTTTCTTTAGGGAAATTTTGCTTTTTTTTTTGATGCTAAGAAAATGGCGTCCATCATTGCCAATGGTTATGTGGGAACTAATGCCCGATATTTACAGTCTCCCGCTAGATGGCGTATCGAATGTTGCGATCGCGAATAGCTGAATTCTAGTTGAAATTCTTTCAAAACTAAAAAACACTTACCAAGAAAACGATAAAAAATTTATTTATAATCAGCACAAAAAATACTTTTTCAAGTAAATCGGATTATTCTTTATTCGCGATCGCAACGAACTATAGGGGGCGTTGTTGTATGTGCCGAATCCCTGCGATTTCCATATGAACAGTCATTCAGTTACACTGGAGACGTCTTTAATGTAGCATGCAGCATTGTAACGTTCCATCTTTATTGTGGCTGATTAAATTTAAAAAAGACAAATTTTTGTTTTCTTTCTTATACAAACGAAAACAAAATGGTTTCTCTTTTTTTTTAAGAGAAGGAACATCCAGAACACATCGGAAAAATATTTGTAAATAAAGAGAAAAAAATATTTATATTCTATAAGAGTTCAAACCTAATGCCTGAGAAATAGTTTTACTAAATTTAATGGTATAACATGAAAGGCCCATTTAAATTTTAACGTAAAATAAAGAATGCTTACGAAACAAAAAAAAAGAACCATTCTTTTTTGTCGCCATTTTTTAGTGTTACGAAAATACGTCTTTGGGACTTGCCAAAAACAAAACAAGATGCAATTTTATTTTCTTAGGAGCGAAATATTTTAAGGAGGGAAATATAACGAAAATGTACCAATGTCCATAACATGAAACTTTATCTTAGTAAACGTCCGTTTCGGAAATGTTATTTCATTTTGAATCTTATTTATTAGAGTTCATAATGGCTATAGAATCAGGTGAGAGAAAAGTTTGTTTTGAATCTATGCTAAACTCTATATCGGCCCATTTCCCACCGAAATCCGATTGACTACTTTCATTTTAAACAAAGTGTTTCATTTTAAGATTTTTTCCAAAAATTTTAAGTGTAGATTGGCGGCATTTAAAAATCTGCAGCTGTGGTTAGTACCGAATTTTTCTTCCATACTTTTCTGAATCATATTACTTCAAATATTAGAATATGCAAGAAGTATACATAAACACATAATTTAATACCATTTAATTTTTCAAAAAAAGTATTTTGACAACAATTTTATCAAAAAATTATAAACTAAAAAACGTAAAATAAAGAATTCTTAGGATAAAAACGATTTTAAAAATTCCTCATTTTTCAATAAAAACTTTGGTATTGTTTCTTTTTTTAATTCTTATAGTATTTAATCAGACGTAAAAAAACCATTCTGTAGAGAACTATCATCAAGTAAGAAAAAAAATTATTTACAAGCACATTTTTTATTATAAAAATCATAACACTTACCTGATTTATAAGTCTGGAGAATTCCAAAATGATACGTTCTTTGTTTGAAAACTTTATTCTCAAATAATATATACATAGTTTATCCCTTCATTACTTTTAGGTAACATACCACACATCAAAATTTTATAATTGTAAGATCTCGATATGAATTTTAATACGTAGCTTAAAAACAGAATAGCTGAATTCTAATTGAAATTCCTTCAAAACTAAAAAACACTTACCAAGAAAACGATAAAAAATTTATTTATAATCAGCACAAAAGATACTTTTTCAAGTAATTCGGATTGTTCTCTATTGTTGTTTTCTGAATTATGTAGATACAGAAATATATACTATTCTATGAAGAAGAAGAATATTCTATAACTATTACAGTTCTGTATGGAATTCATTGGAACACATTTATTCATTGGAATGACGAAAGCAATGTTGACTTCATTTTAACTTGTAATGAATTGAAGACAGAAAAATTATTTTACCGCAATACACACATCTGTAACAGCAAGTGATCATGAAATCATGTTATGTTGTTGGTAATAGAAAGGTAAAAATTATTGAGAAGTTATTCTTCAAATGCTTGGTGTGTTCTGCTTCAATGTTTGGCATGTTCTGATTAGTTTTTTCAAGAAGTTTTACCTTTTCTTTAGGGAAATTTTGCTTCTTTTTTGATGCTAAGAAAATGGTGTCCGTCATTGCCAATGGTTATGTGGGAACTAATGCACGATATTTACAGTCTCCCGCTAGATGGCGTACTCGAGCGCTGCGATCGCGAATTGCCGAACGCTTGGTGCATATGGCAAAGATCCAATATCCTGCACCTCCCTCACATGGAAGGACAAGTGTATCACGAAATATAATCTCTTCTGAGATTCGAAAGGGGTTTAGCAATTAGGATTTGAATTAAGGCGCTGAGCAATCGAAGACTTAAGATCCTACGACACTAGTGATACTCAATATAACAGTAGTTTTACTTTCATTTTATTGTTATGATTTTTCATTGAACAGTGCAAGCAACTCAAGAAATTTTCCGCTTTTTGTCACGAACCTTTGAATTAAGGCGCTGAGCACGTAACTATCGAGACTTAAGATCCTACGACACTCGTGATACTCAATATAACAGTTGTTTTACTTTCAGTATATTGTTATGATTTTTCATTGAACATTGTAAGCAACTCAAGAAATTTTCCGCCTTTTGTCCCGAACCTTTAAATTAAGGCGCTGAGCACGTAACTATCGAGACTTATGATTCTACGACACTAGTGATACTCAATATAACAGTTGTTTTACTTTCATTTTATTGTTATGATTTTTCATTGAACATTGCAAGCAACTCAAGAAATTTTCCGCTTTTTGTCCCGAACCTTTGAATTAAGGAGCTAAGAACGTAACTATCGAGACTTAAGATCCTACGACACTAGTGATACTCAATATAACAGTTGTTTTACTTTTATTTTATTGTTATGAATTTTCATTGAACAGTGCAAGCAACTCAATAAATTTTCCGCTTTTTTTCCCGAACCTTTGAATTTAGGCGCTGAGCAATCGAGACTCCTACGACACTAGTGATACTCAATATAACAGTTGTTTTACTTTCATTATATTGTTATGATTTTTCATTGAACATTGCAAGCAACTCAAGAAATTTTCCGCTTTTTGTCCCGAACCTTTGAAATAAGGCGCTGAGCAATCGAGACTCCTACGACACTAGTGATACTCAATATAACGTAACTATCGAGACTTAAGATCCTACGACACTAGTGACACTCAATATAACAGTTGTTTTACTTTCATTTTATTGTTATGATTTTTCATTGAATATTGCAAGCAACTTAAGAAATTTTCCGCTTTCTGTCCCGAACCTTTGAATTAAGGCGCTGAGAAACCGAGACTAGTACGACACTAGTGATACTCAATATAACAGTTGTTTTACTTTCATTTTCTTGTAATGATTTTTCATTGAACATTGCAAGACTCTCAAGAAATTTTCCGCTTTTTGTCCCGAACCTTTGAATTAAGGCGCTGAGCACGTAACTATCGAGACTTAAGATCCTACGACACTAGTGATACTCAATATAACAGTTGTTTTACTTTCATTTTATTGTAATGATTTTTCATTGAACATTGCAAGCAACTCAAGAAATTTTCCGCTTTTTGTCCGGAACCTTTGAATTAAGGCGCTGAGCAATCGAGACTCCTACGACATTAATGATACTCAATATAACAGTTGTTTTACTTTCATTTTATTGTTATGATTTTTCATTGAACATTGCAAGCAACTCAAGAAATTTTCCGCTTTTTGTCCCGAACCTTTGAATTAAGGCGCTGAGCAATCGAGACTCCTACGACACTAGTGATACTCAATATAACAGTTGTTTTACTTTCATTTTATTGTTATGATTTTTCATTGAACATTGCAAGCAACTCAAGAAATTTTCCGCTTTTTGTCCCGAACCTTTGAATTAAGGCGCTGAGCACGTAACTATCGAGACTTATGATCCTACGACACTAGTGATACTCAATATAACAGTTGTTTTACTTTCATTTTATTGTTATGATTTTTCATTGAACATTTCAAGCAACTCAAGAAATTTTCCGCTTTTTGTCCCGAACCTTTGAATTAAGGCGCTGAGCAATCGAGACTCCTACGACACTAGTGATACTCAATATAACAGTTGTTTTACTTTCATTTTATTGTTATGATTTTTCATTGAACATTGCAAGCAACTCAAGAGATTTTCCGCTTTTTGTCCCGAACCTTTGAATTAAGGCGCTGAGCACGTAACTATCGAGACTTAAGATCCTACGACACTAGTGATACTCAATATAACAGTTGTTTTACTTTCATTTTATTGTTATGATTTTTCATTGAACATTGCAAGCAACTCAAGAAATTTTCCGCTTTTTGTCCGGAACCTTTGAATTAAGGCGCTGAGCAATCGAGACTCCTACGACATTAGTGATACTCAATATAACAGTTGTTTTACTTTCATTTTATTGTTATGATTTTTCATTGAACATTGCAAGCAACTCAAGAAATTTTCCGCTTTTTGTCCCGAACCTTTGAATTAAGGCGCTGAGCACGTAACTATCGAGACTTAAGATCCTACGACACTAGTGATACTCAATATAACAGTTGTTTTACTTTCATTTTATTGTTATGATTTTTCATTGAACATTGCAAGCAACTCAAGAAATTTTCCGCTTTTTGTCCGGAACCTTTGAATTAAGGCGCTGAGCAATCGAGACTCCTACGACATTAGTGATACTCAATATAACAGTTGTTTTACTTTCATTTTATTGTTATGATTTTTCATTGAACATTGCAAGCAACTCAAGAAATTTTCCGCTTTTTGTCCCGAACCTTTGAATTAAGGCGCTGAGCACGTAACTATCGAGACTTAAGATCCTACGACACTAGTGATACTCAATATAAAAGTTGTTTTACTTTCATTTTATTGTTATGATTTTTCATTGAACATTGCAAGCAACTCAAGAAATTTTCCGCTTTTTGTCCCGAACCTTTGAATTAAGGCGCTGAGCAATTGAGACTCCTACGACACTAGTGATACTCTATATAACAGTTGTTTTACTTTCATTTTATTGTTATGATTTTTCATTGAACATTGCAGATTGTAATTATTACTAATTTCCTAACAGATTGAAAGGGTATAATCAAACCAGTGGGGATTATTAGAATAAAAAATTTTCATTATCTAAAATATGAATTAAGCAACGATAATTAATTGATGAAATAATTTAATACTATAGAAAGTCTTGAATTTAGTATCAGGCAAACAGTTGTTTTAAATTAGGTGTTATAATAGTTTTAGTATTTCATGCTTAAGATCATTAATAAAAATTGAGTGTTCAGCAACTGTTTACATAGAGTAAGATTTATAAGCTTTATAAAAATTTTTTAGGATGAGAATGGAAAAGAGAAGCATTTAGAGATCTTACTGGAAGAGACTTTAGTATCCAGGAAGGATTTATTTTCAGGTATAAATTGAATGCAATTTTTAATTGATAATGTAATAATTTTCTTTCTTCTCCGTTTATACATTTGCAGAGGTGATTGTGTTCCGGAAAAAAAAATTCCGGATTTTTTGCTGACTACTATCCGGGTGCTTCCGGAAATCCAAGGTCCAGAAGTTTCAGGAAATCATCGATCACATTTATGTATACAAATTCTTGAATATTTTGTTTTAAAATATTGGAACTAAAATTTATACTTGGCATCTCTTTCATTTGCAAATATGTTTTATATTAGTGTAATAAGTGAGATTATTAGAGATAAATGTAAACTTATTTGCAATTATTCATTTAAATTATGCTACATATAATTTATTTTGAATTTCTTGTTTTCAAAATATAAATGATTTAAATATGTTAAGACATTAAATTTTTGTAATGCTTCACTTAATGTGTTACTCAAGAAATTTTCCAGATTTTTGAGTTGGACTCACAATCACCCCTGAATTTGCAAAGCTAAAGCAGTTCAAAATTGAATATTTCCTCATTTTACATGCAATAAATTATATTTGTTTTCTCTTTATGATCGATTTCTATATAAAAGTAAATTTGAAAAAAAGAAAATGACTTAAATGCAGGGTTTGCAAAAATATATAATATGCGAGTACAATTTTCAGTCCCTCTTATAAATATTTATTTTAGCCTTATTTTATTTTTTACAGGCTTCTTTACACAGTTTTATATATTAAAGTACTTACATTTTCTTATGCGTATTTTATTAGGGGAGCAAAGAGTTATTGAACAAGATACTGAAAGTAATTGCCTGAAAAAGTTATAAGGTGGAAAATTGAAGAAAGAAAATGTTGTGCTAAGAAGCGAAATTGGCCAGCTGCAAATTGAGAACGATCGGTAAAGAGCAGCTGAGGAAGATTTAAAGTTCGAAAACCAGCAGTTGAAGGAATTGAATTTCAATTTTCAGAAAAATATTCTGGAGCTTCTCGATAAAGGTATTCTTTACTATTTAGTTTTTTAATTAGTAAGATGTTTTCTAACACTAAGACTGAACTATTAACATTTGTTTGAAGAGGTTAAAATTTAAAAAGTTAGGTAAATCAAAATTGAATAATTTATATGTGCCTAGTTCTAATACTGCAGAAAATTAAAAAAAAAAAAAAAACCTTAACAATAAATATGTATATATTTGTCTTTTTCACTATAAAAATTATTTCAAAGCATTCTATTGATCTGTACCATACTAATATTGATATAATTACTACAGTAAGTTTAAAGATAAATGAAATGATCTTTAACACAAAATTATATGTAAAGCAAACCCCTAGGTTTCAAAGACAGCATTGTTAAGAAAATGTGTGTATATATATGCCAAAACTATTATGGTAATATAGTGAAGATTTTTGTATTGTAGGTTTGAGAAATTTTATTATCAAATCCTATTAAGCCAATAAATTTTTGAAATTTATTAAAAAGTGTACAATTACTTGGTAGCATAATCAGGGTTGCCACTCTATAGGGAGAACATGAAAAAACCTGGAAAATACAGGGAATTTAAGAATCACCTAAAATAACAGGGAAAATGCTGGGAATTTTTTATTTTTTTCTGTACAAACCAGGAAAATACAAGGAATTTTGTTTCGTATTTTAGTCTTTTTTAAAAAATGGTGACCACTCAAAGCGTATTCTATGGGATATTTAACCATGATATTTCAGTTATACTAAACTATTTCATTTACTACAGCATTCAGCTGTTTTCCAGCAATTAAAATTAATATAGTTAGTCTAATATAACTCACACAAGAGCACAGTAATTGTTGTTTCCTCTTAATATATTGTGTATATTATGTACACAGGGAGTGATAATATTTTTTTAAAGAGTATTTTGTCTCAAAATGGGCATTATTAAAAATGATAAAAGTATTAAACTTTCTGTGCTTATCTTTAGCTCCAGCAATTTAAAGTTTTTTAATGGCTGTTAATTGCCATATGTTATTAAACTTTTTTAATCTAAAGATCTTTCTTTTCAGAAAATGCTGCTAATCCGTCTTTCTTTGTCGAAGAACTATCAGAGGTACAAATTTAAAACTTTTCAGCAAATTTTTTTATAGTAGTTTTCTGCCTTGATTGTTACATTAATTGTTTAAAAATGATGTTCTTCATAATTATGTTAATGTGTTCTAACATTTTGATTTATCTTTGAGTTGACTTAAATTCCTTTGCTTCTTTTATAAATCTATGTTAAAGACTCTTAGTGTTTCATTTTTAATTACAGTTTAGTATATCAACTTTTGCCTAGAATTTTCACTAAAAATTTCTTTCATTTGCAATTTAATGTTAAAAACTCTTTTCTCTTTAACTTCATTTATTTTAATATTGAAATTAAAAAATCGTATAATAGGTTGAACTCCGACCCACCCCAGGGGGGTATACGGAGATAAAAGTAAAATTATCACAATAAACATTTCTCTAAAAACTAAAATTACAATAAAATTTTGCCAAATGACAGTGGTGGTGATCAGTTAAAAATGTATAAACCATAACACTTGGCAATTTAAAAACATGTTTTAAAGACAATGAAATCCAATGGTGCCGGTGTAAATGTCGAGAATTAAATGATTACAATAGTAGGGAACAAGAGATAAAAAATCTCAAAACTAAAATCAATGAAATCTAAAAGTCCTAAGTGTAAGTGTCTAAAGTAAAGTCTGATAATAAGTCGATGAAATCTAAAATCAAAAGTAGATAAAATTTCAAAATGAAAGGCTAAAAGTTGATTAGTAAAAATAAACGATGACATGCACTATTGTTGATTCATGACTGGTGTCAGTTGATCTGGGGCTAAAATGTCCTCGAGAGTTTGTTTAATTATTTGAGTCACAATTTTCCTGCAGGTCAATATAGCAAAGAATTGATGTTCCTCTTCGCAGTTATTCATGTGGGTTCCACGAAGTGCCCGGAATCTTGGACAGTGCTTAATTAAATGTTTAATGTCCTGTCTCACTCCACAGTAAGTAAAATTTGGTATGTAAAATTTTTTAAATAATGCCTATATTAAATGGAAAGAAATATGTACAGTCAGCAAAAAAAAAAAAGATATCACCCTGAATAATTTTCGTTCTAATGATCGGATTTTCACGAACTAAGTGTCAATCTTAATAGTTCCTGGGGGTGACCTCAAATATGCTAATTAATTAGCGCTAACTATTAATTAAGTTACGAAATCAGACACAAAAACGTACTTTCTCTGAATAAACATATATTTTTTTTTACATATTTGGAATCCAGATACTTGAATTAGGGGGGGTAGACAAAATATTGAAAAAAATGGGTGGTAAATAGGGTCGCAACAAAGGTTTATATATTTGGCGATAGTCCAGAAAACCGCCAAAAAAAGTCGCCAGCGCAAATGAATATTTTAAGATAACCCATTGACTAATTCAAAAGAAGAATGCTTAATTTTACTAGGTTGCTAAGCAACCAAGCTCTGATTGGAAAAAAAATTTAAATAATGTTCTGTGATTACTCAGAGAGGTTTAAAATTAATAGTTAATAGAAAATATCTCGAAGTTTCTAGGCAATTGACAATTTTTAAGCTGATTTCTGTCCAAAAAGCAAAGTTTTTTATTATTTTAATCTCCCTTGAAAAGAAAATTTGAATCGATTATAAATTATTTATGATTTTCTAAGTTTTAGAATTTAAATACATGAACATTATATCTGATATTATTTAGATTATGTTGTTTCTGCTATATTTATTCGAGGATTTCATACTAAAATCAAATTAACATAACTTATTATGGCTAGATACAAAATTTTAGGGATAATCACTTTTACAGCTTTAATCAAGTCTTCTAGGCAAGAAAGTTTGAAGGAAAAGAAAGTGCTTGAAAAATAAAATGTATATTGTATAGTAATTCTAGTGCGCATTCACAAGTTTTTCTATAATTTACGATATTTCTTTTTCCTATAACTCAAGGAATTGCTGAATGTTTAGTGGTATTTTAAAAGCATTGAAATAGGTTATGTTTAAGAATAAGATATTGAAATAATATGTTGCATATAGTATGATTCATTGTTTCAAAAATCGCTTCATTCTGCTAGATATTTAGATTTTTTTCTTTGGATAAAGATGATTAGCAAATAGCATCCTTATGCTTCGATACATTTAGAAACTTACGTTCGCAAATTCACAATAAAATATCGCACAGCATATTCTTCAATTACGATAAGCTACATTTACCACCAAATACTGATACTATGATTATTTTTGTTTTCTTATATATATCTGATATGATACTCTCTTTTTAAACAGAGCTTGTAAGGCCCTTAAGATACTGAAAGGGGGGCACGAAAACTTAAAAGATAAAATATTTAATTTCATTAACTCAAAATATCTGGTCTCAAAATTTTAATTTTTAACCAAGTTAAATATAACTTTTACAATATTGATGCTCTTATGTTTTTAAAGACCACATAATTCCTGTTGAAATATGAAAATGCATATTTTTACTTTAACGAGTGTAAAATCCTTATCAAAATAATGATCAAGACCCAAATGTAAAACAGTATAATTGATGATAAAAACTCAACTGGCTTCAAAAAAATATGAAAAGGGAAGTAAAAGTCGACATGCTTCGAGCGTTCAAATATATTCATCCATTCTCAAAACTTGTCAAGCTTGAATAACTTGTGACTTTTATTATTGTGCTCAAAACATGTCTATTTTTATCATCATCTATTAATTTTTAAATCAATGAAATTTTTATATTTTCAATTCAATTTCTTGGGATTATCTATTTAGTTACACAATATATTAAATTATTTCATTCGATATTAAAATAAGTTTTACTTAAGTTATAGGCACAGGTTTTTAGATTAAAAAAATAATAATTTGCTATTTTGTAAAAAAATCAATGCAGTACAATTTTTTTTTGCTGCAAGCCTTAACATTTTAATTTAAAGACATAAAAGAATTCCGATTACAATTGAAATTTCAAAAGTCGAATGTGAAAATGGAATGTCCCCTAGCACCAGAAATCGAAATTAAATAGTTACAAGGACAACTATTTTAAACAAGTTAGCGTTTCCGACCTACTCGAAGTTGTTTGAAAAGGTATTTTGTATATATAGATTCCAAAGTTTATTCTACAAATATTTTAAGGTATACTTTCGGAGTATTTTGATCGAGTTTATTTTTACACCCTTAGTTGCTTAAAATTATTAAATAATAAGCTTAAAATAAATTATTCAAGCAACATGATTTAACGCATTTATAGTATAATAGTAAACGGGGCTTCCATCGCATATCCTTAACCTTGATACCGCTATCATTAAATGAATGGAATAAGCTTAGATAAATAATAAAAGTTAATTTTTTCCCCGTTTTTATTTTCAAGGAAATATGTTTCGATCAAACAGATTTCATTCTGGAAATAGCGAAATTATTGAGTAGGTCCCTTGGAGCAATATCATTCTTATCCTCTTTTGACGAAATATAGGAAAAACTGGTTTTCACAGTTCTGTAAAAAGTATGTTAGCCTTCTTGCCATGTTTTTTATTATTTTTTTATTTTTAATCAAAATAAGTTCGGAAATTTACGTATTTTTTATTGCATTTTTTTAAAATCAGATGATTCTAAAATTCGCACGGCTTCGGAATTTTTTTACAAATTTCAATTTTTAGTGTTTCCTGCTAAACAAAATAAGGCATTGTTCCTGATAACAAATTATACTACAATAATATCTTGTGAATCGTGCTAAAGTAAAAAATTAAACAAAATAGTTCAGTGTATTATTGGGAAAAAAATCTACATGGAATCATAAAGAAAGAATCATTTAAGATACTGAGATATTTTAAGACGCTTAAAAGTTTTGGCTACGTATTTGACAGCTTTTTATGTTCGGTATCTTTATACTCTTTGTAGTGACTTATAAAACATGGACACTATTTTAGATAATCTATGTTGAAGTCACAAGAAACAAAACAAAAAAGACAATCAATGATTTATATTCTTTTTTCGAAAAAAATAGTATGCTTAGTAAATAATCAGCTGTTTTGCATTAAATAATTTTAAACAGCGGAGTGTTTTTAATTTCTTAACAAGGCTTTATTCTTAGCTAGCAAACAATAATTATTTTTAAAAAAAAAACTTGACTATAATGTAAAAAGGAACTTTACTTTAAAGAAAATCTAAATTAAAGTACTAAAAAAATTGATTAGTATATTAATGAAGAAATAATAAATGTAGTAGGGTAAAGAATAAAATTTTTAAAAATGCTAAAATTTAATTAAATAGTTGGTAAAATAGTTCTGCGAAACACTTCCGGACAGGTGATTAAAAAATTACTTTTAAGATTAACACGATATATAAGATGTTGAGAAATTTGCGATGATGTGAGATATGCTTAAATATGTTTACTGTGTATTTTTATTAATATTCATAAAAAATATATACAAGAAACTGAGAAATATTTTATTCCAAATCTATTCATACGTATGTATATTATTGTAATTGTATCAGTTATTGAGAAAAAAAAAACTACAAAATAATCACATTAAATAAGCACAATCTGGTGTATAATCATATTCTATCAAAAGCATGCTTTTATAAAACTCGACATTCATTGAATAAAATGTTTTTCATTCAATAAAATGTTTTATTCAAATTTCTTTACTTAATTTCAAATAGATTTTTAGAGGACTAAAAAAGAAACATTGTATTTCATAGTTTTAAAAAAATTGAAATAAAAAGATTAGCAAACGATTATTAGCGAAAAAAATATGAATGAAATTTTACGACACGCACGCTAAATCAAGTTCTTCGTAAGTTTATCACATTTTAATATTGATCGCCCCATTTAATCATTTTTTCATTGTCGCCAAATTATTTTTTTTAAAATAATTAATTTTAATTTTTCTCATCTTCTAATAAATAAAAACAGTTGAAACTTTAGATTTTTCAATTGAAAAGCATGTAGATTAATATGGTATAAAAAAATCCATACCTTATAATTCAAAATTTTTTCATCCTCTCTTTAATTAAATAATAAAAAATAATTAATAATTATTAAAAATTATTTTTTTCATGAAATTATCTTTGGGTGAATGCGTTTTATGAGTTGGTGCAATATTTTTTTGAATTGCTTCATTAGTTTTTAAAATATAACTGAAAACGCAAAAAGTGAAATTAACATAGGGGTCCAAACTTTGAATCGCTCTCCTGACCAAACTATGGGGACCACATTTCCCAGATTGCGGCTACCCCCTATATTTTGAAGATAAGGAATCCAAATATGTAAAAAAAAATATATGTTTATTCAGAGAAAGTACGTTTTTGTGTCTGATTTCGTAACTTAATTAATAGTTAGCACTAACTAATTAGCATATTTGAGGTCACCCCCAGGAACCATTAAGATTGACACTTAGTTCGTGAAAATCCGATCATTAGAACGAAAATTATTCAGGGTGATATCTTTTTTTTTGCTGACTGTACACCTTTGAACTTCTTGTACATGTTTAATAAGAGATCCGTAGTCGAGAAGGCTTAATATTGTGAAAACTTTGTTATTTTAAAAGTTTAGAAATAGTACACGTTTAGGTGAAAACTGGCAAAAATCTTGCAACAAACCTGAAGCATGAGTTGTTTTAAAATTGTTGGTGACAATATATGATCAAGTTCTAACTAACATCATGAATGAAGTCTTACATTCCGGTTTAGTTATTTCTTGTAAAAATTCTGCTGTAAAATGTTTCCTAGAATTTTTAAAATTAAAATATATTTGAAAAATACTCTTTATGTAAAACTTTTCTTTTTCACTTATTTCCATACCCACATAGGCAATTAAATAATACTATTTTTAAAATAAAGCATTTTGTATAAAATTATTTTTTGAAGATTGAATAATTGTTGTGACGTAATAAACTGTTTAGTAAAAATTTTGAATTTTTTAAATATTTTATGGAAAATATTAAATTTTTTTTATAACTATCAAACATGAATCTCAGTAAAGTTTTTTTTTCTTTCAAATTTAATATAATGGATAGTTAATTGTTTATTAAATTTATTTATTTCTAATGAAATATTGCAGTGCATAAGGAAAATTTAATCTGGACTTAAGCTGAATTAGAGATTATTTAAAGTTTCTGATTTGTTTTCATATATGTCAAATTGAATAATATTGACCTTTAAAACTGCTTTATTGCAGGATGTAGACTTAGGAAATAAAGTTATCCTTAAAAGAAAGGTTTTGGAAGCTTGCCATTCTGAACAGAATGTGAGCAAGCTTGTTAAGAGTTTGGCTGTGGAGGTAGAGGCAAGGCCGGGACTGACTCCTGAAAAATTGAATGTAATTTCTGGTATGTTCTATTCTGTATTTTTAAGAAAATGGGGAGCTTTTGATCTTTAATGAGCAACTATCTTTAACCGCTAATTTTTACTTTCATTCTTAATTAATCAGGGTTTGTCAATTATATTGCTTGACATGCCAGGGCATGTAAAATTTCTGAATGGGCTTTTGAGAACTTTGTTAGAAATAACAAGTAATAAAAAACAGGCTTGAATCTGAGTTTTATTTGAGCACGCACACTGACTTGCTTGGCAGAGCACATAGAAATTTATGTCATTATTAATGTTTGTGTCAATATTTAAATTATTTTTGTAGTTTTCTTTAGGTTAAACTAAGTACTATTGAATCAGAACCTAATACCTTACTACTGATTCTAGAGTTAAAGGATTTTACCACTTTTTGTCTGTTGTGACATAATTTTCTTCCCTGTAGCTAGAAAAATTTCATTATTGTATTTTTTATTCAACCATAAATGTTTACTTAAAAATGAAATTGTTTTCAATATTTTTTAAGTTTTATGATTTCAGAAATCTTTCTATGGATTCTTGTTTAGCCATTTTTAGATTTCCTGACTTGATACCTGGTTTTATTTTTAGAAATGGTAAAAATTTTCTGAAATTGTTTATTAAAATTAGCGTAGATATAAAAATTATAAAAAGTGGTGCCCGCAGAAACATTTTCAATGTTTATTCACAACTCAGAAAAGAAAATCCGCATGAAAGTATCTCTAAAATATGGGACTGGTTGTTCAAAAAGAACTGTTTATCGTTTGAATAATAATAATAATAAAAAAAAAAGACATCCAGTCCTTTAAGTGGAAAAAAAAAGACCTTGAGCAGTTGGTAAACTCACAAGACTTGTGAAATACGACGATTTTACGTAGTGCTGCATTCTTGCGCTGTGCACTTTTTTTCGTAGAAATGAAGTACCGACTTTGGATAAGGTTTTAAAGGAAATAAATGGTGATAAGGACATAATTGAAAAGAGCATTATCGGATTCTTAAAGACTTGGGATTTCCTTTCGAGAAAAGATAATCTTCTCTTATAAAGAGGAATGATGGAGAAATTATTTGCGTGGTATTAAAGAATACAAAAAGAAAAATGTGCTAATGAAGGCCATTTCCCCAGTAAAACATGGCAAGATACAACGATTAAGACCAGCTATGAGGCTTCATCATCGAATTTGACTATTGGCTTAGCTGAACCAAAAGGAAGAAGGATTTGTTTAAGGTGCCGCAGATATAGAGTGAAAAAGTGGAGAATTACCATGAAGAAATGGACTGGAACCATTTTGAAAATTGGTTTAAAAAAGTGTTATTGTTATGGATCTCTAAGTGGAGAAAACTCCAACTAGTTCTTGGAAAAAAAGCTCAATCCAAGAGTGGCTATCCAGCATAATGGAATATCGATATGCTGAAAGTAGAGCTTCTGCAAAAGGTAGCAGAAAGCAAACACCTGTTTGACAGATATCGAGTTGAAAATTACGGACACACAGTTTTAAGGCTACCTCCATATCACTGTGAACTCAATCCGATTGAATTGATATGGATTCAGATAATGTTGCGCGTGGAAATAAGAATTTTAAATTAAATGATGTAAAAACTCTTGTTATTCAAGCCATGAACAACAGAACAACGTAACTACTAAAAATTGGGTAAACTGTATAAATCATGTAAATTCGGTGGAGGATGAATTGTGGGAAATAGATGGAAAACGTTTTTGAAAACTTTATAATTTCGTTGAACAGTTGAAGTGACAAGTTGTTGACTTTGAAACAAGTGTTGAAGAAATGTAATTATCTAATTGTTTTTTTTAAAAAAAATCAGATTACAGATCACTTATGCACCTTTTTCATTTATACAACGATTTTTATAGGTCCCAGTACATTAGGTAGGAAAATAATGATAATCATCTTTCGTTTATGCGTCACTCTAAAAATTAATTTTTCAGTTATGCACCGAAATCTTTGGCTAACATTTTTTTTTCTTCCTATAAAAATTTTTTTAAAAAGGTTTTAAATTAAAAATTGAAGCAAATAAGTAATCCCTTTTTTAAATTTTATTTCTAATGGCAAGGCAATACAAAGAAATAATTAAAAAACAGAATAGAACAGCTAACATAAAAGAAATTGACCGAAGTCATTGCCTCATTAAAAGTTCTCTTGCACGCCAATACAGTGCCGTCTCAGAGTCGCCATGGAGTGATGAGCAACGGTGGAGGTGGTCTCAATTCATAGGCTCTGCCAAATTAAAAAGGAGGCAGTTTGGATGGTGAAAAATCCCAATGCGATGGAGATGTTCTCCTAACAGTAATGTCCGGTCAAAAGACAGAATTTCGCAACAGCTTCTCGACGTGGAGAATCGGTAATGGCCATAAGATCACCAACTCTCCATCATTTTGACTGCAAACGGTCAAGTAGTTGAACTTTAAAATTTTTTTGTCATAATCTGTTTAATATACAGCTTTATAGAATGATATATTTTTTAATATCTTGACTGAAGCAATCTCGAGCCCTTCTTCGCTAGAAAATCAGCCTGCTCGTTTCCATAAACTCCACAGTGGCCAGGAATCTACTGGAGTGCAACACGCTTTTTCTTTAAGGCCAACCTCTGCAAGTAATCCCGACATCGAGAGATAATAAGCAATCCTTTCTACAGATGAAAAGAAATATGTAGTTATTGAATAGCTCACTTTTCGCCCCCCTGAGACCTTCTCATTTCTGCTGTTTCTAGAAAGACAATCTTTCCACAATTTTGAATGGGGTGTCTTATCTGTTACACCAACAACAATGAAAGCCAATTCATCTTAATCTTAAAAAAAGACCATTCCTCTTGCCCAGAGGTTAGTTTTACTCCCATGCTGTTCTCTAGAAAGAAAAAAAAAAAAAAAAAAAGACACCTGGAATATGAAAGAGACTGTGATCCCTTACTTGCAATCAGATGGACATCTTGAGTAAATAAAAGGTGGTCTGTTTAGTGACAGTAGTAATCAAACAACTTATTGTGCACCATATTATGACATCAAGTACTTTCCTTAGAAATTTATCATGTAATGTTTCATCCCCTCCCATAAAACTCAAATTTTTTGTGAAACTATCTAACTCAAACTTGTGTAGTACTTAAGATTAGTCTCTAAACGAAATAGAGCTTGTGTTTTAAAGCGCACGTCATTAAGAGATTTGAAGAAAATTCATCAATGACTAAAAAAGCCTTAGCTGATCATCTTAAAATTCCCGAATCAACTTTAAAAGGGATTTTTTAAAAAAAAAAAAAAAAAAAGGATGCAATTGTAGCTGCTTAAATCCTCCTCGAAGAGAAGAACTGAAAAGTGTTTTATTATTACAATGGTTTAAAGAACTACATTCCGGTTAATTACTAAGGCAGTTCATCTCGCAGGTCCACATAGATGGGTGGAGAAATTCAAGATGTCCTAGGAACTCGTACCATATCTAGTGAAAGTGTGGACGAAAAGACTGTAGAGGAATGGAAATCTTTAATTAAAGGATATTTTTGATTGTGATGAAACTGGCTTGTTTTCAGGATGACGCCTAAAAAAATATTGGCATTTAAGTAGGGACCCTTCCACGGTGGAAGAAACAGGAAAGAAAGAGTAACCATTTTATTATGTTTTAATGCAGATGGATCAGAAAACACTCCTCTTTTATTATTGGCAAGTCGAAAAAGCTTCGCTGTTTTAAAAAAAAATAAAGCAACTTCCCTGTGAGTACTCAAGCAATAGAGCAGCATGGATGACTTCAAATTTTATTACCTTTTCTTCATTCATTTGAGAAAAAAAAATGGAAAAACGTCCCCCTTTTTATAGATCAATGTCCAGCCCATCTAAGAGACTTGACAACTTTTGAGTACATCAAAGTAGTGTTTTTTCCTGCACAAGCAAGTTTTAGCCTTTGGATTTAGGCATTCCTTAAAAGTGCATAACAGAAAAACAATGATTCATTGATATCTAGCAAAACTGGAAAAAGGCAAATCAGCAGCAGTCGATGTAAAGATTTCAATTCTTGATGCTATGTGGTATGCACTGCATGGAGAAGCATTGGACAATCCAACATAAGGAATTGCTAAAAAAAAGAAGCTGGATTTCTATTTTCAGATGAAAATGAATTTATGGATCAAATTAACGAAATCGAAAAAGATTGGGATATTGATCTTAGTGATAACGAATGGAAAGTTGTATCGAATGGACTCGATTCTTTTAATGAATTTATTGTCTTTGATGATAATCTATTAACAAAGGAATTAAGAGACATAGATGACATCGCTAATGAAATGGACGATGAGAATGTGGAGGACGTACTGACGAGGATGATAAAGTTCCTCCAAATCACACAGCAGTATTAGAAGCTTTAGACATTATTCATGACTATTTACAATTTAATTCTGCTTCTGAAACTCCCTTATCCCATTTATATGAACTGAAAGAAACTGTTTTGACCTCGGTAAAAACAAATACAAACATGTAGTAAGGATTATTTTGTAAGAAAATAAATTGTCTTAAGGTATGCTAAATTTTTTCTTTGTATAACTATAGTAAATAACAGTATAAATATTAACATTTAATATTTAGAAACATATTTATTCATATTGTCACTGCAATTTACGACACATTTTAGAATTTTGAAGTTTTTCACTTATGCACTTTTTTCTGTTGGCCCCTAACACTGGTGCATAAGTGAGAGTTCACTGTATATGCAAAATAAGCTTATTCTCAATTATATTAGATCTTAACTTAAATATTTTATATAAATTTTCTCTTATGAAAATTCTTTGATAATATTTTTGTATTGAATTGTATTAAATACACCAAAAATGCCATATTACTAAAATTTTCTTTACAATCATTCATAAATTAAAAAAAAAAAAAAAAAACAAACAAACAAATTTAAACCAGTATAGTAAAATTGTATTTGATTATTTAATTTTCTAAATATTAAACTCATGAGTACAATATTTAAGGAAATTTTTTGTCCTTTCCGAATGAATGAAAAAAAAAAAAATCCAAATAGACTGGTGAATATTGTTAAACCGATGAAAGTTGAGCACATTTGCTGTGTAGCTGATTCAACATGTGATTTTATTATTCTTTTTACGTCAAAAGTAAAAACTGTTTTCGTTTTATTCCAGCTCTGTAAAGATAATTTTGTGTCTTTTGCGCCATGTGCAGCTCTGAAGTACAATTCACTTTTCATAGGAACTTGAAACCAGTCAATATTTTAGTTATTATTTTTTAATACAAAACCAAAAAATTCTTTCTCTTATGTAGAAATTATTAAGATATTTCAGTATCTCACAAAATATTTCAAGACTACTAATTATACTATACTTAATTAACTAATTATACGGATTTTTCTCTTAAGCCTCCTTTCACCAGCAAAGATCCTGAAAAATAAAGGAAGGTTCTGATATTTTAAAATATGTATTTTCTTTTGAAGAAATGCACCTAACCATCCAAGTAGAATTTCACCTCTTGAGAAATTGTGGATTGAATTCAATTCAGGGCGATCCCATAAAGAGTTTGCAGATGGAACTGTCAAAATATTAAATGAATAACATAATAACCACCAGGATAGGTCAAAGAGTTAGTGTTGAGTCAAAGAGGGCTGAAAACAGCGGAGAGGGCGCACAAGGAGTAATGTGGATAATACTAAAAACCCAAATTTATACCATTTGTGAGAATTATCTTTTTTAGGTGAGTTCTTTTGTCTCTTAGAAGCAAATATATTTCAGAAAAAAATTACTTTCATAGTAAAAAAAAAAAAACTTTTCTGAAAAAAAAAAAAAAGAAAAAAAAAAGAGAATTTTTTATTTATAAAAAAAAGAACAGTAAATGTTAAAAAACAAAGGTATGATATTTCTGAAGATCAATGATTTCCTGCCTATGTAAACTTGCTCCCCCCCCCCCCTACAAAACACCTATGTGGGGAAAATTAATGTACATTAATCTACAAAAAAAAAAAAAAAAAAAGTTACATATGAATATCTAAAACAAAATATTTATGAGCATCTATGCATTTTTTTTACATAGATGTAAGCAAAAAAATCTTTTTAAATCCATTTTTTTTTTAAAAATTAGTTTCGTTTAATTAAAATAACATAATAAGAAAAAAAGAACAGTAACAATTATAAAACATACGAATAATCTTTTTCATGATCAATGATTTCCTGCCTATGTTGACTTTTCCTTCCCCCACAAAACACCAATGTGGGATAAATTAATGTACATTAATCTACAAAAAATAAGTAGCATATAAAAATAAATATCTAAAACAAAGTATTTATGCGCATTGATTCATTTCTATTTTTTACTTAGATTTCAGCAAAAAAGAATCTTTTTAAACATATTGGGTTGTTCGATAATTAATGTCGTTTTTTTCTCATAGATGACTTGGAATTGTATATTTAATGTAGTATTGATTGCGACTATTTTAAAGATTAGATTTTAGACTTTCTTTAGCCAAAACCAGAGCGTCATTAGTAAACAGCAAGTTGGTTAAAATTTAGTTGAAAATGCACATTCTAAGAGAGCATTATCGTCATATTTTATTGTTTTACTTCCGAAAGGGCAAAAATGCGGTGCAAGCTTGGAAGAAATTGTGTGAAGTTTATGGTGAGGACTGCCTTACTGAACGCCAGAGTTGGTTTGCTCGCTTTCGTGCTGGAAATTTTAATGTGCAAGATGCACCACATACTGGTTGTCCAACCACTATTGATGACAACAAAATAAAGGCGTTAATCGAAGATAACCAGCGTATGATAACTCGAGAGATAGCAGAGAAGCTCGACATATCGAATTCAACTGTTTACTTGTATTTACAACAGCTTGGTTACGTAAACAAACTGTATGTTTGGGTTCCTCACGAATTGAAGGAAATCCACATCAAACGCATTAACATATGCAAATCTTTGCTGAATCGTAACAAAAACGACACATTTCTGAAAAGAATCATAACGGTTGATGAAAAATTTATTGTTTACGATAACGTAGTTCGAAAGCGATCACGGACCAAGCAAGATGAACCCCCTCAATCAACATCCAAAGCCAATATACACCAAAAGAAGATTATATTTTCTGTGTGGTGGGATTGCAAGGGTATAGTCTACATTGAGCTGATTCCTAGGAATCAAACTATTGATTCAAATGTCTACTGTCGTCAACTGCCGAAATTGAACGAAAAAATCAAGAAAAAACGCCTTGAACTGGCCAATCGCAAAAGAGTTATGTTTCATCATGATAACGCTAGACCCCACACATCTTTGACAACCCATCAAAAATTAATGGAGCTGAATTGGGAACTGATGCCACATCCACCCTATAGCCCTGACTTAGCAGCATCGGATTACCATTTGTTTCGATCCCTTCAAAACCATTTGAACAGTAAAACTTTTGATTCCGATCAGGCTATTAAAAATGAGTTGGACCAGTTCTTTGCTTCTAAAAACCAAAGCTTCTTTGAACGTAAATTCACTTTGAAAAACATGAAGAAAAAAACGACACGAATTACCGAACAACCCGATAATTTTTTTTTTACTTGTTTAAAATTAGTTTTGTTTAGTTAAAAAATCATAATACGAAAATCTGTTTTTTAAAAATCATAATAAGAAAATCTGCTTTTTAAAAACTATAATAAGAAATCAACTAGTATCTTAAAATAATAATTATTAGAAATGCTCTTAAAAATCGTGTTCTTTTCTGTATTCTGTAAAAAATTTCAGTGAGATTCTTAGTAAAAAAAAAAAATCGGCGCTTTGCTTTATTTAACTCCAATAATGGCCACTTTCTCTCCGTTTTTTGCTATCTCATTCCCCAACCAACTTAAAGAGTAACCCAGTTTCCATGACAACGGCTGTAATGCGGCCTACTTGCCCTTCTCTCCAGTACCAACTTATGGTGAAATGAAGCATAGCATGTTTGAGGTCAGAATGGTGAACCGTTAAGATTAAACCCGAAATGTAAAAATCCAAAATCAATAGTTTATCAGGGTGATATTTTTTTTTTTTTTTTTTTGCACTGTTCCACTGCTTTCACCCAAAAAGCCACCCTTTCTTAATTAATAATATAGTATTTATAAAAAATTGTGTAGGTAATTTCTATTGCTATGTTCGCACACTGAAGTGGTAGGGGCTGAAATATTTTCCCACTAAATTAGTGATTTTATTTTATCTAAACTAATCCAAACTATTTTTATTTTCTAGGACAGAAAGATTGGGTTTACAGAATCAAACATCAACTCAAATGATATATCACTTTATTAAAAAGAAAACCGGCACATGTAATAAATTTGTAAATAAATAAATATGAAAATACATTTGAATCTCTTAACAATTATAACTTACTATCCTGCATAAACACACACACATCAAAAATAGAATAAGGTGGCACTGCAACAAAAAAAAAAAAAAAAACAGTGATTAGCAAGTATAAATTTACAAATTAACAGCAAACATTAATTAACAGCTTCCCTTATTATCCTGAGTTAACTCGGGTATAAATATATTGCAAATATTTATTATCCAGAGAAAACTCGGGCTTGGCAGAATTAGTCAGTATGTTTTGTATTATCATGTTTTAACTCGGCCGAGGAAAAAAGCATAATCTGCTATGATTGGAAGTTTACAGAGTTTTATTTGTGAGTTTGCTGTTGGACCGAGGGACTGAACCCATGTTTTTTGCGATTGTATATACGATAGTAGCAGAATTTACATAGAAAAATAAATGGTGTATCACTTCACTGGCATTTGGAAAGTATCACTTTGTGTTATTACTTGTTTTAAAAACTATCATACAAAGACTAATATTTAACTTTTTTCATTTGCCCCAGATAACTAGGGATAGTAAACTGATGGTAAATTAAATGTTTTTTTTTTTACACATAAAAAAATTTGAATTTCAACTTAAAACTTGTGTATTATGTTTTGTTTTAGTTCCTTGTATTTATTAATGAAATAAAATAAATCTGTTGATTTTTTGCATTCCCCCCCCCCAAAATAAATGGTTAGGGAAGTGGTTAATGAATGTAAATTTTAATGAAACAAAATCAATTTAATAAGGTAAAAATTAGAATTTAAACTTTGTATTTTCACAAATGATTCATCTGATTTCTTTTACCATTAAAAATTTCATTGCTGCTCCCTCTTTTAGAAAACAAATTAATAATAAAAAGTTTCTCGCTTCCAAAGAAACCAACCTTTTTGAAGACAATTACATGGTTTGTCTAAAGTAAGAACTCCCCTAATTATTCGTTTAGATCCGTGGCAGTGACTATGGTAACGAGGCATAACTATTTCAAATAGGGGTGTGGGGTCAGCGTGAGAAAGGTTATCCTTTTCTTCTGTCTATTGTGTTAGCCCTAGAGTGAAGAAAAGCTAATACCTTCCCTGAAAGCCGCTATTTTTAATTCCATAGCAGCAGATGGCCTCAGCGTTAATGGCAGGGGGAGTTCTTACCGTAGACGAACTATAGTCTTCCCAGACTTATCCATTTTTTTCTACAGAAATTTACACGTAATATTTCAACCATGCATTTAGATAATCACTTTTTGACGCACTTAATTTGTGCCGATAGTATCGTAAATCAATGTAATGTTTTGGTTGCATTTTTGACAGTTATTGATTTTCATGTGGTTTTTAAATATCTCGATATATTTCAAACAATACCGAAAATTTGAATCGTGAATTTGAATATTTACTTTTTAAAGCAATGGTTCTATCTAATTTTTGGCAACAATTGATTTCTCACTAGTTTTTAAATTAGATATTTTTATACCATATTACAATTATTTCTTATGCATTTTAGTAAGCCCTTTTTCAGGAGTCCGATTCACATGATTTTGTCGTCGATCTTTTTTTTTTCAATAAGACACACACAGATTACATGATTTTTAATTATTTTTTTATCGTGATGATCATTTACAAAATACGTAGAGGGAAATAATTTGAGCGTTACCCAAAAAATGTGAGAATATCACCCATAATATTAGAATAAAAAATTATTGCATGTTCAGCTAAAAAAAGTATAGTTTTCTTTTAAACACAGTACTTTTGTTATTTTAAATTAGTAACAAGTATTTTTATTATTAAAAGTATCTTGCAGAAAGATATTAGTGCTAGACAGTTTTGTCGCAGGTAGCTCAAAAAAATTCTGCCACAGGGAGTAGAAGTAATGAATGAACCTGTTTAAAGCATATAATTAAGAAGTTCACATCGCAGCAAGAAAAACCAGATCAGAATTTTTTAGCCAAGTGCCCATTTTAATCTCAATAAACAAATTAATCAAGACTATACAGTATATTACGAGTATGTAAGTATATTAAAAGAATAGTTTTAAAGTGAGCCAAAAGATTTTTTTTCTTCATTTTTTAGCTTAAAAAACTTTTAAAATCCTAAATAATATGCCAGAAACAAATTTTAGTAAGGGGAAATATTTACATACCTTATTTATAAGATCAAGCTTTATTTAAAAAACTAAAAACCATATATGTATAAAATTGAAACATTGACTGCCGTGTCACCCATATTCAGGTGACGACAAAGTTTCTGATCGGTTTGCATCACTCGCATTGGGGTGAAGTTTATTTAACTACTTGCGAAGGATGTTCACATGCATTTGAAAACATATTTCACAGGAAGTAACAAAACTATTGAATTGTTATAAAAGTAATACAAAAATGATTTATTAAGAGAATTATTGTGAGTCTCATTGTTATTTGTCTCACTAAGAAATAAGTTTTCCATTTCCCTTTTCGAAATTTAGACGAATAAGGGTCTTAAGATATACTCTTCTTTACTCGGCAACAGGGGTGCCACTTGAAAAAAATTTCAAGACTGAACTTATTTTTTGACCAAATAACTACCTAGCATTGTTTACCAAACTTTTAGAAATTTATTGCTCACTGACACCAAAATTTACCCTTCCTCGATAATAGCACACATATTAAATCAATCATTTGATTATTTTTTCTAAAAATGTTTTTCTCTATTTTATGTTTTTTTAGCAAAGAAAACGAAAATAACAGCTAACCTTGTATATTTTTTTTACAACTAATACTGAACAATCTGAAACCATTCATATCTCTATTTTTCACTTCACCGTTACTTATTTTTTGTTCTAGCACTATAATTTCTTTCTTTTTTTTAAAAATAATTTTGATTTAACTTTGGCCAGCATGACAATAGGTTAGGGTGGGGGAAGCAAACTTGAGCAGATTTAGATTCAGCAATAGTACAAATTTAGTTACACAAATAGATGAAGTTCAATCAATTCCTTTTGTCAAAACTTAAAGAATAAGATTTAGCAGGCATGAAAGTGGTCGAAAATAAAAAAAGCTGAACTTTTACAACGCAGGAGGAGGAGGGGGGGGGGTGTTCTATATAATACTGTGATATATATAAAAGCAACTTTTAACTCTACCAGGAGATTTTTATTTAGTTTTTAAAGTGACAGAAGCATTTAGATTATATAGACAGTGAAATTAAAATTTTGTAAAAATATAATTTTAAAATTTTGATCACTACTAGCTGCTAACTTGTTTTTTAAATCACGTGAATATGAATCGCGATATTGGATTTTAAAATCACGATGTTGGACTTTAAAAGCACATGAATATGAATCGCAATGTCGGATTTTAAAATCGCGTGAATAAGAATTGCAATGCTGGATTTTAAAATCGCGTGAATAAGAATCGCGATGTTGGATTCTAAAATCGGGTGAATAAGAATCGCGATGTTGGATTTTAAAATTACATGAATAAGAATCACGATATTGGATTTTAACAGCAGGAATATACAAATTGCGATATTGAATTTTTAAATCGCGTAAATAAGAATCACGATGCATAATTTTTAGATACTGTGAATACTTATCGCAACGAGTAATGTTTAAACCGTGCATAAATACGAAAATCGATGTCTGATATTACAACCGCACGATAACGAATCGCAATATTGAAATTTAAAGATATGAGAATACGAATTGCGACATAGGATTTTAAACTTGCGGGAATATGAATCGCGATATTGGGTTTTAAAAACGCTTAAACACAAATTGCAATATTGGGTTTTAAAAACGCTTAAACACAAATCTCGATATTGGGTTTTAAAAACGCTTAAACACAAATCGCAATATTGGGTTTTAAAAACGCTTAAATAAAAATCGCGATATTGGATTTTTAAATTGCGTGAATGGAATTGCGGGTACGATTTTTAAGTCGCGTATAAACTAATCGCAACAAGTAACTTTTAAATCAGTTATTTACATAAAAATCGTCTGAATAAGAATCGCAAATTTAGCACATTTCCGTGCAGTTCCCAATATTTAAAATTCTGAAAATCAGCCAAAGAAAAGAAATCAAATATCAACAGCCGAAACAAAACAGCTTAGAACTATTTTTCCAATCTATATCCGAAATCGCGTTTGTCAAGGCATTAGCGTACATGCCTAAATTCTACCCATTTTCTCCTGAAGATCATTTTCTCAGGACGCTACTGCAGGGGAAAAAAAGTTCGTCGCAAGTCCGACTATCGTTTGTTCGGCTTGGGTTTCTTTTATTGGATTCCCCCAAGGTTTTTGTAACATGGTCGAAAATTTTAAAAATCTTGAGAAAAAAGCAGATTTCCGCTTTTTCGCGGAAGTCTTTAATCCCTGATTTAGTGAAGCTGACAAAAAGAAGATAAATAAAACATCATTACCATATCATATGTTTTCATTAAGATACATTATTTTTTTATTTTGACCAAAATTTTTAATGAAAAAAGAAAATTTAATTAAATTGATAGAATTTATTAGTCCATTGATTTGTCTCAAGACTGATTTCAGTCCCCAGGACTGAAGAGTGGTAAACTGATCGTGTAAAGTGGCAAGATGAGAAGCAATGGACACAAATAAACAGACACGATACCAGGGAAGCAAAAGGATATTATTCTTGTGATTCGGCACTCGATTGATCAAAAATGTTTTTTTTTAAAGAAATTTTTATTGATAAGAGAAAAAAAAATCAGTTATATTCTCTTTTTATTTGGAATTTTATTCTGTTGAAGTAAGTAATAAAAATAATAAATCTGTGTCAAACAAAACATCTGTTCCTAAAGCAGCTTAAAATAAAGTGAAAGGGAAAAGTAAAAACACCAGCATTTTCAATAATAAAAAAAAAAGCAAGTTGGGAGAAACTTGTCAATCAATCTTGACAGCTGTGCACATGCTCTACTGGTTTGTCCCCACATTGCCACACCCAGTTGACATTGAAACTACTATGTGAGGTGAAAATGAATTCTACTCCTTCTAAAGCTTTTTTTTATTCGATGTAAATTATACTCTGTTTCACCTCAAGTTATTGTTATTAGCTTTTTTTATTGTTATTAGTTGTCAGCTTGTTTCTTGTGGTTATTCATGGTTAGTTTCTTACTTTCTTCTAATTGTTACTTTTTTTGTAGCTTCTTGTTTTTTTTTGGTGTGAGGTGAGCGTCTTTCGTTAAAACAAAATGTTATCTAAAAGAATAAAATGAGAATAAACAAAATTCCATTATATAGATTATTTTAATTAATAAAATTACTTAAGATGGGACATTTTTAAATTCACCGAATCATAATTTACAATCAAAACTTAACTAAATGTATTGTTTTTTCTGAAATGAACAGTATAATTGAATTAGCGTAATATATGGGGCGCAATATAGGAATTTCCGAAAGAGATCCGAAATAAGAAATTTTGTCGGTCCCGTGAGTGACAGATTAGGGGTCCTATACAATATTAAAATATCGGTGGGATGACTTAGCAGAATACGCTTCATACAGCGGTACTCGTGGCTTGAAGGAGATTTCACTGCAGACGAGTGGGGCAGCCAATGTGTTAAGTAGTTTTTTCCTTGCAATTGTTGTATAATTTATAAACATCACACTACATTTTAGAGCTTATTCTTTTTTTTTTTTAGATTATTCAACACCCCTTTATAAACTAAAAAAGATACCTTTTCTCAAGAGATATGAAATCTTGTTGTTGCGGCAAAGACTTAACCCTGCTGGGGACAACTAAGGATAGACTCTCTTGTGGGTTTGACTCAAAGTATCTGAGAACAGTTTCTAGTTGAAATCGATCTTTTTCTTCTACACATGATTTAGGGCTGAAAGAAAAAATTATTTAAAAATATTTTTGAAAGTACTTTAAATTAAAATGTTGTGGTACCATATCACAGGGGTGATTGGAGCACAAAGTGAATAGCCCTGAAAATTTTATAGAAATCAACCTATATACCATACATGTTTCATATTTAACATACCTTTTTGAACTAACATTTATAATTAAATTACCTAGTAATACAGAATATCACACCTTTAGAGCAACTAATTCAAGAAAAAATTTACTTCTTACAAGAATCGCAATATTGGGATTTAAAATTTCACAAATATGAATAGTGATATTGAATTTTTAAATCACATGAATACGAATCGCGTTATATGGTTTTAAAAATGCACAAATGTAAATCTTGATATTGAATTTTTAAATCACGTTATATGGTTTTAAAAACGCACAAATGTAAATCTAGACATTGGATTCTTAAATCACGTGAATACGAATCGCAACACATAGCTTTTATATCAGGTACATAAAAAAATGATGTTTGATATAAAAATTGCGTGAATAAAAATTCTAATATTTTCAAATTCCAGCGCCGTTCCAAACATTTAAAAACGCAAAAACCCATCAAATCAAAAGAATCAAGTTGGTGAAAGAATGTATTTAAACGTCTTGTTAACGAAATTTAGAAAAAGCTTCAAAATTTTGTCGGATGTAAGTTTTTGATAAAGATGAGAATTCCTTGGGAATCTTCGAACGTCGGATCCTAAGATCCATTTTTGGGGGCAAACAAGTTGATGGTACTTGGTACAGACGTTCAAACTCAGAACTCTATCAGGCTTTTAGAGAGCCTGATGTTGTCAAGTATGTAAAACTCCAAAGAATTAAATGGGCTGGTCACATTATTCGAATGAACAGAGAGCGTTGGACAAACATAATCTTTTTGGCTCAGCCCATCGGATCAAGGCCCAGGGGTCGACCAAAGCTGAGATGGGCCGACTGCGTGGATAGAGACTTATCAGTCTTAAAAGTCTCAAACTGGAAGACAACTGCTAGGCAGAGGCAGGCCTGGAGGAAGTTGATTGAGAAGGCCAGGGCCCACCTGGGGCTGTCGTGCCATTGAGGAGGAGGATAAGTTTTTGATTTGCAGAAATCTACAACCAATGATTTAGGTTTACGCGGAATTCTGCAATGTGTATATTGAGTTGTGATGGCTAAGAGGATAGAGCGGGTTCGAATCCCAGCAATAGCCGATTGATGCGAATTCCAGATCCAGCTAGCACCGACCACAGAGCTGCCGTAAAATATCCTCAGTGATCATGGGTTGGAGTTTCCTTGCCGTCAAGCTAACTGAGGAAGGCTCCATGTAACGCAAATGCGGATTAGTTCCATCAAAAAGTCATCTTTCTCCCAATACTTGATCGTAGAGTACCCTTGTTTTCAAGATTAGGATAAAAGTTTTAGGGTGCGGCCTTAAACAATAGCACTTGTAAACCCAAAATTGGGTCAGCTGTTGAACGACGGTTATGAAATAAAATATGTATAGAAATTTCTTTAGTGAACTGATTCTTACAATTTGCTGAGTAACTTCCTTTGAACATAATAATGATTACTAAAGCAACTATATAAATGCCATTGAAATAAATAAAAAAATCTATGCATTTAATTAAAATAATACCGCTTTTGATACTAACATAAAACCACTTTCAGAATTTTAATTATCATATTTGAATGAATTGTATCATTAACACTTTCACGGTGACGGATCAAAATCTTTCAGGAATACTTGCTGTGTTATTCGTGAATATGGTTATTAATTGCAACACATTATTATTTTTTAAAGTAAAGTAATTAAAGGAATTTCATTTCAATTTTAGTGCTGTAGAGAAACTCTTAAGCACTGAGTGACTTCAAAAGATTACAAAAAAATTTTTAATTATGTATTGCACTTAGACAAAATAAAAATTTCAATAATACTTGAAACAATTTTTTACTACCAGTACAGTCCCTCATTTTAATAAAACTAACTTTTACGATTTTGAAACTGCCAATTATTTCGAATTAGTATAATTAAATAGCAATTTAGTAATGGGGAATGAAAAAGGACAAAGCTTAATGATATGTGAATATTGTTGAAAATCTAATTTAGTTGAAATTCTTTTGATTCAGCCAAGTGCTGTGGTATATGATTGTTGAAAATATTTGTTGGAAATTTTGATAAGGGAACAATCTAGGAGTTGAATATGAGAGAAATATATTTTTTTCTTCTTATTTCAAATTGTTACAAATGATTGATTCACCATCAGGGTGAGTAGCCATATCTTTCAAAGAAAAATAAGACAAAAAAATTAAAAAAGACAAAATAATTTTCAAAAACTTTACATGATCATGATAAAATAAGTAGTTTTTGACAAAGAACTCTTTTCTTGGTTATATTTAGCCACCATAAAAAGATAGAGAGTTTTTGTTTCGATATCAGAGGGTGGAAAATGCAAGCCTGAAATTGAGAATGTCTTGCAAAATGCAGCAGAGTTGTAGATGAGAGTAGAAGAATCTCACAGATCCCAGCTCAGTAAATGTAGAACCCGCAAGTATTTCATCAAACGTGTAAAATGATCGGCGCTTTCATACACTACGCACTGATCGTACACCGAAATGCATTGTGTTTGAATGAATTGTGAAAACGTTGAATAGAACAATGTAAAAAGTACGATTTTGCATAATGCATGGCAAAAATTGACATGGTAAAGAAAAAGAAAAAAAACTCATTTTTGTAAAAGGAAAATTAAGCACTTTTTTTAAAACACCCAATAAAAAAGCACCTTTAAGGGCTTTTAAAAAACGAAAATAAGCATCTTTTAAAAACGCTATGCACCATGACCATGATTAACTTTGATACTTCACTTTATAATTTTAGAAAAATTTTCACTTGATAAAAGCAAATTTTTTTTATAGGGAAAAAAAAAAAAAAAAAAAAACCCACAAATGTACAAAATCTAAAATTCCAAGTGAAAAAAAAAAAAAAAAAAACTTCTTCTAGATATAAACCAGCATTTTCTTCTTCAGTTTTGTAAGTTGCAAAAAATTCTGAATTCAAAGATAGCACCAAACAGTTCTTACTCTTGGAACATAAAAACAGTAAATCATTCAAACATAAAATCAATCTAGGAAATACAGGGAGAAAAAAAAAGCACCAGAATAGGAGGTTTGCATCATCTTTCATAATTCTTATATGGCATAGTTCAAAAGCTAAAATTTATCAAACACTTAATATATACCTATTTCTACCATAGCTGGTCAAATGACCACACTTTATGTTTCTCGATTGAAATAATTAATATTATTTCTTCTAAGAACATGAGCTTTGACATTTATCTGGATAAAAACTAACAGTTAGTTAGAAATGATGTAAAGCTATCAAAATAAAATATAAGCTACTTACCGAAACATTTAGCTTTTGTAACTTTTTCTGACAAAAACATGCCAATCTAAAATTTTAGGTACTTTCTTGAAATTTGAATTCACAGTTATTCTGATTGAACTAACTACGCAACAGTCTTTGCAGAAATTTGCAATTAATCGCATTACACCGTAATTTTTGATCCGATGACCTTATAAAGCAATAATTGTTCCTCCAGTCAAATAACCGGTTGTGGTAGAAATAGGTATACAACAAGTATTATTCGAAACAAGCAAAATACAAAATAAATAATATTAACTCTATATAATTGTTAGAAAAAGTCAAATGTGCAAAAGATAATAAAAAGCATGCAAAAGTTCTTAAAGGGTCATTAGTGTTAAGCTCAAATTGCATGAAAAAGTGTTCATTTGCAATTGTTTTCTTCATTAATAACAACACTTACTTTATTAATATTTCTTTCTTTACGGGATGAGGAAAAATACAGTCTTTACCTTTATCACATTGGCCTCGTAAAAATTTAGTGCAAATCAAGATGTGCGCCTTTTTGCACTAAAGACAAAGTACAAAGGATTAATTTTTAAGCATTCATAAAAAGCAATCAAAAACAATAAATTGGATAAAAAACTTCATATATTCCACTGAATTATTTTTGGGACATCCCATTTTGGTTTCGATAAATTTTTTATGACAGTAATTTTAAAAAACAAAAATGAAAAAGCATATATAATTTATAAATATATATGGGGTAATCCATACAAAATTTACACCCATGATACAAAAGTGTTATAATTTATTTTTTTATTGTTCTTTATTGAATATAAATCGACACGTATTTTCGCGTTTTTGTTTAAATTGCATATTTCTAACTATACGAATTTCTGAAAATTTCGCTTTTTTGCACGCACGACTTCGCAAGTAATTTTTTAACATACTGCCATCCAACAACAAAAATATTTAAATACACTTTCTTGAAGTAATTTTTCTCAAATTTTAAGAAAATCAGTATTAAAATATAAATTTTTTTATTTTTAACATACAAAACTGATTTAAAAAAAAAAAAAAAAAAAATTTTTTTTTTTTGCAATTTGGATTTTTTTTATTTTTATTATATTTTGACAGTGTGAAGTATAATCAATAATGATATTAATTCCAAATTTTTGGAATGGTAAAACACTTTGTACAAAAGATATAAGCAAACAAACGCACGCCGCGTACGTATGTAGAATATGGCTCGACTGTTCTCGAACTCATCCGCTACATACTAAACTTGAACGTGCGCTGCCACTGTTTTGTTTATATCTTTTGAACAAAGTGTCTTACCATCCCAAAAATTTGGAATTAATATCACTATTGATTATACTTCACACTGTCGAAATATAAAAAAAATATAAAAAGTCCAAATTGCAAAAAAAATTGTTTTTTTTGTTGTTTTTTTTTTTTTCTTCAAAAAATGAGTTTTTTTTCTTCAAAAAATGAGTTTTTTTATGGTAAAAACAAAAGATTTATTATTTTAATGTTGATTTTCTTAAAATTTGAGAAAAATCACTCCAAGAAAGTGTATTTAAATATTTTTGTTGTTGGATGGCAATACGTTAAAAAATTACTTACAAAATCGTGCGCGCAAAAAAGCGAAATTTTCAAAAATTCGTATAGTCAAAAATATGCAATTTAAACAAAAACACAAAAATATGTGTCGATTTATTTTCAATAAAGAACAATAAAAAAAATAAATTATATCATTTTTGTATTATGGGTGTAAATTTTGTATGGATTGCCCCATATATAAGTTCATAACTTTGATTAAATACTAGTTGCTTTAAAATCAAAAATTTGGAAAGTAAAAATTTTTGAAAGATATTTAGCAGGGCCTTGTACAATTTAAAACACTTGATTTTTGAAAAAAAAAAAAAAAAGTTTTATTTTATTAATGTGTGTGTATACATACATATATATACATACATACATATATTATATATTATATATATATTATATATATATTATATATTATATATATATATATATATATATATATATATATATATATATATATATATATATATAATTATATAATGTTCAAAATAGACTAAAATTAATTTTAATTTTAAAAAAAGTAAAAAATAAGATTAAATGTGAATTAAAGAATGTGAAACTTTCAAATATTATAATTTTTCTTTATTTGTATGTAAAAAAAGTTTAAATTAAACCAATTTAGTTTTATGTTTATTTAAAAAGTACTTTTCAAACATATTAAACACATAGTTTGTGTATATAAATAATGAAAAGAGACTTTTGCCCAATTTTATGTTTCTTAATCTAAATTAATTTGACAAATTAGGTGTTTACAAATTCATTAAAGCTTGAATGAATGATTCTGTAATTGGTTTGCAATAACTATTTGACATACTTTAGTTATAACATCACTTTTAAGCTTTTATCAGTTTGACGTATGATTCTTTGCATATTAGCAGACCATTTCCTTGAATCCTTTTGGCATTTCCATTGAAATGTCATTTTTATTACAAGAGAAAAAAATATTTTGGGACTTTTCTATAAAGGTTTAAATGCTGTGAGTGCAAATTCATTAAATTTGATTTTATAAATTTGTAAAAATTTTTTTCAATATTAATTATTATTTTTGTTTATGTTTAGCTTCAAAGATATGTATTATCAGAATTCATCATTTTTTCTGTTATTTTTGTGAATTCAGAGATGGCATTACTTTTGGAAATTAGGAATTTCAATGACAGTTTGGAAAGGGATTATTTAATTGGAAAAAGTTTCAATATTTAGCTCGCATGCAAAAAGAATGTAAGATGAAGACATTATTCATCGTTGAATAAAGATCGTCGTATCATAACTGAGGAGGAGAATCTCGAAGTATTTTGATTGCCAATTTAAAGAAGTAATTGAAGCAATAATTTTTACCATGTTTTCCCAATCATCTGCTCTGTATGCATTTCTGTTGTTCTGGCTAAAGCAACCATTTACAGATGGCAATTTAGCAAAACAAAATGTGCTAGTAAAATGGCGAAAGCTTTTGGCGATGATAGATAAGCCTAGAAATTTTATTCAACGCCGCTTTTTAATCAAACTTAGCAGAACAGGTAGAAAAATCATTACTTGGTATAATTGAAAAAAAAGTACCTATTTCTCACTTTGCATGAAAGCATGAATCAAACTGATGTGAGTCAGATTAATGTCTAATATTTATACGCATTACACTGGAAGATTATTCTCACAAAGGAATTATTGGAAATGTATCTAATGACTGATAAAACAAAAAGAAAGAACATCTACAAAACAGAGAAAGAAGTATGAGGTTTTAATAAATGTTCAGATATTGAAAGGGATAGTGCGATGCCAGCGGAGAGAACCGCATCGCTTAGAGAAAATGTCATTTGTCCAACAATTCAAGGAGCTTATGTTCAGGGTATCTGCTACAATTTAGATTTTCAAATCCATGACTTAACGAAGTTACTATTTTCTCTGACAAAAACACAACAATAAATTAAAAAAAGCATCATAATAACATTTATTGAAATGATAAGTATAACAGAAACTGTTATACTCTGCATCTTCATACTTATAGATTTTAAATTTGAAAAACAGAGTAAAGAAAGAGTTGAGGCAATAAAATAGCTGGAAAAAATACAAAAGCAAATAATTCTTTTTTTCTGATGAATTATATTCTAACGATACTTTTCTTGTTCATGGGAAAGGAAAGAAATACTCCTGATTTTTCTGTTCTCATTTTGGAATTAAAAATAAATAAATAAATAAATAAATGAATAAAAAAAAATTCTGAAATCAGAAAAGTTTAAAAGATAATTTGCTCTAGAAATGATGTTCTTTCTTTCATTCCTTGAAAGAGCAACATAATTTTTAAAGATTTCTTGGGAAAAAAAATATTCTTTTAAAAAATACTTATTCCATTTTAAAAGATCTAAATCCATGACTTTCCAGGATTTTTTAAAAAAAAATAGTTAAAATTATGAAATTTTTTGTTCAATACCGAAATTCGTATCTTTCCAGGTGCACGAATACCTTGTATGTTGAAAGTCTGTGAAATAAAATCAGGTTTCCAAGCTTGTGATATAAATTATAAATATGATAAGTGGTGAAAGTTGTGCAATTCTGCAATTGTTAGAATTTATTTTAAAATAAACTTCTGTGATATAATAAAAAAATAAAACATTTTCTGCAAACTATTATTATTAAAAAAAATAAATAAATATACAAGTTTCAAAAACAAATTCATTATTTAACTTAAACTAAAGAACCACAAACAAAGAATAGATTAAAGAATTTTAAACCACTTACATTTTTTCCATTAGGGCAGTAGCCTTGAACAAAGGCTTTGCACAATTCAGCATCAGAGGAAAGTTGTTCATGCAGGTATGGGCAGTCTTTTTTTGTGCAGGCATTTTGTAAGAAAAATGAACAAATAGCCATTTTCCCAGGATTAATCTCATGAGAAAATAAGCATTTCTCACTCTTACAAGTCCCACGTAAAAACCTAAAAAAAATAAATAAATAATAATAATAAATCAAAAATCAATAATTGGAAAACAAAAACAAAGAACTTAGCAGAATGCATAAAGAAGAAAGAAGTAACTAATAACAATTTTAATTTCAGCTTTAATAATATCTGATCAGGGGCAATTGTGGCACAGAGTGAAAAATCCCGAAAATTTACGAGCAAAAAATCGATATCAATTTATATATCTTATATGTTTCATATTAAATAAAATTTTTTTGAACTAACATTTATAATTAAATTACCTAGTAATACAGAATATCACACCTTTAGAGTAACTAATTCAAGAAAAAATTTACTTCTCACAAGAATTGCAATATTGGATTTTAAAATCGCGTGTACATGAATTTCTTTTCAAAATGTTTAGACCCTGTGAATACGAATCAGAATGTGTAGTTTTTAAATCACGTGTAATTGCAAAAATTGATGGTTGATATTACAAATGCATAACTACGAATGACAATAATGGATTTTAAAAACATGTGAATACGAATCATAGTATTAGATTTTAAAAATGCTTGAATACGAATTGTGAATATCATTGGGTTTCAAAAACGGGTTAATTCCGATATTGGACTTATAAATCACGTGAAATAGAAGTTGCGATGAACAATTTTATATATCACATGCATACAAAT